>WPIO01000122.1:690000-955000 GCA_009760855.2 Cristatella mucedo | reverse complement strand
CGCCTCATGTTCACGCACTTTGTCGCACGTCTACCGAGAAGGTCACCGAAGGTCTATCCGTTCCAGCCTCCGAATTTCCAGCAGCTACTATGCCGTCCTGCAATGGCCACGCGCAACGGGGCATTTCCCCATTAGATGCCGCCAAGCTGCATAAACTGCTTATAGGCGCCTGCAAAGCGCCGGCCAAACGGGTCTAGACCTCTTATGTCCTTGAACTAGGTCGCAACAGTTTGGGAGAATTGGCGTCGGATCTATACATTTACGACAGTGGTTCACCGAGCTGGTTTGGTCCAGCGGTTAATGTGAGCGCCCCGGCCAAGGGCTGGCTGAGGTCGTGAGCTCGAGCCCCAAGGTATATTGTGATGCACCAGAATATACATTAGGTTCACTTGGGGCGCTCTACAAATCAACTGTATTGTATACCTATTTTTATTCATAGCTTTCCTAATTCCGCTAACAATTACCAAATTGTGTGTGCAATTTGGAAGTCGCGTTTTCTGATGGTCATAGGCCACCCCTGTATAAGGTCGTTCGACCCTCGAAGGGGTCGCGACCCACAGGTTGAGAGCCACTGGTTCAGGACTTGCACTTTGTTGGCCGTCAACCAGGAAGTAGTTCCGTGGGAGGGGGTGGTGTATTGCGTAAGTACTGATTGAGGAAATCTTATATGAGCTCAAAAGTGAAAGTCGAACGGCCATTTCGTTGGGGTTGCCTAAGACTATCGGCAAACATGCATTTCCACATTTTGCACGCAAAAATTTAATGATTGAGGATCGCTGCAACATGAGGAACTGCATTCAAGAGTAGGGACATTAGGATGGCTGAGAATCACTGATTTAGTACTTCCTTTTTGCTGGTGGTCGACCAGGAAGTAGCACCAAGGGGGCACATTGGGTAAGTACTGATTGGCGAAATCTCCTAGATATTGACGAGCGGAGGCCTTCTCAGTAGATAGTTCCGATAGTCAGAAAAGGGTTAAGGTGTATTGAATTTCAGGAGCCACCTCTTTTGCATAAACACATTTGTGCAGACGTAAGCATATGCTTTTAGTTCCCTGGTCCCAGCTGTACGCCTAAGTCATATTTGTGCATCCATGTTGACATGCATACTCAATAATGTACTGCTTACTCCTAAAATGTCATGATTTTTAGCGTCATTACCGTATCTCTTGAGATCGGAGCTGCAAGTGTTGACACTGAAAACCTGGGACTCCAGCCTGAGGCATCGGCAGACCAAATGGTTCAGAGCATTTTTCGAAGTGCTGGATTTCTCCGACTAGGATGCTGCAGCATACTCATAGGTAAGTTAGTGCTGAAGTCAATGGTAGTATTGTATGAGTACTCCTCCATACACGGTATTATTTTACCACCTGGACAGTCAGCAAACGATTTTATGTTCATGCACGACGGTTTCTTGCCTCAATACAGCAGCTGAAAAGCACACGGAAATGGATCGTACCTAGGGGTTCGGAAATTTGTATACTCAGGTACTGCTCTATATAATATTATACTAGTAATAGTAATTATAATAGTCTCTAAGCATTTGCCTAGCAAGGATAATTAGATCTCTTTCTATGCACGTTGCAAATGCTGGAAAAAAAACATTTAGTAAATGGGTAGCCAACAAGCTTCACTAGCAAGCGAAAAGCAAAACAAGATGACAATGACTTCACGCAGGTTCTAAATTCCTCGTCTTAAAGTCAGTTTGAAACAGAAGCTTTGATCCGCATGTGGTCGTGGGCCAGGGGAAATTCACAGCAGGATATAGATAATTCCTTCTGTCCATAGAGTGAAATTTCCCCCTCAGCCTATTTGCAGGCATGTGAGTGAGTGCGTCTGTCTGTGAGTGTCCATGTGTGCCTGTGTGTCCGTGTGTCTGTATGCATCTCTGTCTTTATGTGTGTGTGTGTGTGTGTCTGTGTTTGTGTGCCTATGCGTGTCTGTGCATTTGCCTCAATGTCACAAATACAGGGACCAATTTTGCTCCCGGATCATTGCTTATGCATGGCCAAATTGTATGCCTTTTTCTATTAAATAACAGTTTCAAACAGTGGACGCAGGCTCGCTACACAGGCTTCTTGTGACCTGCTAAGAGAGCATAAAGGTTAAAGGTTCGTCCTTACAATTTCTGAATGACTCGAGGCTTTCACATAACGAGAAAGGCTCAATTGCGGTTATTTGTTTCAATAAAGTTAGCTGCAATCAGACAACAATGCCTGCTATACAAGTTGCATCTGAGTTGAGAGGAATCGAGGTGTGGGAGTTCGAGTAGGGTTTGAAGCAGAAAAACAGCAACTATGTCGTTTGCACATGAATCGGCTAAGCATTGGGCCCACCAGGACCCACTGCTGACTGCTGACTGCTGACTGATACAGAATGCGCACATGTTCTTACAGAGGCTGATCTCTTAGTTTAGGGGGGGGGCTTCAGCTTGGTAGCTCCCTCAGCCTGTATCTGACTGGTCCTTCTCTTGACCCTCCGGATGTATAGGAAGGGGAGGAAAGGGAAAGAAAGGGGAGGGCATGGCTGGTGGTTCTTCAAGGGGGCAGCTTATTGAGTTTAAGTGGACATGCTTCGGGGAATTCAAACCCCAACTCTTAGCTCTGACGACTAAAGCGAAACTGTTGATTCTAGTGGTACTTTGCTGACATGCGAAAACACCGTGGATCTGTGCTTGGGATGATTGTTACCTGTTTAAATGTTAATCAATATACCATTTCCAATACTAAATTTCAGTCAATCGTAATTCCTGGCACCATGCAGTGCCGTTAAGGTCTTGGGGCCACGGAAATTTTGGGTGCTGGAACTTCCGGGTCGCACCGGGTACAAAATGATACCAAAGACAACCGTCTTTCTAAATCTTATTTTCTCTACAATTATTGCTTAGTTGGTACCCGTGCCATGTCACGAGTGTCTCGAGTATGGTTGAATCACGGTCTTAAAAATTTGCGCTCACTTAATAAGGGTAAGCCAACTATACGGTCTTAGATGCAGTCAACACTAAGCTATCCTTGATTTCACAATGCACTTTTATTTATTATTCGGAAACCGACTGTAGTTGCCGATTGGATCACACGTCTCTAAGCTGATAATAAGCAGATTATCGGTTTCACAAAATTCATCAAATTGGTTTTGAAGAATTAAATTGAAAATCAGGCAGTGTGAGTAATCTGTGCATGTGCATGGGTCCATGTGCGCACGTGTGTGTGTGTGTGTGTGTGTGTGTGTGTGTGTGTGTGTGTGTGTGTGTGTACATAAATGCTTAGTCGCCTAAATGCACAATGAAGACAGAGACTGCTTGGGCACCTTTGATAGTATGCTGCATGCTCATATCTTCACCTGACAGGCTGCTAGCTGAGTCTTTCGTGCTCTCTAAAAAAAAGGTGCATGACCTAAATGCCTTCATTCTCTGGCTCTAGCCTACCTTTACGAAATACTTACTAACCAGGCTAGGGATTGTACCACCACCTCTCCTGACACATAAGTCGTTCAGCAGTGTCTCATACAAACCTCAAGTTCTCTTGAGACCTTGTCTTAACCTCGCTTGATAGCGAAGCCTGGGCTAACTGCGACCGACATAATGACACCCCCTGACTTGACTTTATTTTACCAGAATTTTAAAATGCACATTTCCTCGTTGCCTCTGCTTGTTCCATGTGAGCCGTCCGTTTGGTGCTCATGAGTGCCTATTATCACTAACCATATAGCTGAGATTCCCTTGCAGCATCTGCAAAGTGCCTAGATAGAGACTTACCTCACTGAATGTGGTTCGTAAATTTGCTAATTTCATAATTGTTATGTGACGTGACCACTTTTTTGTGCTCACGATACAGACACAGCCATTCATTGATTATTGTTTGGTCGTTTGGCAGTCTGAAGTGCATCGATTATACCAATAAAATTGAACGTTCCGTTGTTAGCAAAAAGTTGTCGACCTAATTTTGAGTTATGTTCTGGTTTACCTTTTAGCGTTGCTATGCGACCTTGCATCTTCTCTTCCATGCCATTGCTTGAACGGAGCACCTTGTAATGCTCTTAATGGGTTCTGTCCTAACGGCTGTGAAAAGGGCTGGTATGGTCCTGGATGTCAAGTTGGTAAGCAATAATCACCCGTGCTCGTTTCGTACCTGATTTGGCAAGTTGTGTGAGTCCGAAGTATTTATTCGCTTTTTCTATCGTTAGTCTATGCAGAACTTTGCGATATTTTCTAATCAGTTATGCAGACTGCAGTATGTGATAGTAGAGAATGTGGTACAGTGCAATATAGTGCCATAGGTAGCATGTTCATTGCATTGCTGCTGTTTCTTTTCTTTCACCGTCGAGCCTCAGTTTTGCATGTATGCTGCCGTTTTCAGAATCTTCAATTCCGGTTGGCTGACATTCACGTTAGATATGTTTTGATGATGTGTGCTCATTTTGGAATAGCTTGGCCTCGTTTATTTACCGACTTTCTTCAAGCATTTAACTTGAGTCTAGTGCTGGATTGGTTCAAATGACAATGAGAGTAAGCCACACCTTAGTTTTCGACAGCCTTCTTGACTTTTCAAATATTGAACGAGATTGCTACCGAAGTAAATATCTTAATTCAGCTATTCTGCAATATTTGAGTCTTAAGCTGGAACTCAATTTGGTAATAGACTGCTCCACGTCTAGCTTCGTCAAATCCCAACCTTGTTTAACCATCCTATCATGTTATTCCTCGAAATTTGGTTAGCGATAGGCTTTTGTAGAGAGTTTAAGGGAAGCAGAGAGTCTGTGCTCATGTAAATCTACAATACATCAGAGCTAAGCAAGATATATATGCTGCATATCTACCTATAAGGTCGATCATCATCTAGTGAATCCTCACGTTTGGAGTGTGGTAGGCCTTTATATTGAGTGTCTGAGCTATGCAAAAATATTTCCCACATGGAAATTGTTCTGGCATTAATAAGTTACCATTGCCACGTTGTATTTAAGCCGATTTTTACGTCGCAGCTCCTGAGAGATTAGCATTTATTGATAGATGTACTATGACATACATGACTAACACTATTACCGTTGGAGCTGGTTTGCATACGAAAGTTCAAGGCCTGCAGAAGCATACTCCTAAGTCGGCACAGACATTTGCCAGTTATCTTCCATCATGCCTGCTTGACTGGGATTTCGTAATATTGCTTTAATACAACGGACGTTGATTATTTTTTGCCGCATGCACCCTGACCAACAAATGTCCTGAGCACTACTTCAGTGATTTTTCTACTTTCTTTCAATGCGCACGTCCTTGCTTCAATTCAAACTACAGAAATTTTCATGAGCCTGAGAAAGTTCATATCGTACAACTTAGTCTGACCAGAAGAAGAAATACATCCAAAAAGCCTCATAGTATAAATTTACTAACTCCAAAAGTCTTAACATAGCAATGTGTTGCAGCAAGCAATGTGATTTGTGAGAATGAGGTATAGGCAATATCTTAGCTGCCCAAGCCTCACTGCTCCTGCCTCGAGGCCTACCAAGTTACTCAGTTTCCTTACTCGGGTAGACCCCATAGTGCTCTGTTGCGTGAACTCTTCGGATCAGGCATCATAGTCGGCTAGCCCCACAACGCCAACTGTGACCTTCTTGGCTCGAGCTTGCTGTTGTTCAGAGCAGCAGCAGCAGCTCAGCGGCAAGAGCAGAAGCAGTAAAGACAGCAGTATCAGGCAGCAGCTTCAGCAGCAGTGATGGTGGTGGCTGGTGACCATGAGAGTGGCAGCTTCAGCAGCAGTGGTGCCTGCACAGCAACGGCCCACCCACTCTGTCGTACCTCAATGAACTGTATCTCGTGCTGTCTTCTTGTTCAATGATAACATAAAAATAAGGCAGCTTCAGAAACGGGTGAACAGGCATTTCAGCAGAGCCTCCTCTTTGTTGTATGAGTAGCCGTGCACTTCACGGCTTCCTGAAAACTTGTGCGTCATAGTTAAATCGCTCTTCTCTAGTCATGTTCAAATGTCAAACTCGCCGAGCACGACATTTACATTTGCTTAACAGCATTATATCAATCACAATGCACGACACTCGGTGCTTAAGGAGTCACAACAGTTATGAACATGAATTTCAAAATGCTCATAGCTAGGAAACATCGATTTATTGCACACAGAACCAAAATGAGAGTAGAGAAAACTAAGATAAAGGTCTTGGCAATTGGTGGGCGACAGACAGCTGCCAACATTAGCAGATTGTCGGATAAACTCAAAACGATAAATTTGAAAGACTCCTGCGAGGAAACTGCAAATGGTTTTCAATTAAAAATTAAGCTTGTGATAACAGCAACTCTACTAACTGTTTTTACTAATCTAGTGTGATGGTACGTTGGTTATAGTCAGATGATTGTTGCGATTTTATCCGAGCCTCGGTGAAATCGAACTTGTCTAGGCGGTTCCCAGTTACCACGTCACGTTTTCCTAAGGGTAATTGTAACTAGAGCGATAATTTCGAAGGTCAGCTTTATTATGGGCCGCCAGGGTTATAGCAGACCTGATGACAACTAAGTTAAAGTAAATTAACTGCAGGAAATAGCAAACAAACGTGATTTGCTTTCCAAGGCGGCTTGGGGATGGCCACCGTTGGTTAATTACTTTATTAAACTCTGGAAGCACCAGCTGAAGCTCGGAATGCATTTCTAGGAAGATCGGGGAAACGTAATAGGCATACACCATAACACCTAACAAATTACAAGCAGTCTGCGAATTGAAGGCGGTTGGGTGAGTGATTGGGTAGGTCGGCTTGAATGGGTAGGCCGCTCGGCACATACTCAGCTATAAGAAGTAAGCTTTTAATCGTCCATTAGGAATTTTTTTGCAGCAAGGTTTATTCAAACCATAAGCATATATTTCAGAAGCAGTTCTTAGCTCTGTCTGAGTCTATGTGCGATGTTAACAAGAACTTTGACTTCCAGAAAATAAGTTCCGGGATCAACTAGAGATGCTAAAAGGAGTAGCTAATTTTATAGTCCATTTGCATACATGCAGAATAGCTTTAATAGCTAAGTAAAGCCCCTAGAAAGATATTATGTTCTGAGGGCGCTTTGCCAAGTTTATAATAATTATTATTATTACCACAACTTGCAAGTTTTGCTTGAACTTTCAGAAGTGTTGGATGTAATTGATCACACAAGTCCTTCATAGGCTCCTTTTTGCTCGCTCTGTTATCATTGCCATTGCACTGCAATTTTTCACGTCCTATCTTAGGGATACACTTGATAATGTTGAGCCGTGATGGCTCAGTAGGTAAGGCGGTTCTTTCACGCCCTCGTTCCTGAAGTCGCGGGTTCCAATAATGTAGTGGGCGGTCTTTGTTTACTGATGCAGCACTGGCTATATCTTTTAAGGCTCTTCTGCCGTTAGACGAAAGAGGCTCTTAAATAGGCTAGCATTGACTCCAACGCATTGGTGTTAATTGGCTAAGATCATCCCAGGAGCCAATGTAAATTACCCAGTACCCAAGGTACAGTGCTTAGTCCACTTTTATTTTCACTGTTAATAGTCTGCCTCTTGTCAATATAATGGCCAAGATCAATCTAGGCTTTTGATCCTTAGCCGATGACAAGCAGCAATGCACATTCTGGAATACTTCTCTGCCTTCAAGCATAGTCGACTGTCTCAATTTCCTTGATGCCCGTATTCCTGACATACCCATTTGTATGGCAGAAGTGTTTTCAAAGTGAATGGTTATGAAATCAACTTACAAGTTATCTGGTAACCATGCATTACTCAGAGATTTGAAAACCTATTCATCTAAAGGGAATCGGTCGAGATCGTTTTTGAATCTCAAGCACAAAATGTAAGTATCCTGCTGTAATGTGACTTTTCACAAGATGAACACATCAACTTCACAGCCAACCAACCAAATTTGAGCTATTTAGTTTCGCCAAATTTGAGCCTGCATAGACAACGATAATGCAACCTATTCGTTCCATGCATACGTGACTAAATTTCTGGAATTCTGTGAATTAGTGCTTTCAGATCTTCTTGTAAGCTCTTACTTTTAGGTGAAGTGCCAGCAACAAGCAGCTTGTGGAGGTTAGCTCAGCCTTATGTATTCAGTTATGCATCACCCGGCCTGTCACTACCGAAAAAGAACTCCGTGGTTCACTAGAAGCAAGGATTTAGTGCGAATTCTAAATTATTAATACATTCAATTAATTAATTAACTAAATTGACTTGCGTCCATCTCAATAGCATAGAAAAGTATATCCAATAGTGATGGAATGCAATACAAGTCGCTCCACTACTTTCCAATGACTGACTTTCCCACTTAAGTGACTGAAATGCAATGGTACTATAAAAAATGCATCGGTATATCCCGTAATAAAACTAAAACTCTATTGTGGCTTTCCTCATTTGCACGGGCCTCGAGCCCACGGCCTGTCATCATGTGAATCACGTAGAACTTGACCTTGGTCAATGCGAGCACCTTTGGCAAAAGCTCGAGTCAGAACCTCAATCCCATTCTCAACCCCAATCTTCAAAAGCTTTTGGCCAGCCTATCTACTATAGCGTCCGTGGCGAATCTGGAGGTGCTATTTCAGGTTGAGCTCTGTGTGGATGTTCTCATCATGTTTAGAATCGAGCATTACTACTACTACTACTACGACTACTATTGTTACTACTAATCATAAATTCGATAAAGCACCCTCAGAAAACTCAATCTTCTCGAAGTGTGTTACGAGTCCGGTCGGTTTTAGCTTTGTAACTTTGTGAAAATTTAGGCTTGCTTAATTGTAGAATAGAAAGGCCAACGTAGTCTGTAGAATTAACATATTTTATCTATACTTCCATATGCCAATTCTTGCAGTTTTGTAGCCAGTGCAATACGATTCTTAGTATCGATGCAAAATGTAGAGCTAGACTTTTTTCTAAAAGACTTGGTAAGAGATGCTTTCTACTCCTTGCCATGCAACAGCTCTTTATCAAGCAACGTACCGATTTCAAGTTCCGTTCGCCTGGCCCTGACCTTCCATTTGATAACTCCATCTGGCATCGTTCAAATCCTTGCTTCTCAGGCATCTTTCATTTTCTCAGGCATCTTGACCACCACACGACACGGTTTGAAAACTGCCGGAAAATTTCATTCAGGACTTGGTCGGTGTTTCGTCAGCCAAACCTATAGCCATCCTCAATCGTTCAAGTACACTGTTTCGATTGATATTGGTGAATGAGGCTGCTAGATTAAGGAGGAACGGGACCGTGATCTTACCATCTTTTCGCTGCTTAAGATGGCGTCGGTCACACTGAGGAGTACAGTTTAAGCTGACTAGAGGCTCGAGAATCCAGAATATAAATGTTCTGAAAATTTATCATTTCCTACGCTCAGTAATTTTTCCGTTGATTAGGGCTGTATTTACTCGATTTATCTCGGACTCGTTACTAAGCTGTCTGATTTGATTTTTCTTCAGGAGTGGAGACTTTGAGATGGACTACAGAGGACCCCAGTGCAGTATTTATTGTGTAGTCTTTCACTTTTAATTTTTCAGGGAACCAGGCCCTAGGAAAGAGTGCAATGCAGTCATCACTATACCAAAATAACCAACCCGGTTTGGCTGTGGACGGTATACTGGATACTACTAGAGCCGGTTATAATGTTTTTTGCAGCCATACTAAAGCACACCAGTCAAAAAATGCCTGGTGGTATGTCATCCTGTCCAATACAACAGCAATGTATCAAATTATGAATATCACTATAGTGAACAGACCAGGGGAATTCGGTGAGTGCAAGCAGAGCTTTTGTGCTAGCATTGGATCTTTCTTTTTAACCACTCCGACCTTAACACGAATGTCCCGAAGCTGTTAAGTGTATCAAGTATTATATTGGACCTTGTGCTTTGACAAGCCAATTAGGATTTAAAAAAAATAGTTGCTGCTGGCATGCATTATACTTGTTTACCTTTGCATCCAAGAGGGCTCTCTATTAGTCGCCACTTGGCATTTGATTTCCATCTTGTCGAATACTTCTCTTACTGCATGTATTGCTGGCATCCAAAATGGTTAGTAGCATACGATCTTTAATAGAGTGATGATAATTTTAATCTAATAGCTATGAGCAAAGCAAGTTTAATTCGAATAATTATAAAGAACACCATTAAGATTGCCACTGCCAGCATATCTAATCATGAATCTGCACGAATCCAAGTGTCCTGTCCCTAAATAAATTTTCCTTTTGCTGAACAGATCAACTCTGCAGTAACGTCTGTCTACTTTCAGCTATATAGTGTTGCTAACATTTATGCGTGGTTAGAAAGGGATGCTACGTCTAAATTGGTCATTCATTTGTGAAATCCAGTCAGAGGCGTAGTGAAGGAGAACTGATACACCTGAGCACAATGGCTAATGGACACCAACAGTAAAAGAGATTGTGAATATTTCTAAAATAAAATCATGGGAGAAGACTAGTACTGATTTCAAGCATCTCCTCGTTTTAACGGACTTGATAGTTGCTGACTGACTTGAGCCAAGCTGTTGCTTGAATTTCAGGAAGCACACATGCGATGTCAAGGAAACACCAAGGAGGCTTTAACATCGTGCATTCGTCTTGAGCTAGCAGTGAAACAAACACGCGGCCGTCAACCCAAACTTCCTGGTTCCGACTGCAGTTTCTGTCAGCTACCTTATCCTACCTGCCACAGGCGGTAGGATAGGATTAAGAGCAAGACCGCCATGCTAGGCCACTACAAGTGCGAGATAACATGCTGTATCTGAGCACCGACCCACTATTTTGCTCTGCAAGAAAGGTTTAGCTGGCTGTGCTAGCCCGTCACACACAGAGCTCGTCCGGTCGGTGTAGAGTTCTTAGTGGCACGCCCCGAGATCATGAACTATGACCTTGAAGGCTGAGCCTATATTAAGAAGTAACAGCCTTGCAGCAGAAACAAAACGCTTACGAGATAGCCATGATTGGCACAGGCTTATGAGCATTATTTTTCAAAATTAAGTTAATTTTGCAAAAAAATCACAGTAGCTGAATCAGTTGCCGGTTGTGCACGTTCCTTGAGCAAGCTGAAGATAATCCTGTCTTATCTGAGAGCGACGAACGAGGTAGATCAACTCTCCGATTTGACCTTGTTAAGCCTAGAGACACGAGCAAAGTGAGTTATTGAATTTCAAGTTTTCCAAGACCACTTTTCCAAGTTCAAGGCCAAAAAGTTCACCAAATATGAAGCAGTGATAACTCTCCTGTGGATGTACGTCAGTCAATTAAACTTTCTCCAATTAATACGTCTCCTATCATGTGCTTTTCGCATGCCTTCTTTTGCAGTGTAATTCTGAGCAATCTTTGACAAGATTACTATGTGGCAATTGCAGCTTTTTTTCGGTCGCCGAAAGGTCTCTTTATGCTTCTGCATCTGGTCTTGATTTCTGTAGCTCACTGCTTGCTGGTCTACCGGCTTCTGAAATGAAGACCTTGATGTTGGTGAAAAACTCTGTAGCTGGGCTTGTCTTTGGTGAGGGTTTCAGTTAAAGCATCACAGCACTTCTGATTGATCGTTATTAGCTCCCAGTCAAGGAGCCATACACTTCATGGTTCCGTCACTCGCTTTTAGGACCGTTCAGTCTTTTGTTTCATCCTACTTATCAGATGTACTCCCCATTAGGCTAAACATTGTACCCCAAAACTCCTAAATCCACACGTTTATCCTCGTAAGATTCTCGAATCCTTTGGAGACCTTGCCTTTATTTCGCATTGCCTGCCTACCCTGTGACTCTCTCCCCTAACCATAACATTCTTGATGTTTACCGAGCGTCGCACCGCTAACCATTTCACAGTGCTTCCTTTGCCGCAAATATCAAGCGCCCAGAAGGAGATTGACTTCTCTGAGAATGCTAGATCAAATGCATCATTATTATTATTATTAATAAGCTTCCAAAGCTTGGAACTCACTTCTGATTGGCGTTAGGCATGATCTGACTTGAGGACATTTAAAACGAACCTGACAGGGCATAGATTAATCACGGAATTTAGTGTACTCATGTTATTCGTTCTTTTTGTACTTTAACATGCTGACACTGGGCCGGCTGCGACTAACCATATTTGAATGCTGACCCTGTGCATGTCACCTCTAACCATGTTAATCTTGTTTTCATGGAGCCTGCTACAACAAAACACTCGATCCTGCTTCATTTGTAGTATATGGAAAACGCCTAGAAAGAGACTAAGTGCTCTCGGGGCGATTAATAGGGAATTTTAATTATTTATGCTACTAAGTTTGTGTTGTCAGTGCAGTTTTATTGGTCTGCATGTTGCTTTCGTCACTTTCATATACATATATCTATTAGTATTTTCGCCAAAAAAAGAAAGTGTGTTCATTGCTTTGATGCTCTTAGTTCCGCGCTGGTTCGGCCCAGTAGTTAAGGTCCTCACCCGACCAAGGTCAAGGTGAATGAATTTGAAGGCGCAGGTCCGTGCTACATGCATTCATTACATTTATAATCACTGTCTATCGGGGCTTATAGATTTAAATACATTATCTACTTTGAATACTAGTAGGTTGTGAATCATGAATTAGCCCGTCCAACCCACCTCATTCGGATTCCAACCCACCTCATTCTTACTTGGACCACCCGTGTATAACTTAGACTTAAAGGCTTTCCCATGCATTACTTGGTTTGGTTTTATACCTGATCTTTGGAAATTAGTATATTTAGTTGCTGCTGTTGTTACACTTTATGAACCGTTGAAGAAACTAAGCAAGAATTGCAAATTCATGTCAGGCTACATGTACAATTCTTTCGGTCGTAGTCTCTCCCGCCTAAAGTATTGCATGATGTGCCTTCACCATGATGAGCCTTCGCTGGCTGCTTAATTTAGCTACTTCTCTGTTCTTTAGGGAAAATTGCGTGGGTTTTATTTTAGGCTAATCTTCACAAATCTATCTTTACGTCTTTTTATTTTGCTTGAAGTTCGATGTAAATGCTGAAAAATCCATTTGTGGTATCCTATATACTAATCTTTACGGAGGGGGCGTCGTACGTGTCCGAAGAAAATTTGATGCATTGACTAGACGTACTATGCCTAATTGGCTTATTCAAGCGAAAGCAAAGGACCCTGCTCAGACTAAAAATAAAGTGAGGAACATTAACTTCTCAGCTTCTTTTTAAAGATAGTCAAGTCCGAGGATTTCACGCGAGTCTAGAATACGTTCGGGGAGGGCACTTGATTAGATGCACGGCTGTATATCTGGAGAAAGAAGAGCAGGCTCTATGATGCCAGTAAACTGATTCGGCTTGTTAGGTAGCCAAGGATTAGTAAGTTAAAAATAAATTTCGGAAAGGCCTGACAATTCGTGGGAACTGCTGGAGAGCATACATATACCTGCAGTGCCACCATAGCCATAGTTTTAAGCATTTCCTGCTGGTGATAGATTATAACTTTAGACTATTTGTTAGAAATGTTTTTTTTATAGCATACCGTTTATCGAACTTCTCTATACTGTACACTAACGACACAGCAGGGGATCCGAATCCTAATACCTGGAGTCCTTGCACCTACTCAGCAGGCACTCCTGCTACAAGTATCAGCAACTATTCATGTACAGATGTAGCCGTCGAAAAAAAGGTTGCAATTTACCTGGTTTCTGCGAAAGACAACATTTTGACACTATGTGAAGTTTACATTTATGGATTCTTATATCAAGTTAAGTGAATACTCAATTCCCTCTTACGGGAATTGCTGAATCTTGGTGTGTTGACACTTTGGAAAAACTGAGTCGTGCATTTTAAAGCTAACAATATATATGATACATTTCTTTTTATGTATTTTCTTAAATATGGAGTATTTGAAATTTATCAAATTGCAACGTTTATGTGCATGAAGGAAATCAATAATTTACATACCTAGTCATTGACTACTTTCTCGGAGCATGGTCGGTATTGAATTTATCGTAAAATCGGCTGCAATACTTTATTCCTTTCTTAAAAATTTGTTAGAGAAACGTCTTCCACAGGCTTTGTCGATATATTGCTAAGGCAAAGTTTTTTCTAATAAGTTAGATTAAGGCATTCTAACATATCTTTTATGATATTCATTGGATGAATGCCCGAAGTAACATTCACTTTTTTAGTCTATCGCAGATCCTGCTTGTACCTACACAAATGTAGCTTCTTCAAAATTACCTAACTGTTGGTTACTCATGATGCTAGGAAGATGCAGTGCTCACCTGTGCCACCACTCTGCGAAGTTGGTCCTTTGAAATAGTGCGTAAGCTAGGGCCAAGAGGCAGTTCCTGTGAAAACTAGTAGCATGACATTCCTAATGTCTAATTCTCATCACCAGGATCAAGAACGTAATTATTTTCATAGTTATAAATCTTTTACCTGCTAATTTACGTGATTGCCTCAATGGCATTTTTTTATAATAATAATGATAATGCATTTGATATTGAATTCTCAGAGAGCTCAATCTCTTTATAGTCAATTTATTTTTGCTGCAATGGAAGCACAATCGAATGGTAAGTGGTAGCATGCTAAAAAAACAAGAATAACATGGATAGGGGTGACATTGCAAAGGTTCATAGTGCAAGTTTGGTTAGTGGCAGCATGCACCGTGTCAGAATGCATAAGCTCAAAAAAGAGCGTTTCCCGGGACCCAATAAATGCTGTCCTAAATAGTTGTGGTATTAATTTCTATTTTAAATGTGGTCAAGTCAGGGATATCGTGACGGAAGTAGAGAGTGAGTTCCAAGGTTTAGGAGCGTACGAACTAAAGGCTCGGCCTCCAAATAACTTGAGATCAGTACGAGGTACAGGTAAACAGTGAGATTCCAAAATGTGGTAGTACGATGCTTTGCCTGGTGGGGCAGTAGTTCTAATAGGTAGGCTCGGGCCAAAAAATGAAACGACCTGAAAGTAAGCGATACAACCTTGAAGTCAATGCATTAATTGACTTGTAGCAAGTGATGCTTGTTGAGAAGGGGTGGATAATAAATGGCACCTGTGATGCTCACGACAGACAACCATAGCTGCAGAGGCTTGCACCGGCTGTATGCCCTTGTGTGCACAGGCCTGTAGACCAAGGAGCATTGAGTTACAGATGTCAGGACGGAATGTTAAAATTGTATGGACCAATTTAGATGTGGTATCCCTGTCTAAACAAGCCTGAATTTTAGCGATGTTAAGTAGCTGAAAGCAGGCAAACATTACTGTGGAGTTGACGTGGTCGTCTAATGAAACGTCAATTTGGAACACGAGACCTAGTTAATGCTTGAGATCTGCAATTGCCCATAGGTTCCGTTTTGAATGAAATCTTTTATGTAGATACAAGTTAGCATTTCGCATTAAACATCTAATTTCCTTTAAATTTATGATTGAACGCTATAGCTATTTGAAATTATTTGATCATCACTAATCCGCGATACAGCATGTGACTGGGGTAAAAAAAATTGAATAAAAAATCTACCAGACGTTAAAGCAAACGAAAAAAGTCTGACTCGCTCCGTATATATGCAAGAGCTTTGACGCAATCTGGCTTTATGAGCGACATCATTAGCACCAGCAAAACTTTACTATAGATACCATGTAAATCTGCGTTTCAACTCAATGCAACTTCATCTGGAACTCCAAAAAGACGAAGTGGATACTATGTTAGGAAGTTTTCTATAGCACACTGAAAGCCTAAGCCCTTTTTGCAGGCATTGGGTAGCCAACATACTTCATCTTTCGCTCTAAAGAGAAAGTGAAAAGGAGAGCTAAGTTAGGAATTCAGTCGAGGAAGTAAGTAGCGTGGCAATGGCAGCTAAGGAATGCTGGAAAAGTTATTCCGAAACCGACGGCAGGAGAGTGGATGGCATTGCCTCAGAATAGGGGAAGTGATTTCCTTAGTCTAGGACCGGTATGGCGAAAGCTACTGTGGTCAATGGTCTTAAGGTATAGAAATGAAATAGCTAATTGATCGTTCATAAGCGACCTGAGGGGTCAATGAGGCTGTGACTTATGCCGCAGTTCAGTTATATTCGTTAGAGCCAAGCCGTGGCAGGAACTATAGGTCAGCATAAGAACTTTACTTATTTATATGTCTATCAGCCGGGAGCTATCTCGACTCCATCAGCAAAGTAGAAACAGGGCTAAACCTCTCGGATTTTGCTTCCCAGCCTTGTAGCCATATTGATCTTTAGTGGCAATGAGCCTTGTGAGTTTTTGTTAACTGCAAATAAAATTGAATTGCAATAATTCAGCCTATACAATACAGGGACCTTGTCAAATATTTTGAAATCTACCCTGGAGAACAGCCTCATGCCCTTGAGCCTTGTGGCACAGGTGAAGTTTTTGGATAGAGATTGGGTTCACTTAGAATTCTGTACAAAGAAGTTGGATCTACAGTTTTTATTCGTTCGAATAAAATCGCAATGTGTCTTATGAGTAACAGTTTGCTTAACTCCGTCTAGTTTATGCAGATTTTTCAAGACATCCAGAATACAAGGTCTTCCAGGATCGAACGTCTGCAAAGCAAGCGTTCACCCTCAACTCCATCCAAGATACTTAGCTTTGCGAAACATGTCTAATGAATAATGGTTGGCAGTGCTTTTAATTATGGTTTCATATGAAGCTGTAGTTAGGAACCAAATACATCAATACATTGTTTCGGTATTAGCCAGATGTTCCATACAATTGCACAAGCAAATTATTTTGGAAATGGCCTTCCACAGCAAGACCCTGGTACTGACCAGACAATTTTAAACTAATATCCTCGTGGGTAGTCGCAATCAGTGTCTGCTACTGTATTTCAACTTTCCTCATTCAGTGCATGTGCATCCATGTTTCTTTGTTGGCTTATAACGTAATTTGGCATGCAGTTGATTTGTAAACGTTATTTGTTCTAAATGCTACACTGCATAAATAACTACATTCTAAGGCAGCGTATAATGTTGTGCAGCTGGATATGTGTAATGATTGCTGAAAACATAATTTACTTAGAAGTAGATTTACCTCTCTGAATTTCTTGTGTAAAACTATCGTTATTATTATTGTTGTTTTTATGCATCTATTCGGACATACACGAGAGCGGTATTGCAATAGTGAAAACTGTGTTAATATTAGTAATAATAATATATTTGTATTACGCCTGAATGGACCCTAATCTCGTTAGAGGTATCGAAACAAGCTTAGTTAGTGGTAGCAAACTCAGTGTCAACAATCATAGACACAAAAGGGAATAATCACAAGGATCCGCAAAATGCCGAAAGCATTGGTATATTTTTACCTTATTTTTTAAAATCGCTAAATCAAGAGATGTCGTGAAGTGAAGTTTAGACTTTGGGAAATACCAGCTAAAGGCAGAGTCTCCAAAGGACAGCTAAGCAATTTTATTCTAAAAAGCAGTAGTTATGATACCTGTATGGGTTTTGAAGTAGTTTTAATAGGTAAGCTGCAGCTATTAAATACCTACTCACTAAAGAGCAGTAACATTTGCAAAGTTTGTTCTGTTTAGTTCCGTATTTTCTTGTTGATTTCAGATTGTCCAAATGATTACATAGGTCCAGGATGCCTGCTACAAAGCTATTCTTCAGATGCATGCCGATTGTCATATACCCAACGTGACCAATATGGTGGATGCAAATTCGCTTCGTGCCCTACCAACCGATTTCCATCTCCTGGGTGCTGGATAAGTACGACTCTTCTTCTGTACAGTTGCTGATATGCATAGCCCCAAAGTTTTCTGTATATATATATTTGTATTCTGACTGTCTTTATTCGCGGACAGTTTGATCCTGATTATTGGTTATGATCAATCAAATGCAACATTGAAATATCTTCGTGGGTTTATTGGATTCTCAGTTGTCAAGTTGTAGAATGGCATAAATGGCCTACTTCCTAAAAAATAATACTCTATGGTTTTTCATTACCATATCTATCAACCGACCTAATCATAATGATTTGCACACTTATGAAGGCATAAACTGTACACATAATTTCTTGAAAATGTGCTGATCGTTCTTGAAAATCCTGTTGGAACTCATAGACGATACTGCTCACTTAGGCTGATTGGTTTAGTTCGTGCGTTTCTTCATAGATGTCAGTGGTCAAGTTTTGGTATCGATTAAGCAAGTTCCAGCCTTTTTTTGCTGCACAGTAAATCTTGGCTTGCACTCAGACAATCCAATTTGTAAGCCTTCATTCTAGCATCTGCAAAGGATATGTAAACTGATTTAGATTCATGAGGTTGCTATGGAAGTATTGTATTAATGTTACTATCCCATCCCAACTGCCAAAAAATGCAAGTACTATGTAATACTATGGTTGAACTATATTCACGTTATGTATGTACATATTCAGCGATTGTATTAAGTGTGCTACTGTTTCACGAAACTGCAATTTCCGAATCTTCGTACTATATTTCAGCGATCCCTCAGCGGTTAAATGCATCAGTGACTACAACCTCATCATGCAATAGCATAAACGTGTCTATGATTTCATTTGATGGAGACAGTGACCTTTCGGCAACATATTATTTAATTCAAGTCATTGGACCTGGCGTGGATGAAAGCAGATCAGTGAAGATACCAGCTACAAAGCTGGGATTTCAGAATGTTACTATACCAGCAGCTCCGAATAGAGGTTACAAAATACAGGTGATACCAGAGACTTGCAGTTCCAGCATAGGCTGCCCATATTCCCATCCTGATGGATGTGTCTCTACGCAGGAATCACACTGTGCTAGAGGGTCCGGAACAAATGCTGTGGAGGCCCACACAGGCTTACGAACATGTAAGTTCATAGATTACAAAGTGCCATCGTGATTTTATTATGACTACTTTGATTACCGTTTCGTGACTCCTTATTTTTACTTGGCTGCCTATTCTTTGATCGAGTTGTGTGCTAATTGTCAAACTTAACTTGTGCAGTTACTTTTTCCGGAAACAGGTGGCAACTTTTGCACTAAGATTTGCTAAGCAGAGTGCCAACTCTGCTGTAGTCATTAAGCATCGTAAGTATTGTACATGCATAGTGCACGTGAAAATTCATCACCCGAGTATTGCTTACAGATTAAGTTCGAATAAAAAACTATTACCTTCTACAATTAGCAATTTTGTTATGCATTATGTTTTGAAATACCTCATGCATCAAGTACATTTTAGCCCTAAAAGAGCACACTTACTGATGGCCAAATCCATGATAGCCAGCGGCTGTCCATTACGGGAAGGGTGTGAGTTTAACATAAACATATCATTATTTGGCATGCATTTGTGGTTCGCTAATGAGACCTGAGTTCAGGTCCTGAACTAAAGGCATGTTAAGTACTCACCGTCTGCAGCTTCTCTGGTAAAGAATTTCAAGGAAAGTAGACCACCACACTGTAGGCCTATTCAGCCTTCTCGATCCGTCGATCAGAATAAGTAAAGTTTGGTATCCTTTGGATCTGAGAATCCTGGTGGACTTGCAGTCATGATTTCTAACGGCTAAGTGGAAATGAGTCTACCTTCGTTCAATGATAATACCGTTGGTAGTCAAAAGTCAAGAATTTAGTTCGCATGCTTCCAAAGCCTGGAACTTCATCCAGATCTCCGTCAGAACATCCCATGACCTGTGCACGTTTAACAAGAACTTAAAAAACTCTATTTTTGACAGCATTTGGTGGGTCCCGTGATTCGTTGTTCATGTGCTTACATGTGCTGACACTGTGCATGCTGCCACTAACCACATTTGCATGCTGACACTGTCCATGTAACCCCTAACTATATTATTCATTTTGTTTTTATCAAGCCTGATTTTACTCACCATTCAATTGCATTTTCCTTTGCAGCAAATGTAAAGCGCCTAGAGAGAGATTGAGTTCTCCAAGGCGCTTTATCAAATCTATTATTATTATTATTATTTTTACTTAGGAAAAGTCGTAAATTCTCTGGCATTTCATTCGTTTTTACTGGATATATATCCGACGATTGGTGAAAGTTTTTTTCAGGGAAAGTGTAAATAGGAAACTAAATTTGGAATCCTTTGATCTGAATCATCCTGGCCGAATCGCTGTTGCCTACAGATATGGTCACATAAAGAGGAAAATCTGCTAACAGATAAATCTTTTCAAGCATATTTCCAGGAGTTCACAGTGGGGTTTGCCATCGTTTAGGACCATCCTCACCGAGCTTTTTGCCGTTGCATAATTGCAAATTTAACAAGCTTATATGACATTTATGGTATAGAAATCGAACAAGGATGAATCTAATGTAACTTCTGAGCCATTCGCACAATCGCTTGACAGAGGCATTTTTTGGAGTAACAGCCCATGTAAAATCGAATGGCATTGCTAATTTTCTTTCTTATCTTTAGATATCATGCAAAGTGAGGATTCTTGTATTAATGCAACAGTCATGTCAGCCAGTCAAGACTGTAAGGAACCCTTCTCTATATTAGTAAGTGCCTTGATAGGTCTATGAGATGTTGCTTGCAGCTGCTCACTTGTGCAGACTGTGCAGGCTATGATTAATCAAAGTTACCTGTTGACCGTGTGCCTGTTACCACTAACCGTATCATGCTTGTTGACATTTACTGTGGTTACTCGAACCATGTGATCATGCTTTCTTTAGATGTGCAGCACGGTTGTTTCATTAATTTTGTATTCTTGTACCTCCCTGATGATATCCTTGCAGGTTTTCTGGTAGTGCTTTAAATAGGCCAGTTGCAATAGGCTAAACGCTCTGCAGCTTGGGCTTCACAAGTAGCCTTTGATCATTGATTCTGTAGGAGAAAGTTGTCGGCATTTACAATCTTTGGCACGTCTATCATACACACACATATACACACACACACATATATATTTATATATGTACGCATACGTATCTATATATTTGGCAGATTTCTATACAATATTATGTAACCCACTGCTTGCAGGTCTAAAGGCCTGTGCCATCAGGGGCTTGCTGCTTTTAGGTCCGTCCCTTCTTTAGCTCCAGCCTATCTATCAGAGATACTTAGCCACCAGCCTAAACATTGGACCACCTGCTTTTCAAGCCACTTGTTATATAGGTCTTTGTAAAATATGAATACATGCCCTTTTGGAGATGGTGGTATGGCACATAACTCAAAGCACTATTGGGCATACTATAATGATGGTTTACCTATACCTCGCCTAAATCTCGAATCCTTGGAAGACCCTGCCTTTAGTGTTTACGCTTTCAAAGCCTGGAATTCACTCCCGACATGCTTCACGCCATCTAACGATTTGACTGCATTGAAACGGGAACTAAAAACGCACCTATTTACGACAGCTTTGAGTGGGTCCCTGTGATTGGACCTTTATTTGCTTCTGGGTGCTGACATTGTGCATGCTGCCAATAACCAGACTTGCATGCGGACCATGGTCATGCAACCTCTACCCACGTTTTTCTTGCTGTTTATTGAGCATTTTACAACTAACCATTGAACCGTGCTTCCTTTGCAGAAAGTATGAGGTGCCCAGAAACAGATTGAGTTATCTGAGTTTGCTTTAGCAAGTATGTTATTATTATTATATACGATTGGAATTGCATAGCAGAATTGCAATTGACATTCAAAATTCTGGCACTTTCACAAAGCTCTTGTTCTGATTCACGATGACTGGCTTGTTTTCCAAGAGTGATACCGTTGATTTGCAGATGTTAACAGCATATTTATTTTTGCTTGTACTTTTACGAATCTAATAGGAATTCTTTCCCAAGACACTTTGCTTCTTCCAGTATGAGAATGCATTCTCTTTCCGCGAAAGTTTCCGTTGTTAAGCAAGTTTATTTAATCGTCGATTATATTCTTGGTCAGTGCCGACATTGGGAACTTCTAACGTGTAGTAAAGAGAACGACTGTTGAGTACCAACGAAAACCACCTGCTTCCCTGAGCTTAACGAGTGATTTTTATTACCCCCTCCAGGCTTTCGGGACTCGCTCGTTAGGGCACGATGTGAGTTTGGTTAAATCTGTTTACTATCTCGTTTCTGAGATTTTCTTGTTAGTCTTTAGTTGTTATTTTTAAAATTTTTTTAACGTAAACCATAAAATTTCTTTTTGAGTATGTACAGTACGTCATACATTTTGCTGAACTGACATCTTATGATTGTGGTCAGTGTATCTTTGCCAGTAGCTGTAGGAACCACAGTAAAGTGATGGTAAATTATAACACATATTTTTCGTTATTTACTTAGAAAGAATTAATAATTATAAATATTAAGGAGCTACGTTTTGGTGACAGATTTTTGCATAGGCTGATTTCAAATGATCTCTGAATCCGAGGACACCAGGAATTAATTATATTTGTTGATGTCACCTGGTTACCCAGATCACGGAGTAACCGATGGCTAGAAGCAGGTGTGGATTTCGGTATTTGGATACAAGATATTTGGATATGGTATTTGGATGCTAGATATAGATGTTATTTGGTTCACGTGCTTGGTGTCTACTCGATTACAATGCATGGGTATCTACCCTTGAATAGGGCCAACTCCTGTAGTCTTACATTTTCAAGTGGTAATCCTTTAATAGAAAGTGAGACTTATTCTTGACGTGCAACTACACTGGTGAAATAAGGTATGCACCCAGTGACCTTGGAGACAACTGGCAGTACATGTTGGCGACTGAGGCTGTACAAGTAGCTTGGGCAGTGTGAGGTGCATTGCGTATTTCTTTGAAAGCCAGCTATGGCTATGCTTTCTTAGTAAGATAGGCAGCCGACAGATCGATTGAAAGCTGAGTATATGTTCATACGTTGGCTAGTATAGCCTATGAAAATGTTCGTGACAGTGACAATGAAGGCCCAGCATGCGTCTGGATGCCCTCTGGCTTCTACCGAGACGCATGTGTTTCTGAAAATTCAGTGCCTGAAGGGTCATTTCGTACCTAGTTGAGTCCATGCCAAAGCCCTCGAACTTAGCACTCGCGTTATCCTCACTGAGCGTTCAGTCAAGCAAATATGCCTATTAACGTAGGCTTATGACAATTGAAGCAAAGAAAGCTCAGCTGCTGACCAAAGCCTGCAAAGAAAGCTCGGCGAGTGAGCTTCGCAGAGCATCTGCTGGGTGACTAAAGGCTATTAGTATTTTTTACCGATGAAAGTAAGTTCAACATTAGCGACAGCTAAAAACGGAAATCCTTCACTCGATACATGCACAACAAAACTTATGCTGATGCCTGCTTGAAACATCGTAAGTACTTCGGGTAGTTTTTAGTAGAAGTTTGAGGAGGCCTCCAACTGGGTGAAGAAAGGACACTTCTACAGTACTACAACGTTCTCCTGGAATTCGAGCTTTGTGCTGCTAATTTCCTGCCAAATTTTGTTTAATCATGGTTGATAGCAGGTTACTTGCTTATGTGATACCGTGCATGTGACTAATTCTTGTTATTAAAGTAATTTTGATTGATTTAGGTGCTGCACAAACGAGAACTTATTGTTATTAGTTGTAGTTCCAGGAAAGAGACCGTATGTCTTAATTCGCCAGGGCTGTCGGCTTTCATTACTTCGGATGTGCTAGTGATTATCTAAAAAAATGACTGCCTGTAAGTCTCGTTAAAAAACTCTTAGGAAAACGTGTATTGCAGTGCTAGATTTTTGTCAACAATCTTTATAGATGCAGTGTGGCCATAGTACAGAGATGAGCAACTTCTCTAAAGGCTCTAGTACGAAGCTTTGTGGATTGGTTCAAGGTGCCAGCTACCACTGCATTGTAAACATAACAACCAGCGACGGCTCTATAGTCTCTTATGCTGAACTAGTTCATATGAGTGAGTACTTTTTGTGAATAAGCTTGAGTGAAATCAGCTGAATAGTATTGCGACCTGTGTTGTGCTACAGATTACAATGTAAATAGTGCCCTGTCTGTTTTACTGCTTAGAAATTGTATCCTTACAATTCTGCTAGCCTTGTTGATCACCAGACTTGTTCTGCGAAGCGACATGAATGGAAGTGTACTCGCTGGAACTATATAGGCTGCTTTCTTTGTCGCTGGATGATTTATAACTATAAGTTGTCAGTTTTGCAGGAATGCATTAATTAGATCCACATACTAAGTGGTCTTGGTAATAGTTTAACTTAGTGCATGCTAATCAAAATTCATTAAATTGCTGATAATAATATACTCAAACGCATCAAGGTTCCGTAATTTATGCATTCGTTCGTATACAAATTTAGATGGTATTGCAGTGAATAGTTTGTTACTGCATGTAGCTAATGATGTATTTTGATTGAGGTGAATACTGAAGGCCTACTAAGCTTTCCATACCTCAATGGTATTCTACTTAGTCTCTTATGGAAACCAGTGCAAAGGGTCATGTTGACAAGTAGATTCGCCAAATACTTTTTTGTTTAGGACACTGACATTTTTTTCAAGCCAGTGCCGTTTTTTTCAAAAGTCATGGTTGCAGCACATTCTACACTGGATGCTGGAAAGCTCCACATAGCTTTGTCTCTAATTTTTTTATATAGTTTATATGCCATAGATAGAAGTATGAATGATCCTTGGCTGGTTTCCTTTTATTCAAATCGTTGTCTTTCCTTCATTTGTTTTTTGACCAAAGCAGCTTCTTCAATTTCTGGTTCTAAAGCAGCTGTCATTGGCGGATTAATTGGTGGCATCCTTCTGGTGATTACAATTGTGGTTGCTGTCGCCATTACTTGTAGAAGGTAAGATCAATTCATGACCGAAACCATTGCTTTGCTATGCTATGTTTGTGCCATCAAGCACCGACCAAGATATGACAGTCTGTGCGTTTGTATGGCCACTTATTCCACAGGTACGCTCTTGTAATGTAATGCAATGTATCTCCGTCAGTAACTCCACAAAGTCATAAAGACCATGTGGGTGTTATGCAGGAGAGTTTTGCATAGCGAACTCACAGCCTAAGCGGCTTTCGGTACGCATTCGGTAGCCAACAGACTTCGTCTCACGCAACAAACAGAAAGTGGGAAGCATAGCAGAGTTAGGAGAGCAGTTGAGGTAGTGAGTAGCATAGCAGTAGCAGTTCAGGACCGCTGAAAAAGATGTGCCATAGTCGGCAGTTGGAGAGTAGATGTCGTTGCGTAAGAATTGTGGAAGCGAGTTCCACAGTCTAGGACCTGCAGAGCTAATGCTTCTGTCGCCAACTGTCTTTAAGCGGAGGAATGGGACAGCTAATTTATTGTCCACACAGAACCTGAGGGCTCGAACAGGCTGAAACTGATGCAGCAGTTCAGCTAGGTACGAAGGAGCCAAGCCGTGGCGGGCCTTGTGGGTCAGCATAAGAACTTTGCTCTGTATCCTTTGCTCAACCGGCAACCATACTAGCTCTTTCAGCAAAGGTGACACGTGCTCAAACCGCTGGGACTTGAAGACCAGCCTTGCAGCCATATTCATAGTCCGCCGTAGTGGCATAATAGCTTTCTTTCGTAGCCCAGCCAAAAGGGAATTACAATAATCAAGCCGAGACAGAACTAAAGCGCTAGTTAAATTTTTTACAAGCCACTGTGGGAGACAGCTCCTAATGTTGGATAGGGATCGGATGTGATGGCTAGCTGTAGAGGCAGTCTTCTGAATGCAGCTTTAGAAATTGAGGCAGCTGTCGAACACGACACCTAGATTACTAGCACGTGGTGAAGGTCGCACAATAGCAAAGCCTTTTAATCCAGCCACACGCTTAGGGTGTCCTATGAGAAGCAGTTCGGTTTTATCGTCATTTAATTTCAGGACGTTTTCCGACATCCAGGATCGAATATCGGCAAGGCAAGCATTCAGTTTCTCAGTTGCTGCAGCAGATTCGGATGGTTTAAATGACAAATACAATACAACTGATACAATACAACTGAGTATCGTCAGCATAGAAGTGATATCCTATTCCATCGGCCTTAATCACTTTTCCCAGAGGTTGCGTATAAATGGAGAACAGCAAGGGACCAAGTACAGACCCTTGAGGGACTCCTCAGGTGACCCTTCTCATGTCTGAGACCTGACCCCCACACGACACGGATTGAACACGATCAGACAAGTATGATTTAAACCACGCCAGTGCTTCGTCTGCCAGACCGATCGTTGTTCTCAATCGTTCGAGCAGAACTTCGTGACCAATGGTGTCGAAGGCAGCAGACAGCTCTAGCAGAGCTAAGGCAGTGCCATTCCCGTCGTCGTTGCCACGTAGAATGTCATTGTTAACACGGAGGAGAGCAGTTTCAGTAGAGTGCTGCCTCTTGAAACCTGATTGAAATGTTTCTGGCATTCCATTCTTTTCAATATGTTCAACTAGCTGCTTAGCAACAATTTTTTCAAGAATCTTTGATAAGAACGGAAGAAGGGAAACTGGATAGTTTGCTAGGACCTCTGTGTCTAATCCAGGCTTTTTAAGAATAGGTCTAACGATTGCCGAATTGAAGGACTTGGGGACGACCCTTTTTCCCAAAGAAGCATTAAAAATCTTGGTTATGGCAGGGCTAATGTTGGTCTGCAAGTGAAGACCACAGAGATGAAGGTATAGGGTCTTCAGGAGACGAGCTCTTTTTGCTAGACCTTATTAAGGCAGCCACATCACATGCAGAAACATCAGAGAACCTTTTTAAGAAAGGTCACAGGTTGAGGAACGGCGATTGCTTTGGTCGGAGGGGGCTTAATGGAGGCACGAATGTGCACAATTGTTTCAGTAAAGAAGGCTGAAAACGTTTGGCTGAGCCCTTAATATCTGGGGAGTCAGACCTGACAGCATTGGCCAGTAAATGGTTTACTGTCTTATAAATCTGTTTAGTGTCCGACTGGCAGGAATTCAGTTTTCTAATGAAAAAAGAAGCCCTGGCTTTTTTAAGCTTTCAGGTGTAAACTCGAAGGAAGTCTTTAAAATTGACTACGAACGATTAATAATATGTGTGTTTCACGTGCGGATTTTGTGTAGAACCCGTATGGTGGTACAGATTGGTGTTATAGATGTTCAAGTATATTTCTAGATTACTCCATTATTATGGGAGATTGTGAATATTCTGCTGCCTTTAGTTTGCTTCTTACGAGATATGGCAAGCCATAATCGTCCAGATGTGAAGCGGCCTCTGAATTTGTAATGCAAAAATTTTACTCTTGCAATAGCTTAGAAAAAGCTTATAGCATTTAAAAGAAAGGCGAGACGGTTTTAACATAAAGTTGTCTTTTGAAGAATTAGGTGTTACAGACAGCCTTATTAGCCTCCTTCACAGTAAA
This sequence comes from Cristatella mucedo, assembly GCA_009760855.2. Classification (NCBI taxonomy): domain Eukaryota; kingdom Metazoa; phylum Bryozoa; class Phylactolaemata; family Cristatellidae; genus Cristatella; species Cristatella mucedo. The sequence continues at coordinate 927,883 of WPIO01000122.1, read as the reverse complement.
ATAGGATCTAAATTAAAATACGGGAATTCCTATCATTACCTTTGAAATAAGAAATTATTTTGTTGTAATACGTGCTACTTTAGACATATATTGCTTATTTGGCAGGGGTATGCCTATGTATTCATGATATATAAACTGCAAAAAGTAAAGAACAGTGGAATGCTTGTTTTTGCCGAGTTGGTATAACAGAGTGGTTAACGTGGTCGTTCCGACCAAGGTCATGTTTAGGTTGTAGGCTCAAGCCCTGTTGCATAAATGAAGCTTGAATACAGATAATGTTCTCTTAGGGGCTATAGAAATGAATTCTATTTAATCATATTTTGTTCAGCCTCCCAAGAAAACTTAATCTTTATCCCGGAGCTATATCACTGACTGCAAAATATCATTAACCGAATGTTTAGTACACACAGGCTATCCATCTCATGCAAAAGCAAGCAAGTAAAACTCTTAGGCCAGCATTTTGAAGCAAAATAATGTAATGTGTTGTATCTCCGTCTGTAACTCGACAAAGCCATTAAGACTATGTGATTGTTAGGCAGTAGTGTTTTGTATAGCACACTAGCATAACAGCATAAGCAGCTTTAGGGACGCATTTGGTAGCCAACAGACTTGATCACTCGAAACAAAGAGAATTTAGAAAGTATAGCAGAGTCAGTAAAGAAGTTAAAGTAGCCTGAAAGTAGCAGCTCAGGACCCTGAAAAGGATAAGCGGAAGTCGGCAGCAGGACAGTAGTTTTCTTTTGGCAAGAATTGAGGACTCGAGGTCCCCAATCTAGGACCTGCAGAGCTAAAGCTGCCCCCAACGGTCTTTATACTGTGGAAGGAAACATCTAATTTATTGTCCAAACAGGACCTGAGGGTATGAAGAGGTTGAAACTTGTGCAGCAGTTCAGCTAGTTATTAAGAACCCAAGCCATGGTGGGTGTTGTGGGTGTTGTGGGTCAGCATAAGAAATTTGCTCTGTGACCGTTGATCAAAAGCAGCGATCCTAGCTCTTTTAGCTAGAGAGACACGTGGCCAAACCTCTTGGACTTGAAGACTTGCCTTGCAGCCACATTTGTATGGCATGGCCTAGTTTCTTTCTTTGGTAGCATAGCAAAAAGGGAATTACATAAATCAAGCCAAGACTGAATTAAAAAGCTAAGTAAATTTTTTGATAGCAATTATTGAAGACATCTCCGAATCGTACGTTGATATCGGACGTATTGTTTAGCTGTAAAAGCAGTCTCCAGAATAAAGCTGTTAAAATTTAGGTATCTGTTCAAAACGACAACTAAATTTCTAGCACGTGGTAGTGGTCTCACAAAAGCATCACCTATTGAAGGAGCTGAGCCTTTTAATCCAACCGACCCGCTTCGGGTGTCCTCTGAGCAGTAGTTGGGTTTTCTCGTCATTAAAAGTCGAGACATTTCCGACATCCAGGATCGAATTTCGACAAATCAAGCATGCAGTATATCAGTCACTTCCTCAGATTCCGACGGTTTAAATAAAAAATGCGACCGAGTCTCGCCAGCATAAAATAAATATCCATTACATGGGCCTTAATCACTTTTCCCTGAAAAGTATAAATGGATAACTGCAAATGACGGAGGACTAATGCCCGAGGGACTCAATCGGTTACCCGTCTCACGTGTGACACCTGAACCCCACACGACACGGATTGAACGCGATCAGACAAGTACGAGTTTATGAACGCCAGTGATTCGTCTGCCAGACCGATCGTCGTTCTCAACCATTCAAGTATAACATCGTGGGCAATGGTTTCAGAGGAAGCTTTACAGATCTAGGTGGGCTAGGGCAGTGACATTCTCGTCATCGTTGCCGCACAGAATGGCAGTGGAAACATGGTTGAGAGCAGTTTTAGTAGAGTGCTGCCTCTTAGACCCTACTTGAAACGTTTCTTATGTCATCATTTTCAAATTATGATACCAGCTGCTTAGTTACTATTTTTTCAAGCACTATTGACCACAAAGAAATAAGGAAATTGGGTACCACCCTCCTTTCGAAAGAAGCATTAACAATAGGGGTTATGGCAGGACTAAGTTGGTCTGCCAGTGAATACCACAGAGATGATGGTACAATGTCTTCAGGAGAACAGCTCCTGTTGCTAGACCGTTTAAAGGTATCAATATCGCATGCAGAATCCTTGGAGAACCTTTTAAGGAAGGTCATAGGTTGTGATTCCGAAATAGCTTTAGTACGAGGGGGCCTTATGGAGTCGCGAATGCCCACAATTCTTTCCGTAAAGAAGGCTGAAATCTTTTCAGCTGACCCCTTATTGTCAGGGGCATCATACCTGTCTGCATTGGCCAGTAAATGGTTTATTGTTTTGTAGATCTATTTAGGGTCCGACTGCTAGGAATTCAGCTTTTAAGTGAAAATAGAAGCCCTGGCTTTTTTAGGCTTCCGGATTTAAACTCAAAGGGACTCTCGGAAGTTAACTAGATCTGCATTAGAAACCAACTTCTCGAAACGACGTTCGAGCCGAGCTTAACCTGGCGCATCTTTTGGTGATTTTTTGTAAATTGAAAGGATTCTCATCGACTCTGTACGAGGATAGAAGTAACAGGTGCATGCACGTTAAGATCACTCCTGGGTGTCATGCTCACTGCATCAGTGAGAGCATCGAGGCTCTCGGTTAAGTCTGGGTGCAGATCAAGCAAATCTGCATGACTAACATATTACAACTCTTTTGGTCAATCAATACTTTGTAAGTTACGTCGTTTGACAAGTTTGATATTACCCTGTACATGCACTGGAGCAGGAATACTATACCCACCGAAAAATTATCCGAGAGGGTCAGCGGGCACATCGAAAGGTCAGTGGGAAACACATTCTTAGTGATCACTAGATCGAGAATATGGCCACAGCTGTGGGTGGTATGATTATTGTTCGGATCAAGCCAAAATTCTCCAGACAGTCAAGGTATGAGCTCACCTGGCTGTTGCTAGGGTTGTCAACGTGGATAATGAAATCTCCAGTAATCAGTAAAGGCTTGTCGAACACAAATATTTTAGTAAGAAACTCCGAAAACTCAAATATAAGCAAGTTTAGACATCCAGAAGGATGTCACTATATCACAGCAGTGAGAGGCAATGTCTTTGAAGAGAAGTGGATTTCAACTGATTCGAATGACGGCCAATGCAAAAATCGCACATCCTATAGCCACAGGATTCATGAACAACAATTGCAAACCAGCACCAACTTGTCATAACGCATAGACTAACAGAATGTGAATCCGGGTGGGGAGGTCTCAGAAATACTGTTACTGGAACAAGGTACCATCTAAGTTTTTGTAAGCAGAAATGCATCTAGCTTTTCATGGACCGCCTGATCACGGATAAGTTACCTTTTGGTTTTTGGGAACTGATATTTAGTAGGCAGGATTTAATAGGCTCTCCAACAAGTGTGGGGCGCCATGTAATGGCTAGCATTCAAGGCGGCACGTGCCTGGCCCGTCAGAGGCAGACCCTTTTTATTTGAATTGGACCCTATCAATGTCCGCCGGTCGACGTTTCACAACATGCCAATGCAGGGTAGGTGAGCTACTATCGCAAAAGTACTATCGATTGCTTTAAACTGACTGGTCGTGGGTTTGATAGATGAGCTGTGGATAGGGAGAACGCTGGATGCAAGAAGGTTCTCCCTGACCCACCGAAGAAGGCCAGTTATTAGGTGTTGGTATATTATGAGAATGAGATGTGCTAAGCCAAAGCAAAAGAATAAAATGACCTACAGTTTACGTAGGAGGTACTAATGGCGATATCGCACCTGATGATAAGCAGGTGCTGTTTTGTGTAGCATATCTGATGACAGCTCATAGACAGTCACAACGAAGATAGCAGCTGAATACCAGATTGTATCACAGAGAAATAAGGTAAATGTCCACATCAAGCTCGGAGTCACCCAAGTCCTCTCTAGTGTTGGGAGCAAACCTTAAGACTCTTATGTCCTATGGTTTTTTAGCCATCTAGGTAGCCATTTCTAGTAAATCGTATTAAATGTAGGCGTACAAAGAAAACTTGAACGAAATCACACAAGTTAATTGTGCCAAAGAAATAACTGACTTATGCAGATTTAAATTTAGCTGGCGCTTAAAATATACAACTGTAGTCAAAGAAGTTTCAGAAATTTGCTGCTAACGTCCTTATGCATTCTAAAACTTTGAGCCGCACAATGGCAAATATCCGCAAAAGCTTCTTTTTGAGCCGTTGAAAGTTAAATATGAATATACCGTCAGGATTACGAGTATGAGATTTTCTAAGCCAAAGCAAAAGAATAAAGTGACCTACAGTTTAGTGATAGTAATAATAAGAATAATAATGAAATTTAGGAGTTAGTTAAAGGCTTTGGGATCATAAGAACTACATGCAGGGTTTCAGGAAGATTTCAGGTGTGTTGGACGTATGGGTAACAGTTAATTTCCAGAATGCTACCGGTACGATGCTTGGCCTGGTGGGGGACTCTAGGCTTGTCTGTCATCAGTTTTAAAGTTGCTGCACAACACCACTTCTGGCTGACCTTAAATACCTCCAAGTCAAGAAACGCACCGACTTTTAGTTTTTTTCATCACTTTTAGGTCCCTTCATTCCTTTGCTCTAGCACATCTAACAGATCTACTCCATCAGCAACCTAAATCTTGTACCTACCACTTCTCCCAATCTCATTGTTTACCCATACCTCGCACGAACTCAAATCTTGTGTGAACCATGCCTTTAGCTCATATGCTATTAATGCCTAGGACTCACTTCCATCATCTCTCACACCATCCCCTGACAGGACCGCATTACAAAAAAACTATAAACGCATCTTTTTATGGCTACGTTTAGTGGATCCCTGTTATTCGTCCTTTATATGCTATGTGTACTGAAACTCTGCATGCTGCCACTATCCACACTTGCATTCTGACCCTGTACATGTCACCTCTAACCGAGTTATTCATGTTGTTCATCAAGCATGACACCACTGACCATTCAGTCGTGTTTCCTTTGCAGATTTTGTAAATCGTTTAGAAAGAGTTGAGTTCTCTGAGAGTAAATTATCATATGTCTCATTATTATTATCGTTCTTATCGTTATTAGACGCAGAGTTTTAAACCAGCTGTAATCGCTTGATTGCACAGCCTGCTAGATCAGAAAGCACCGATTTACAATATTCAGCACGGGATGTCACACATGCAAGGACCAATTTAGAAGCAGTATGCCAGTCTGAAGTAGCCCGAATGTTAGCAGTGTTGTGTAGGTAAAAGTATAGTACTTAATTGTGGAGCTGATGTGGCTATCTATGATTAGCCGCTTTGTAACATGGCACCTAGATTTAGTGCAGATTCAAAAGGATATATGCTGTCCCAGACGATTTTCCGCATTAAAGTTTTCCATTTCATGAATCACATTTGGTTTGCCAATAAATCATTAGCTGGCTTTATCGTCGTTCAATGCACAAAAGTTGGTGCGATCCATATGACCATGTCATCAATACATGCAGCAAGAGAGCTGAGGGAACAAAATGAGCTGGAGGGCTTAGAGATATGAAAGGAAAAATACAATGTAATGTACCTCCGTCTGTAACTCTACAAGCTCATAAAGACCATGTGGGTGTTAGGCAGGAGAGTTTTGTATATCTCATTCACAGCCTAAGCGACTTTCGGTACGCATTCGGCAGCCAACAGACTTCGTCTCACGCAACAAAGATAAAGTGGGAAGCATGGCAGAGTCAGGAGAGCAGTTGAGGTAGTGAGTACCATAGAAGTAGCAGCTAAGGACCGCTGAAAAGAATGTGTCATAGTCGGCAGTAGGAGAATAGTTGTCGTTGCTTAAGAACTGTGGAGGCGAGTTCCACAGTCTACGACCTGCAGAGCTAAAGCTTCTGTCGCCAACGGTCTTTAAGGGGAGGAATGGGGCAGCTAATTTATTGTCCACACGGGAACTGAGGGCGCAAACAGGCTGAAACTGATGCAGCAGCTCAGCTAGGTACGAAGGAGCCAAGCTTGTAGGTCAGCGTAAGAACTTTGCTCTGTATCCGTTGCTCAATCGGCAACCATCCTAGCTCTTTCAGAAAAGACGACACGTGCTCAAACCACTGGGACCTGAAGACTAGCCTTGCAGCCATGTTCATAGTCCGCTGCAGTGGCCTAATAGCTTTCTACGACTGAGCGCCATCAGCAAAGAAGTAAAATCCTTGAATGCTCATAGCCCTTACATCAGCTAGACGGAGAGTATAAACTACGAAGAGAAAAGGACCAAGCACAGAACCCTGAGATACAGTGTATTTCCGAGGTTACTCGGATGATCTTTCTCATTTGTTTCAATTCTAGGTAATCTCCCATAGAGATAGGACCTGGAGCTTTGCAATGCAGTCCCAGTGCTAGGCAAGCGAGATGAGAGGCACTCAATAAGGACTTGGTGAACCATGGTGTCAAAATCTGCTAAAATATTGAGGGAAAAAGCATAGATACTCTACTTAAGCCTGCATTCCATAGTAAATCGTTATATACCAGTAGCAATGCTAACTCGGTTTGATGATTAGCTCTGAAAGACAACGGTTAATTACTAGCAATTGTTAAAGTTTGAATATATGATTTCAGGTGGTCTGCCAAGTCTTATCCTAGTGTCTTTCATAAAAGCGATAGAAGGGAGACTTGGCGGAGTTTGTGTTAAAGTTCTTTTGATATATTTCAGTTTGTTGAGTAGTGGAGCCTTTTTTAAAGGTGGCGGTACGTGATGTGAAGCTAATGAAATATTTAGGATGTTATTCATGCACGGCAGTTGCGGGTCAATGAATCCTAGAAGTAGGAAACTGGGAATAGGCACCAGAAGACTAGTTGTCTTCTTTAATTGGGATATAACTTCAAGACGTGGTCACTTGTGATCTTGAATGTAAACATTGAGGTGCTGCATGGAACAAAGGGACGGGATTACAGGGGGGTTACTGCCATTTTAGGGCTAGACTCCCTGACCTCGTCTATCGCGTTGACAAAAAAGCTAGAGAAGCAATTAGATAAGTCATCACAGGGTCACTTAGTAAGGAGCTTAACTGAGGGAGGTTACTGCCATTTTAATGATGGACTCCCTAATCTCGTCTATCCCCTTGACAAAGAAGCTACAGAAGTGATCATCTAGATTATCACAGTGGTCTCCAAGTAAGGAGCTTACCTGGGAGCGGTTAAAGAGAGTGTTGATGGTCAAATTCTTTTTCAGATTGTGCATCTGTGAATCATCAATGCTTGTATAGAAGCTCGACTTCACCTTATGACCTTGGAATCGATATGCTGCTGGCTCAGCTACTAATGCATTTGAATTCAGTAGGAATTCGTGGAAATTAGCAGTCCTGAACTTTTTGAAAGCATATGTAATACATTTATACAGTGCACTAATGGAACTTAATCATTATTCAGGCACTTCACATAGACAACTTGCTCAAGCCTACGACCTCGGTCGGGGCAAGCTCCTTATTCACTGTGTCAAAGCGCACAGCTGCTTAAAGCCCTATAAGCCCCATGCAGGCAAACCTTAAATGGTGGAGAAGTCTAGCTGAAATGTCAGGGATTCATGCCATTACTTGGTCGTGATAAATCCTTTGTAAACGGATCCGATCGCTAAGTGGTCGTATTCTTTTCAAACCTGTTTACGATTTACTTAATTTTCATATAAGCCCTGCTGCTGCTTAATGCATATTTTGCAATATTTAAGGCAACAAGTAATTCAGGATACTTGCAAAGTCGATTCAGGATCCAAGCATTAGAGCAGAAATCCAATGCTTATATATGTCTTAGAATAATATTAGGCTAAATCATTTTCGGTCGTAAACTGAAACATCTCTGCTGCCAGCATCTCTGCTGCATTTCATTGACAATCGTGCGATATGCTACTTCTTGGATTATACAATACCTTTTTGAAGGACTGTAGTTGCAGTACCTACTGTTACTGACCAACTTTAGCAACCTTTCTCCCAACACCTCGTGGAAAGCCTGGTATGTCGTGTTCAACTTATACTAAGACTAAAGGCTTAAGAGAGTGAGAGGCAGAGAAGTCTTCTAAAATCGTAAATGTCTTTTGATGAGTCCTTGCAATCAGCCTATAGACCAAATCTATTGTAGTAGCCTTGACATAAAACCCAGCTGCTAGATGACGCCAGAGTGTTTGTAAGAGCTGCCGAAACTGCTAGCTGCTTCTTTTAGTTTGCGACTGAAATGCTCTTGATTGTCAGCAGGGCACCTCTCCCGGTTAATTTTTCGCCGGAGTAAACAAGTGTCTTGCCTTATATTAATTATAATTGCAAAGGTAAAATTATGAATAGCAATATTTTGCCATTGACTGTGTGATAGCTACACCTTTTAGTATTTCGTCCTCCCTAGGCTTGCAGTTACTGATAAATATGCAAAGTGATTCCCAAATTAGCACAGACCTTTCTTGCCACAAATTTCTTTGCAATCGATCAGTCTTTTTGTGAGATTATTTGCATAAATATCTAGCTTAAAATGCACGTATAATTTTAAAATAGTGTCCGTTACGTAAAAGTACTTTTTACAGGAAAATCGACAGATCTCGAAGCAACATTATTCATCGTGGTCCTGGCCAGTGGGAGCTAAAGTCCGGTAAGTCATTTGCAACTGCTGTGTATCTGCTGGGCCAATTTTAGTTGCGTTTATTTGGGAAACATGTGATTATTTTAGGCGTGCAGACCTTAACTGCCCTTCCGAGGAGGTTCAGAGCTATGTGAATATCTCCAAAACAACACATTATTCTTCTTTTATTCTCACTTATCTCAATAGTAATACTAGTAATTCTAAGACACTTGATAAAGCACCCCAGAGAACTCAATCTCCTTCCAGGTGCTTTAAATTTGCTGCAAGGGAAACACGATTGTATGGTGAGTGGTATCATGCTTGATAAAACTATGTGGTTAGGGGTTAAATGCACAGGGTCAACATGCACCTGTGGTTAGTGGCAGCATGCACAGTGTCAGCATGAGTAAGCACATACAGGACGAATCAAAGAGACCCATTAAATGCTGACATAAATAGGCTTGATTTTAAGTTCTTTTTAAATGTGGTCAAGTCAGGATATGTCGTAATGCGAGTCGGGAGTGTTTTCCAAGCTTTGGCAGCATACGAACTAAAGGCACGGTCTCCAAAGAATTTGAAGTTTTACGAGGTATAGGTAAACAGTTTATTTCTGAAAAGCAGGTGTTACGATGCTTAGTTTGGTGTAGAAGTAGATCTGATAGATATGCTGGAGCCAAACAATGCAGGGATCTGAAAGTGAGCAGCGAAACTTTGAAGTCGCTCCGTTGCTCGATCGGTAGCTAGTGCAGGTTGACGAGAAGTCGTGTGATGTGGCAACTGGGATGCTCACGACAGACGAGCACAGCTGCAGAGTTTTCCACCAGCTCTAAGCACCTGATTGCCTTGCCGGTAGTCCATTGAACAGTGAGTTACAGAAGTCAAGACGGGATGTCTCAAATACATGGACCAACTAGACGTGGTATCCTCATCTAAACAAGCCCAAATTTCAGTGATGTTATGTATCAGAAAGTAGGCAGACTTGATCGTGGAGCTAATGTGGCCGTCTAAAGAGATGTCACTTCGGAGCACGACACCAAGATTTCGAGCTTATTCAAAAGGAGACAGGGTGGAAGAGCCAATTTTGAGCTTTAATCTTTCCAATTGCTGAATCACACTGTGTTTGCCTATAAAAATAAGTTAGTTTTATCATCGTTTAGTTTAAGAAAATTTGCTGCCATCAAGTGTGAATGTCATCACTACATACAGCAGGGGAGTTGAGAGAACTTGAGGTGGTCGAAGGTTGGGAGGGATCCAAGCGAGGTTACAACTGAGTATCATCCGCATATAAGTGAAAGCTTCGATTATGTCTGGCAATCACATTATCAAGCAGAACAGTATAAAGCGTGAAAAGAACAGAACCTGGCACCGAGACTCGTGGTACCCTCTATTTCAGAGCTACCTCGGATGATCTTTGTCCATTCACATAAATACTCTGGAGTCTCCCAATGAGAGAAGACCTGAAGACACCTAAATTTACCACTTATGCTTTAGCCTGATTACTTAATACTAATTTAGTCAGCCAGATTGCTGCCAATTACTTTTACTACTAAGAAAGCCTCTGTTGGGAAAATTGACCAAATGTTTTACTACTTTAATAGTTGTTTGTATATTATTATAAATTGGTAAGCAGTGTGCGTCTGTGTATGAGGTTATTGGTTTAACAATACTCTAGTGGGAGTGCATTCCTTCCTAGTTTTTAACGATTTGAAGCTAGGTTGACGGTCGAGAAACTAAATATCACCGCTGCAAGAATTACGATTTGCAGCCTGAATGGCTATGCAATTACCCACTGTTTCGAGTAAAACCTAATACTGCTCAGAAATTACAAAATGCGTGAGCATCTAAAAGGGCTCGGCAACTATATTTCCGGCAGCTGTGTCTTGAAACTAGAGTGCTCTGTTCTAAAGTAACCTTTAACGAGATCACTGAATCAGCTCCACAATCAAGTGTGCCTACTTATAGGTACTTAAATATAATAATCATAATAATCATCCATTAATAAAGTACTATCACAGCGATGAATTTATTTCTAGGCGTTTTAAAATTTGCTGCAAACTAAGCACGATCTTGAGATGAAAAAAATTCTGGTGATCTCAGATGAGGTCCACGTTTGTCCTTGTATTTGTGACATTCTTTCACGATTGGTCTAGCTCAGTGGTCGCTCGTTGTCTAAGCTGCACAGAAGGGAGCTTAAAGTGTGTGCACAACTACGCAGCTAGGTAAGTCTGTCCCGTTAGATGCATGATGCCACTTATCAACGACTTCACTTGGTCCCAATCAGGCAGTATATCATATCCAAGATTCTCAGGTCTTTACTGGGAAGCAAACTTAGTCAGCCATAGCACGGATTTTTAATGCTTCTCTGGATTGTAGAATTGCTATAAAATCCTACATATCTATCTTTCTCTGACATTTGTTTTAAATGATTTGATTAGAGTCGCAGATCTTATCAAATGATTGAATATGCTGTCCATTACTGACGCAATAGTCATTAAGGTCCATTAGTTGGTCGAACCTGTCCGAGGCTGCTTGTAATGATTAATCATTAATATGGAGTTTCTTTGTTCACTGGGCTTTTACCTAACCCGCATCGAATCAAATTGTTTCTTTGACACTATGCCATTAGTGCATTTTGGCTGTTGATTATGCTGCATTTGAAGCCTCAATTACCGATTCTTATATTGAGTTACCTTGCTGAAAATATTTCCTTGAATGAATGACCTGTAGATGCATTCTTTTTTAAATATGGTCAAAAAATGTGTATACAGCCTGTCTAATATGCACTACTGAATTTTAGTATTTATAATTTGTTTTGCTTGATAGCTGTATTCACTGAAGAACCAACAGACTGTAGTGAGCCGATGTATGGAAATACGGTTGGCATGACTCTGCAACAGTTTGGTCTATACGTAAAAGCGGAAACCATGATTGCCAACAGATTCTCTGTAAGATATTTTATTTCCTATTAATTCTGAACCTTTGGTTCGATGCTACTTGCACTGAGCTGCTTTTTGCCGCTAGCATATATTGTCTAATACTCCTAAATTTAAGTGATTCCAAATGACAAACTTCCTAATGTATATGCATTCGTAGATACTATGAATGTTGCTAAGATCGGCGAATTGTACATTAAAGAAAGACACGTGCCCCGGGCTGAAAGCTGAGACCCATCTCGTTTACCTGGAGCTGGCTGCTGAGTACGTGCTAGTTTGGTATTCCTAGCGTGGCCTAGAACTGCTCAGCACGTGCTCCCTTAAGCCTATCACGAATCTCTAAATAAATTTGCATCATGCCTGTGATAACTTCGCTGGCCCAAATTAAAGCTTGTCTTCGGAATCCTTGCTCAACGTGCAACAAGCCTCTAGAAATAAGTCCTCTTATTTTTGTAAAAGGTCTTGACCTGCTCGCCCTGACCGAAAGTTGGCTAAATCGTGGACCGGCCCAACAATTAGAGACTCCAGGTCAAATTTTTTCTCCTCCTTCTCATCTTTAGATAAATAAAAACTTGAGGTGGAGTTTCTCTTGTCACATATTCGAACTTCAACTTCAAGCCGTTTGCACTACTATCGCGACAGTCTTTCAAATTTCTTTTACCTGATTTCACCCGAAAACGGGCTACCAATGGTGGCAGAAATCTATCATCCAAAAGGTACCAAGTCCTGCTTTACTTTTGGTTAATCTGGTCTTATTTCTATTATGTCTGCAAGAAATCAATTTTTCGTCATTATGGGGAATTTCAGCATTCATTTGGATAACTTATTCGGTGCCATCAGCACTTAATTTCGCCCACTAATTGACTCATTGCCTCATGTGCATAGCCCTCGCTACTCAGGTCGAGGCTCCCACCCTCGGCTAATTGTTTTCATATAGCTGCACTTTGTCATCATCAATTATTACCAATCTTGCTTATCTGGCCGCATGCAGATCTCATTTAGACCACAATGAGTACCTTAGTCATCCTCAACTAAAGTCACCCTGGAATGGCAAAACCGCAACACCTCTGACATCGATGCTGTCCGTGCAAGAATATCTACTTCACCTCTGCTGCTCAATCCCCGTTCGGACCTGTCATCATTTTTAGACTGCTCCAAACAACACTACTCTAGCTGATGAGATTGGCGAGTTTGCACGCCTGTCCAAGCACTGTAAGCGATTTCGCCTAGTCTACTTAGTGTATGCTTGAAAAACCATGCACAAGATCAGGACACACCATTTTTCGACAGACATAAGTAAATCCTAGCTAATTAAACATCCTCTTTTTGTATAGCGACAGAAGAGCCTTTACGGCTATCACTACCACTTGCAGTGGCGATAACGGATCGCCCACAGCAGGAATCGAACCCACGACCTCGGGACCGAGGTGGTGAAAGCAACCGCTTTACCTAGTGTGCCATCACTGCTCACGACTACTGTAAATCTCGCAATGCAATCATTGCAAGGCCAAGTATAGCTTCTACAAAGAACATTATTGAATCACAAATCCACAATCCAAAATGTTGATGTAGACTATCGATCAATCATCTCTTTAACAGCTCCCAATTTTTATCTTTACCTAATGAACTCAGTGATGACTTTGGTAATCGGTTCAATAGATTTTTCTCAAAAAAAATAGACAAGATCAAGGAGCCCATACCTAAGATGAAAGTAACCCCCACAGGAATTTCCAGGAACCCCGTGCCTCTATTCCATGCAGCTCTTCAATGCCGGTTGACGTTGCACAACATGCCGAAACAGTGCAGGCGTGCTACTACTGAAACGAGTGCTACTCAGCCATGATAGGGAAAAGACAGGATGCACCAAGATTCCCCCTGACCTGCCGCAGAAAGCCTGCCAGTAAGTATCGACTAATGGCGACCTCACACCTGACACTAATCAGGTGCTGGTTTTTGTAGCACGTCCGACGACAGCTCATAAACAGTCACAGCCTAGATAGTAGCTAAATACTTGAAAGCGTTATGGAGAGATCTGGTAAAGGTTCAAACCATGCTAGGAGTCGCCAGGGGCCACTCTCTAGAGCAGGAAGGTGCGAACAACTCTCATCTTTCCTGGACAAAGTAGGCAGGGCATTAAAACGGTTCAGGTGCTATTTCAGTATGAGATTCCCGAGTATTTACGTGATATTAAAAGATCCTAGGAATCCCTTAAATCTGGGGTATGTATTGGGCTCTGTGCCCCCTACATGCTTATGTGTTCTGACACTGTGCATGCTGCCACTAACCACATTTGCATGCTGACTCTGTGCATATCACCTTTAACCATGTAATTCATGTTGTTTATCAAGCGTGGTATTACTCAGCATTCAATTACGTTTCCCTTAGCAGCAAATGTAAAGCACCTAGGAAGAGATTGAGTTCTCTGAGGGCGCTTTACTGATTGCATTATTATTATTGTTATTATTGATTCCGTTTTTTTAGATTTTATACTCTGCCTCTTGCCAATGTGATTGCCAAGCTCAATCCGGGCTTTCTTATTCTATGCAGACGACACTCAGTTGTACTATTTCTGTGATACCAGCCCTGGAGCATGTCGAATTCTCTTAACTCTCAGCTGCATGTAGCGATGACATCTGCACATGGATCACAGCAAACATTCTTACATTGAATGATGATAAAACAATCAACTAGCTGTGGACAACGTAAGCTTAAGTCAGAAATAGGAAAGGCTAAAGCTCAAAATTAGCTCTGCCAGCTTATCCCCAGTTGAATCTGCACGAAATCAAAACTGTCACGTTACAAAGTGACACTTAATTAGACGACCACATCAGCTTTACAGGTCCACTGTGGCTACTTTTAGCTAACTAACCATGCCAAGATTTGGGCTTGCTTAGATGAGGGTACCACGTCTTAGTAAGTCCGTGCATTTGTGACATCCCGTGTTGACTTCTGTAACTCACTGCTTGCTAGCCCGCCAGCATGTGCCATCAGGTGCTTACAGCTGGTGCAACGCTCCGCAGCTAGGCTTGTCTGTCTCGAGCTTCACAATTGCCACATCCCACCACTTCTCACCGACCTGCACTGGCTACCAGTCCAGCACCGAATCGTCTTCCACTTTTTGTCACATGCTTTTATGTCCCACATTAAAGAAGAGAATCAGCTGTATCCTACCGATAAGATCTACTGCTCAACCAGACCAAGCATCGTACCACATGCTTTATGGAATCTAATCATTTACCTATACCTTGTAAAGAACTTAAAATCCTAAGGAGAATGCTCATTTAGTTCAGCTGCTCTCATAATCTGGAACTGACTCCCGATTTCTGTCACGACATCAGCTGACTTTAGCACATTTAAAAAGAAACTAAAACATCTATTTATGACAGCATTTAGTGAGCACATATGAATCATCTTATATGTAGTTGTGGGTGTTCACACGGTGCATGCTGCCATTAACCAAACTTCAATGGTGACCCTGTGCATGTCACACCTAGCCATGTTATTCATGTGGCCCATTGAGCATTCTACAACTAACCATTCGATCGTCCTTTCTTGTAGCAATTGTGAAGTTTCTTGAAAGAGATTGAGTTCTCCCTGGGTGCTAGATAAAAAGCATTATTATTAGTAATTATGCATTAGCTAAGTTGCGATCAGAAGTTGATAAAATCATGAAAGAGACTCAGTAATTGCATAATAATGGCTCTCTCAGATTTTAAGTACAGTCTACGCCTATTCCAACTCGTGGCCGGCCGGGCATAAATAGCATTGATTGCCTAAACACAATGTCTTTGCATTTTACGAAAAATGTTTCCGGAAAGGTCGTTCTGTAGGCCATAAATGGCAATCTAAAGCTGAATGATAATGGCATTAGCTTTGATTAGCAGCGTGTTTTTCGTTCAAGTTTTCCGTTGCAATTGCATGGTCTGTGTATGGGTGGCAGAATCATAAGATTGACGCAATAAACATCATCTAATCATAATCTGTGAGTGCTATCCTAAAACAATCTGTGAAGGCTAAAAATGCTGCCTCTTTCTCCCCATCTAGATGACGTACTTTGGTTGATAAACATAGATACAATCACAGCCTGCACAAACAAAAGTCTGCCAGCCACACTAGCTGACTTGTCGTGATATCCTGTCTCGTCATGACTGCAACTCCTCTTAATCAGGACAAATGGCTGACCAGTTAATCTTCTGACATTGAAACTCAGCAGCTCTGCTCGTCTGCCGTCAACAGCACATTATTCATAATTGCACCAATTCTGTCCGAGCTTGATTGGGTCTTTATCAAACATTTAGTCGACTTCAAGATCTTCTTTCCGAACTGCAGGCTGCTCTACCCGGTTGAGCCTTGCTTCGTGCCCGACCACTTTACTGCAGCCTTCTGTTCACTCACCACCCTTGGTTTTCAGTCGCATCGATATAAAATGAAATCTTATGTTTACTAGGCCTGCTCATAAGCACCTCAATTCTGGAACTCTCGACCGTCTGCCAGCACTCTCTGAAATGCATTCCATCATTTAGGTATCAGCTAACATGCATCTGTTTTGTTTAACTATGTATTTGCTGCAGTTAAATGTCTCCTTTGTCCATATTTGCTTTGAATGCAGAGGGGTGAGGAGTTATGCCCCTCCCCTTTAGGCTTTATCTCCCTCACAGCACATCTGTTGATTTTTTCTAAATACTAATCCAACGATCGGCATGCAAATTGGTGCAAACATCAAGGGGCAACCTGATCTATCTTTTGATGTAACCATAGCTGTGGTGTGGGATTCGGGTAACCTTTGAAAGTCAAGGTTCGGTTTTCCTTGTTTAATAAAAATAGCTTTTTGAATAAAGTCAACTATTGCACCAAGACCTGCAAAAACATGCTAATGCCTTTAAAAATGTGTGGGGAATTGAAGTCTACAGCAGCCGTATGTAAAAAAAACTACCATGTCGCATGCACATGGATATATAAAATCCAGAGGTCAATGTCATTGGGTATATGCTGCTCTGCTTACGACACCAACAGTCATGACTGACTGAGCCCCTGTCGAACTGGTCATGGTCTGTATATATTCCAAATTTCAAGTCACTGGAGTGCAAAGTGGCCATTTCTGTAAAGTTCACCTGCTCCGACTAAATTATTGGGACAACACACTTGAAAGCAACCGATTATTTAAAGCATTCACACGTTCAAAACGATGCCAGAGCCACTCAGTTTACTGTCATGCAACTTTGGAGCCCACACCAAGGAGCATATACCTCAAGTTTCACGTCGAGTAGATCATTATTAGCAAATCTAAGACATTTTCAGGACATCTCGGCAGCAGTATGAAAAAACATGTTGAACGATAATAAACCAGCTTGCCATAAAAATAAATAGAATATAATTTATTTGCATGGCAACCTAAGAGAACCTAATCTCTATTCAGATGATTCACGTAAGCAAGGGGCTCTAGACCTCGACCTCGGCACCACCTTTGTCGGCACCAGCTACTTAACCAATAGGCCAAAACAGAGTGTAGCATAGTCTATATTGTAGCGATCAACGTGCCGGCGAGACGGCTTAGATGATGTACACGTACAAAAACATACATTTCAAATTTCAAGTTGATCGGATCACTAATATTGGAGAAATGACAATAGCATGATACAGAGGGATGGCATTTGAGTCGTGAGTGAGGGCCGGCATTTGACTCGGTCGCTATGAATCGCACAAACAATTGAATACATAGATACACACTGATCTCACAAAATCAACATTAAAATATTCTTATATATATCATCAGAAGAACCTACCGACGGTAGCTGGCAAGCTTCGCCAGTCAAGCCTACCAGCCAGGCAATGGACAGCTGGAGACCCTAACATCTGACCAGCCTGCGCCACTACAAATGTCAAGCTCGCCAACCTGCACTGGCTACTAGTCAAGCAACGGATTGACTTCAAGGTTTTGTCGCTCACTTTTAGGTCCCTTCATTCTATGGCTCCAGCCTATCTGTCAGATATACTACCCCATCAGGCCAAGCATCATGCCACCCGCTTTTCGGAATCCAACAGTCTAGAAATACCTCATACAAACCTTAAATCCTTTGGAGACCGTGCATTTAGTTCATATGCTCCCAAAGCCTGGAACTCACTCCCGACCTGCGTCAGAACATCCCCTGACCTGACCACATTTAAAAGGAACCTAAAAACACACCTATTTAGGACAGCATTTAGCGGGTCCCTGTGATTCGTCCTTGATGTGCTTATGCGTGCTGACACTGTGCATGCTGCCACTAACCACATTTGCATGCTGACCCTGTGCATGTCACCCCTAACCATATTATTCATTTCGTTTGTTTTTCAAGCATGATTTTACTTACCATTCAATTGCATTTCACTTTACAGCAAATGTAAACGCCTAGAGAGAGATTAAGTTCTCAGAGGGCGCTTTATCAAGTGAATTATTATTATTATTATTATAATTATTAAGCTATAAACAGCATAAATGCCAACTTTTAATTACCTCAATTCCCCTGATTAGAAGTGCATAAAAATTCACAGACTGATTCCCATTTAACGAAGTACAAGTGAACTCGAAGTTACCAGCTGAGCGGCTGTTGTTATCGTGAGGGTTCCAGCGACAGTGAAACTTTTCAATGGCTGCTGCTATAGGTATCAGCTTTCAGTAGGTTCTGCGGTAATGGACTCCTTAATCAGTAATTCATTATTACGTTATCCCTAACAATAGCCTTGTTGCCGAATGATAGCGACTTCTAATTTGCGAGCCAATACATACAGATGTTTACATACCAATGTAAACATCTGGCTTTTAAATAAGATATAGGAGATACTTTAGCCGATTAGCCAAGACCGACTCATCGTAACTATGCCCTGAGGGGCATGACTAGGCTCGGCATCATCAGGCTTAGACGTTTTGATGGTTATAACTCTTAGTTGGACGTTTAACCTCGAGGGGCGTGTCATTATTTTGAAAAGAAATTAATGCTTCTTCCATAGTTTTAAGTGAAGTTCTGCATGTGAGTTTAGGGCTGAGTAGTTAAGATTTATATTTTGCCACAACACTCGGTTCGGGTGCTCTGAATTTTCAAAAAATTTATTTGGCTGAGTTCGATGTACACTTTCACTGTAAAAAGGTCTTGCAAATTCATTTTATTTTCCATTTCATGTTCACCTATCAACCACGAAAACGTATTACTGGATTTTTATCTAGTTTGTCTTTTAACAGGCCAGTTTCCAAACGAGAAATATTTTAACCATCGTCGGACATTCCTCGACCAGTTAAATCAGCTAATTTTTATTAATGCTGTGCAGAAAGTTTTCTCCTTTCCTGGTCCTACCAAAGCTACTGCAGCTAGTGTGAATAGAGTGAAGCGAATGAATGTGCTCGCTAGTAGTTCGGCTTTGATGTGCCTAGCTGCCACGACCAGGCATACTGCTTTCTACGACCAGGGAGCAAACCAGCTGGGCAGCATGCCGGGAGCACCATAAGCTGTTGCTTGCAATAGCTTCAGCAACCTGAGCATGGCCAAGTGTGTGTGTGCGCGTGTGTGTTCGTGTGTTCCTGCATGTGTGTGTGTGTTTGTGGGTGTGTGTTTTTCCTGTGTGTGTGCTAGTGTGTTATGGTAATAATAATAATATTATAATAATAATAATACACTTGATAAAGCCCCTTCAGAGAACTCAATCTCTTCCTAGGCACTTTACATTTTCTGAAAAGAGAAACGCGATTGAATCTTGAGTAAAATCAAGCTTGATGAGAAATATGAACAACGTGGTTATGTGTGACATGCACAGGGTAAGCATGCAAATGTGGTTAGTGGCAAAACGCATAATGTCAGCATGCATAAGCACATGAAGGACGACCCATCCCAAATTCTTTGCTGACTCGTCCAATGCTCGGCAGCTTGAGCAATCTCACCGGTCTTGGCGTATAATCGATGGTCTTACAAAAAGAAAGTGACAAATTATGTCTCCCAAATCAGACGTGGACCATTCCTTCAATACCGAGTAAGCCTGTTTAAGAAGACATGATGGCTAGTTTGCCCTGTACTACATTTCTAATATACCAGTTTTCGTTTTTAACTTTCACCTGCGACAGCTTTATCTGTCATGCTGTGCTTGTAAGTCGTTTTCAGTAAAAGATTACAAATGACATCTGACATATCGGCTTCATTTGAAGGGAGCTTGTCCAAATAAAAAATGCCTGTGTACAAACTTCTGCTGTATAAATCATATTTCCGCTTACTTCTACTATGCATGTATACACGCTGAGATAGTAGAACTTTGTGGATCTTGTTAGACGATTATATCAGCTCCACAGTCAAATCTGCCTATTTTCAGCTTCATAACAATGCTAAAGTTCGGGCTTGTTTAGATAAAAATACCATGTCCAAGTTAGTCCCTGCATTCGTGATGTCCCATCTCAACTTATGCAACTCACTGCTTACTGGCCTACCAGCATGTGCGATCAGGCGATTGCACCTGGTGCAAAACTCCACAGCTAGGCTTGTCTGTCGTGAGCATCGCAGTTGCCACATTACACCACTTCTCGCCGACCTGCACTGGCTACCAGTCAAGCAACGGATTGACTTCAAGGTTTTGTAGCTCACTTTTAGGTCACTTCATTTTTTGGCTCCAGTCTATCTCTCAGATATACTCCCCCATTAGGAAAAGCATCGTACCACCCGCTTTTCGGAATCCAACCGTCTACATATACCTCGTACAAACCTCAAATCCTCTAGAGACCGTGCATTTAGTTTGTATCCTCCCAAAGCCTGGAACTCACTCCCGACCTGCGTCAGAACATCCCTTGACCTGACCACATTTAAAAAGAACTTAAACACACCTATTTAGGACTTAGTGGGTCTCTGTGATTCGTCCTTCATGTGCTTATGCATGCTGACACTGTGTATGCTACCACTAACCACATTTGCATGCTGACCCTGTGCATGTCACCCCTAACCATGCTATTGATTTTGTTTGTTTATCAAGCATGATATTACTCACCATTGAAATGCATCTCCCCTTTGCAGCAAATGTAAAGCGCCTAGAGAGCGACTGAGTTCTCTGAGGGTGCTTTCTCAAGTGCATTATTATTATGATTATAATTATTATCTTGTTACAGCAAAGCTTAAAGCTAAATAACTTTAGTTGCTTATCGTGTTGTTTTGTATGCGTTTGGCAGGAGATCGTTGCTAATCAAAACCATCCCTGCATAACCGGCCAAGACCCGGCCAACAAGCAAAAGAACAGGTTTAAAAACATAATTCCTTGTAAGTATTATGATGTGGATTGGAAGCCTTTTTATGCATTCTAGTAAGAGACAAACTATCTCTCTAGTGCCTCACCACAGCTCAGTTGATCATGGTAGGCTGCATCGGGCTATAATGGTGTTCACCCTAAGAGATGTAAATTGAATTGAAGAGCATTGCTACGGTTAATTCCCGAGTGTGACTGTTTATTTCTATCGATTTAAGCTGACCATCTTTCCTAAGAAATGGGGCTGATCCAGGTTTTGTGAGAGTATTCTTAGCTTAGGCGTTTAACTTTGTACTGTTTTATCGGGGAGTCATCAGTACCCTGGTTTTCTTCTTAACACCCGCCTTTGGCTTCCGGCTACAAAGTCGTTGTTAGTTTGATACCTTTGAGCACTCATGTGAGCGGTATCAAGACTAACATGCTTCTTGTCTTTGCTTACCTATTAAATTTAGACTTCCATATCTATTTACTGATGTGGCATGCGAAAGCAAAAGGCCTATTTTAATAGTTTGTCGAGCTGCGTCCTCATGGCTGGATACCAAGTTAATGTGCCCCGTATTTACTCCCGGGTATTAGAGCTAAAGCAGGAGCCGATAGATTTTTGAGCCTCAGATTCGATACCCAGTATTCAAGCTCAGCAATAGGTGCAAGTGAATAGCCTCACGAATCTTTAAGCACTTTAACATCAGTTTTGCCACGGGTATGACACTATGGGCCCACCTGTCTTAGGTTTTGCATATGATGTCCAAATTAGTTTTATTCGTATAGTTATTCATCGTAGCTATATGTCAATTTTTCTTCAAAGCATGTCAAAAGTCTGTAATTGGTCAAGCATTCATCTGCAAAGCATGGTTTTATAATTAGTGTATTTTTTATATCATGCTATATCATTGTACCACAACCTCGGGTTTTAGGGTATTGGTTACTAATGCGTTGGGTAGGGCAGCAGCTATAGATGTAGAATGTGGTAGAGCATGTCATTTGGTAGACTTGCTTTTAATTGTTTTATTATAGATGATGCCACCAGAGCTATGCTTGGATGGGGAACCGATGATTATATTAATGCATCATATATAAACGTAAGCATTGGCAGTGCATTAATTAATCCTTGGTGCAACATGTTCCTGCACTGTGGCTTGCTACTGTGGAGGCCTGGTCTTCCTGAATCACTCGTTGATTTTAGGGATTCTCTCAATCTAAGAAGTATATAGCAACGCAAGGTCAGGCTAATGGCTTAAATATTCATTCTGAACTTTGCATGTAAGTGGCTATCCATAAGCATGCAACATTTTCATGGCATAGCTTTGCATGGTGGTTTCAGGGCCATCTGCTAAGACTGTAAATGATTTCTGGCTAATGGTATGGGAGCAGCAAGCAGTGGTCATTGTTATGTTGACCAACTTTGTTGAATACAGCAAGGTATGTGGACGTCAATACGGTATTCCTTTGTGCATGGATGTTCTACTTGTGATCACTCTCATTTGAAACTTTTTTTGCGATAGCCAGCTCTCGGTCTTTGGAACAAGTAAGATTTTTCTATTACATGGCGAATCACGACATTGCTTGAAAGCAGCTAAAAAATAATGGCAATTGACGACCTGGATAATTAGTTTTCAAGTTTCAGACTGTATTATCACGTGTATCCAGCTATCCTGGTAATTATCCTATACGAATGCTATTCAGTGGTCTGATTACTCAGTTTACAACAGGAGACATTAGCTCGACAACGAAACCATGCATGCCGAGCTGGTTTTTCAAAGTGGTTAACGTCCTTGCCCAGACAAAGGTCTGGCCGAGGTCTTGGTCACGAGCCACACTGCATACACAAATCACCTGAATCGAGATCAAGTTCTCTTATGGACTATACGCATGAAATATACACACACACGCACACACACACACACACACACACACACACACACACACACACATATATATATATATATATATATATATATATATATATATATATTATATAAATATATAATTTAGGTCTAACCGCCGATGGAAACACATGCATCGCTACCTCAACGTGAACTGGCTCTTCAGCCGTGGGTATGTGGGGTTTGCTTTCGTGACCGACTGAGTAGAGCAGGCATGCAAACATCGGCTTTTATTTTAACTAAGGTAGCTACTCAAATCCCCCTACCATACGATCCTCTAAAATGCGGTGAATGGTCGAACCCTTACTTTGATTTTCTACATGTTAAATCATATCTTCTCGCAGTTGCCTTGTCTGGCTTCCCGTCTTTAAACTTGTTTGTGAGTTTGTTTTATTTTCATCAAGCTCATTTTCAGGCATTCTCGCTGAATAGATGCATGTTTTTTAGTATGAATGCCCATAACTTTTGCATGAAGTGGTTATAGTTAAGCTGTTTATACTAACTTGGGAATTGAGAGTTTGATAACATACCTTTCAAATAATCGCTGGGCAGTAAGCTTTTTACAGCTAGTAATTATCACGGTATTTTGAGTATAGTGTCTAACGTAACAACAAGTGATAATTTCAGCCATCACTCAAAACTGGCCGTTATTTTAAGCTGCTGGAAAGGTAAAAAAAAACAAAGAGCAGTGGCAATGTAAGCTGGTCGATGTCGAGTCAGGCTTGAATTTGCTAGTGGAAAGCAACAGCTTTTCTTGAAGATACAAACAAGTACTAGGCAAAGTGTAAACGAAATCTGCTGGTTTTCTACAATCTCAGAGGACCATTCTGACGTTAATTTGTAGCTGTGTGGCAGGGATCAGATGCAATTTACCGCCAAGCCCCACCATGCTCAGGCCATGCCACTGCTCGCAATGCCACTGAGCTAGAGTAAGATGAGCAGCCGTCGTCGTATACCTCTTTAAAATATCACATGCAACAGGGGAGCTAAACAAGTCTACAGGGCATCCTATGCAAAGTAAACTACAGGGGTGAGAGACGACGATGGAGGCATGAACAAACGTGTTAGTTGGTCAGTCGGCTTCAGAAGTCCCACCGTAGTACCGACTCAGTTGCAACAGTACGAGCATATGCCGTAAAATATCCGGCTAGCTGAGTACCGGCCTGGCTAGTCGAAGTCGCTGTCTACCACAGTGGAGAGCTTCTGCCGAAAGAAGCCAACTTACGGGAGGTAGCCAAGAACTCGCTTCATGGGGAACGTGGAATATACAAGTCACAACAACGAACTTGCTATCCAGAAAAGTTTGGGCCTTGAAGGCACTCATTGCCTTGCGTGTGTGGCCAGATCGCTAAAGCACGCCTCCACCAATCCTGATGCATAACTCGGCGAGACCTGGAGCCTCCAGCATCACGGATTACTCGGTCAACTTAACTTACCTCCTTAGCCCCAGTGACCTCTTGTCACAACACAACTGGCCACACCAATAGGTCAAACCTCGGCCTAGCCGGTGACCCTTGCCACATTACAGCCGTCCCGTCCCATTCAACCGAGCCTAGATTGGGTAAAATTGACAAGCAGCTCTTCCTGTGTCGAGTTTGACAAGGGTATGCAGACAGTACCCAGTAGTAGCTGCACCTCGTGCTCGTGAATATCGAATCCAGAGACCCCCGAATGAGGAGAGGTAAGAACAAGCTGCCAGAGTCTTCGGTTCAAAGTGTAAATGGTCATACATGTATGGCCTTAGGGGCTGCTTGGTGGCATTCTGCGGTTAGTGGCTAATTTTCGGCCCATTTCCTTAGCTCTTTTACACGATCAGGGTGCTTGTATGTAAGCAGTGCACCATCGAAGAAATTCGAAGTGAGTGCGTCTGGTTTCTTCTCATAGGGAACAGCTTTCGTTAGTTACCAGCACTCAAGCTGTACTTACTTCGTGGCTATGGCAAAAATTTTAATCCTGATGTTATTTAAAAAACATTTGCTGGCAGAGCATTACCTCACTTCAAGTGGCGGGGTTCATTATTGTTGTGTTTTCTTCATACCAAAGCAAAATCAGCTGAGGTCGTATTTACTTTGTTGATTTAGCATTCGACATCATTTCTTTTTTCCAGAAAAAATGCGAAGTATATTTCCCAAAGCCTGGCAGTGAAGAATTTCCTATCAGTGTGACTATTCGATCTCAGACCGTTTATGATACGCACACGATTTCCATCCTGGATGTGCAGTGTGTATGTCTGCTTTGCTGGCTTTGCCATGAAGCTTTCCTTGTGATGATTTCACTTCTGTGATACATGAAAGTTTATACTCCTGCTTGCTTTTCATTTCAGGGAACTGAATCTCGAACGGTCAGTCATTACCACCTTATTTGTTGGAAAGACCACTCTGTTCCAGAACATTGTGCTGAAGTACTACTGTTTTATGCAAAGTTATCTGCTCACGTGAGCAAACTGCACCTCCATAATAGTCCGATTGTTGTTCACTGCAGGTGAGCGATGTGCAATACATTCGAAGTTAGTTCAATCCACATGTTGCCATCAGCATTTTCTTCACAGCATTTGTTGAGCCGTATTTAGTTTCTTCAAAATGTGCGTTTTCTTACCCGATATAGCTTTCCTTGAGCAGTTGATTACAAAAATATAAGAAAGGTTATTACCCCCTGCACGGTTCAAGTTTAAAGGATGACTGTCGATGCTTTTTAGGTGCATGTTGCAGGTATCTGTGACTGAGGCCTGGATTTCAGCATCTGGTGGCTACTTGCTAAGGCTGCAGGACTGGCTAAATGGTGATGGCTTTGTTTTTCATACCCACCTAAGCATGGTTTTTAGCCCAAGCTGTAAAGCTTGCATTCTTGTTTTCAAAGAGCAGAGATTTGGTCTAATCACTGACTACTTTCTGAATTGAAGCCTCTTCCGATTTTCCTGTAAAATGAAGTTTTTATAGCCGGTACTGAAAGTCGATTCGGTCAACTGGGTTCCGTTGGTGATGACAAGACTCGCTCGCCGCAATCGTCATCGCCCATTAATATAGTGTGTATAATAGAGTGCAAACGATTGAGCTAAGTCAAAGATAATGACTGCAGACCCCATCAGTTTCAAATCTGATGTAATCTATGGTAAAGTATGGATTGGATGATTTAACAGCCAGCTTTATGCAGCAGCAGACTAGCCTTAACCAATCACTATGACCATCACGTTCAACTGGCAATAAAGTATCCGCTGCTGAAACACTTGAACCCACGATTTGCGTGGTGAAGTGTGAGCAGCTTATCTTGTATTTGTGGCTTTTATTCCCGAAAGCCGATATGACTACGATATGTAAGAGATATCGCTATAGCCCACTCAAAGCCATAGTGGCTTTTTGTGCCAATACCGTAGGTATTAGATTTCTTCTCATGCGAAGAAGCGGAAGAGAGAAGCCTAGATGAGTAAGGAGAGCAGCCATGGATGTTAGAAGCATCAAACTAGCAGCTCAGGGCATCCGGAATGGCTGTACCACAGTCGGTAGCATGAAAGAATATTCTTTTGGGTAAGAACTTTGGAAGTGAGCTTCACACTTTAGGTTATTCAGAACAAAATGACCTATTCCAATCGGTCTTGAAGTAGAGGAATGGATCAGCTAATTTATTTTCTATGGGCACATGGTAGCTGAAACTGGTGCTGGCCTTGTAAAACCGCATACAAATTAGGCTCTGTATCCTTCAATTGATCAGGAGTCATTGTATTTGCTTCAGCAACAACAATTCCAAGTTAAACCAGATAGATTTGTGGGGTAGCCTTGCTGCTATACGTAGCACCAGCTAACAAATGTATCTCCGTCAGTAACTCCACAAAGTCATAAAGACCATGTGGGTGTTCCGCAGGAGAGTTTTGTATAGCACACTCACAGCCTTAGCGGCTTTCGGTATGCATTTGGTAGCCAACAGACTTCGTCTCACGCAACAAAGAGAAAGTGGGAAGCATGGCAGAGTCAGGAGAGCAGTTGAGGTAGTGAGTAGCATAGAAGTAGCAGTTCAGGACCGCTGAAAAAGATGTGCCATAGTCGGCAGTTGGAGAGTAGTTGTCGTTGCGTAAGAAGCTGGTGATAGTTTATTGCTGATTCTTTCAGGTCAGTCAATGGGAAATTAAAGTCCGGCATAGACAAAACTAGGGAGCCGGTAATTTTTTTTGCAAGCCATAAAGATAGACAATCCTTAATTTTAGGTGAGAGACATAGTGTATTGGCTACCTACAGAAGCAGTCTTAATAATGGAGCTTTAACACTTTAAGCAGCTAAAAAAGAAAACAGCCGAATGCCGTGTTGATGATGAAATCTGCACTGCAACACCATCAGCCGGAGAAAGGTCTGCAGTCCAGCCTCATGCTTTACAGTGTTTTATATGAAGACGTCTTTACCCTTATACTGAGACTCGAATGCATAGCATGCTAGCAGCACCAAAAAAAATGTCAATGCTAACACGATAGACATAGGATTGTCCATCCCAAGCTCCCTAAAACACTCTTCTAAGATTTCTTAAACTAGCCTTAACATTCAACATTTCATGAAGCAGTACAATTACTGCCTCGGTGTTTACTGATAAAAGCAGTTGCAGCTATACCTGCACACAGCCTAGCCCAGCCATTGGAATGTTTCTTGATCGTATAAGGATTACTGCACCCTCGCATGTCCACTGTTTAATCGATACTCTCATCCATTGCAGCGCCGGAGTCGGCCGCACAGGAACGTTCATTGCATTTGACGACCTGCAAAGTCGCTACGAAGCATCGTGGCATGTGGACGTGGACAGCTGTGTTGTTGCTCTACGAGACCAGAGAATGCAAATGGTGCAAACTAAGGTCTGATACAAAAATTGAAGGAACTTCTGTAAAACCAAAATTCTTGATCTAGGCAGCTGCTCCAATCCGCAGTTATTATCCTGTCACATTGGTGGGTGGTAGTACCTTGCCGAATCGCCTGAGCTAAATGGCAGTAGGATTTCCTATCAGTATTGCCGCCAAAGGCAGATCCATGACTTTTATCTCGAACAAGATTCGCAGGTAATGAAAAATTACAGCATGCGATAGTAAATTAAATTCAACATAATCTTGATAGGTGCTGATTGAGTTGAAGTAGAGCATAGTTTGTGAGTCTGCTTGAGGGGGCAAATGACCAGCTATCCGCGATGCCTGATGTGGCTTTTCGAGAGCAGACAGCACTGAGTTGCCTGCCATCAAACAACAGATATCACCAACGAAGCTTTACCGGTGCTGGCAAGCTATACATTCACGGAAATTAATGGCTGCTTGCCTGTCATCTCTGCATTAATGCATGATGGTGGAACATTAGACCCAGGTACAGCGATTGTGTGGAACAATCAAAGGGAGGCTATTCCCTTAGTGAGCTGTTGATGTGGACGCTATCACATGTCACCCAACGTATTTTTTTTTTATTTCAAGTGCCTTGGGCTCTAGATGGACTTTCATCTGGACGGCTTTCCTCCATGATTCGATCATTCGTTAGTGGGAGCTCGTGTTAGTCGTTCTGACGAAATCGGCCAATCGAGGTTCAGAAATCGACAGATCGGCCCCCATGAATGCTGCTTTACTGGGAAGGGCTCTGTGCCATGAGGCTTTCTTTGTTCTCAAGTAGAGCTTCTAAAGAGTGGCTACAACAAGAAAATGAAGCAGTCATACAGGCATGTTAATTTCGGCATCTCGCCACTGGCTTAGATCCAAAGGGTTATGCATTGTGTGCACTTCCTTGTTTTCCTTGAATGAGTAACAAAGAAAATAGACAGTAGGGCTTTGTGCCTTGTCCAACGAGAGGAAGTGCTCATCTGCCTTGTGTTATGCTACGTAGAAATTGTAGTTTTCCTTATAACTTTACCTCCTACAAACTTACGTTATATTGCACGAAAGATTGTTGGTGGTAAATTGTTGCATCTCTTGTCAGCTTACAATGAGCTGCTAAATCCAGCTGTTTGGGAGCAGGTTAAAAGCAGAGTGTAGTCTCTCAGAAACGTTTCTGACAAACCGCTTTAATATAGCCCAATCATCAACTGGTATAACGCCAAAAACATGATTGGTCCCCATCCCTTTGCCTATGTAGTCATTCAATGGTTTGTAATTGTAGGCTACTCTCAGTGGGAGACTCCAGAGTATTGAAGTGAATACACAGAGATCATCAGAGGTACCTCTGAAATATGGGTTACCTCAGGGCTCCGTGCTAGGTCCGGCTCTTTTCATGGTGTATACTCCCCATTATGCTGATGTGACTGCCAAGTACAATCTAGGCTCTCACTTATATGCAGATGACACTCAGTTATACCTTGGCTTTAATCCCTCCCAGCCTTCGAGCACCTCAAATTCTCTCAACTCACTTGCTGCATCAATTGATGACATCCGCACATGGATGGCAAAAAATTTTCTAAAATTAAGCTATGATAAAAAATAACTTAATAGTCATGGGCAAACCCAGTGTTATTCAGAAATTGGAAAGGCTGACTCTCAAAATTGGCTCTGCCAGCATATCTCCAGTTGAATCAGCACGAAATCTAGGCGTCATGTTCCAAAGTGACCTCTCGTTAGACGACCACATCAGCTCCTCTGTCAAATCTGCCAAGTTTCAGCTACATAAACTTGCTAAAATTCGGGCTTGTTTAGATAATGATACCACTTCTAAGTTGGTCCATGCATTCGTGACATCCCATCTCGACTTCTGCAACTCACTGCTTACTGGTCTACCAGCATGTGCGATCAGGCGATTGCAGCTGGTGCAAAACTTTGCAGCTAGACTTGTCGGTCGTGAGCGTCGCAGTTACCACATCACACTGCTTTTCGCCGAGCTGCACTGGCTACCAGTGATGCAACGGATTCACTTCAAGGTTTTGTTCTCACTTTTATGTCACTTCATTCTTTAGCTCCATCCTATTTGTCAGGTCTACTCCCCCACCAGGCCAAGCATCGTACCACCTGCTTTTCGGAATCTTACAGTCTACCAAATACTTGTACCAACCTCAAATCCCTTGGCGACCGTGCATTTAGTTCGTATGCTCCCAAAGCCTGGAACTCCCTCCTGACTTGCGTCAGAACATTCCCTGACTTGACCACATTTAAAAGAACCTACAAACACACTGATTTAGGACAGTATTTAGTAGGTCCCTGTGATGGGTCCTTCATGTGCTTATGCATGCTGACTCTGTGCATGCTGCTACTAACCACATTTGCATGCTGACCCTGTGCATGTCACCCCTAACCATGTTATTCATTTTGTTTGTTTATCAAGCATGATATTACTCACCCTTCAATTATATTTTCCTTTGCAGCAAATGTAAAGCGCCTAGGAAGAGATTGAGTTCTCTAAGGGCTTTTTATCAAGTTCATTATTATTATTATTTATAATCCTCTGACAAAACAGCGTAACTGTTTATTTTCTTACATAAATATTGATACAGCTAAATTATCAGTCATTGGCTAACCAAGGATGCTTCAGAAACTGAAAAGGCCAACGCTCGAAATCGGCTTTGCCAGTTAATTTCCTGTTTAATCTGGTCGAATGCTATGTGTCTCGTTGCAAAGTGACCTTTCGTTAGACTACAACATATGCTCCACAAAAAAGTCAGTCTACTTTCAGCTGCCTAACCTTGCTGAAATTCGAGATTGTTTAGACAGGGATACTACATGGATATTTCTCCGAGCACTTTATGTGACATCATGCACCGACTTCTGTAAGTACTTATAGCTCATCTACCAGCTGGTGCAATCAGGCGCTTACAGCTGGTACAAAACTCTGCAGGTAGGCATGTCTGTCGTGAGTGTCACAGTTGTCACGTCAAACCACTTATAGCCTAACTGCACTGGCTACCAGTCAAGTAATGTATCGACTTCAAAAGTCTCACCACTCACTTTTAGGTCCCTGGTTTCTTCGGCTTCAGCCTACCTATATTATCTACTATCCCTAGAGGCTTTGCATTGTACCACTGTTTTTGGGAATCTAAATATTTACCTGTACCTCGTACGAAACTCGAATCCTTTGGAGACCGTGCCTTTAGTTAAAATGCTCTCAAAGCCTAGTACTCACTCCCGACTTCCATCACTTCCACTGACTTTTGTCACAAAATAATAATAATATTAATTATAATAATAATCCACTTGATAAAGCGCCCTCAGAGATCTTAATCTCTTTTCTAGGAACTTTAAATTTGCTGCAAAGCGAAACGCAGTTGAATGGTAAGTAAAATCAAGCTTGATAAACAAACAAAATGAATAAAATGGTTAGGGGTGGCGAGCACAGGGTCAGCATGCAGATGTAGTTAGTGGCAGCATGCACAGTGTCAGCATGCATAAGCACATGAAGGATGAATGACAGGGACCCAATAAATGCTGTCCTAAATAGGTGTTTTTAAGTTATTTTTAGACTTGGACAGGTTAGGGGAAGTTCTGGCGGAGATCGGAATGGAGATCCAGGCTTTGGGAGCATACGAACTAAATGCACGGTCTCCAAAGCATTTAAAGTTTGTACAAGGAGTTGAGATTTTTACTTTGAAATCCCCAGACTTGACCACATTTAAAAGGAAAATAAAAACGCACCTATTTGACACAGCATTTAATGAGTCCCTTTGATCATTCTTATGCATTCTGTCACTGTGCATGCTGCAACAATCCTCATTGGCATGTTGGCCCTGTACATGTAACACCTAACCATGTTAATCTTGTTGTTTGTCGATCATGCTACCACAAACCATCCCATCGTGTTTCCATGAAGCAAATGTAGAGCACCTAGTCAGAGATTGAGTTCTCAGAGGATGCATTATCGAGTGTTTTAATATGATTATTATTAATATTATTATAACTTTGAAACTGCACCTTTTGGAACAGCTCAAGTGGCAACGGATGCTCGTGCGGCATACCGGGGTTGCTGTCGTCACCTGCATGCACACTGCAGTTGTAACTCCCTGATCACTGTATTAACTTAATTGCTTGGTTTTGACTCGGCATCCATGCTAATGTACAGCTCTGTTTAGTGGATTTCCATTTGCTATAACCACAGGCAGTAGGCAATTGAGAAATCTTAGAAACTCTATCTAGACGTGCCCACCAGTCATTTAAATTGCCTTGTGTTTGCTTAATTGATTTTATTTGAGGTAATTCGATAAATTTTCAGTAGCTTCTTGTCGAGGCTGGCTTAATTAAGAATAAACGCTTGTCAATCTTTGCAGGAACAATATCTATTTCTGCACAAGATTACCCTCTATGGTATGAAAACATTGCAGTTCATCTTTGATTCATCTTTATTGTCTGCTTATCTGAACAATTTATCTCAGAGACCCCAGCCTAACGACAGCCTTGCCAAGGAATGGAAGGTCAGCTACGTAGCAATAAATGCTGCCCTAACAATCTTGACATATGTTTGGAATTACCGAGTCGTGTGATTTATACATGGTACCAGATACTCTTTAATGATTCTTGTTTTCTGGTAGGTTAGTAAAGAGATGTTTCTAATTTCAAATGTGCTCTGGGCACAGGTATCTTACTAGGCTGCAGTTTGCAATTCAGTAATACATGCAGGCATGTATGGTGATTTGATTAATGAGTTGACATCAATGATAGCAAAATGGCCGTGGTTAGAGATGTTCTTGCTTAGTCGTAGTTAATTTGATCATATGAACCATTGAAATATGTTTCATCGCGTTGCACATTCATCAACACGTACCTTGTATTATGAGGTATTGCTATGCCTTAACAGTAAGTCTTACTTTGAGCACCCACGTGGTCCTTGTGCAGTATCCCATTATAACTGGTATGATGCGACTATAATCATAATAATAATATTTGATTCTTTCTTATAAAATGTTGAAAGAAATTATGCTTCACTAAGGCGCTTTTTAACTCACTGTAGGAGAAGTGAACCAGCAAACATCATTATTATATCAGGGAATTCGACAATTTTTTGGTATGCCTATATCTAACTGGATGCTTATGCATGCATACTGACTGTACTTTTTTATCGGTTAAGCCAAAACTTTTTGTACACACTCTTAGTCTCCTCCATTTGTCTTCTGCCGTGATCTGAAGTTCCCAAAGTCCTTATTTTTAGTTTGGGTCTACTGCCTTTCAAATAACATTGAGCACCTGTAAGATTTCCACATGCAATTGGAAGAAATCAATTTAGACATGTAAGCGATAGTCTAGGTGGAGTTCCCTAATACATAGTGTATGTGTGTGTGTGTGTGTGTGTGTGTGTGTGTGTGTGTGTGCTCGCGTGTGTGTGTGTGTGTGTGTGTGTGTGTGTGTGTGTGTGTGTGTGTGTGTGTGTGTGTGTGTGTGTGTGTGTGCGTGTGTGTGTATATATTTATATATATGCATCTATATATATATATATATATATATATATATATATATATATATATATATATATATATACATATATATATATATATAGAGAGAGAGAGAGAGAGAGAGAAAGAGACCTTATACATGAGATCGATTGTCTAACCCCAGATTGGATGCAGGCGGGCCGCTGGTAACCCACCCCTGCTTCGAACAAGTAAGCAGGTGCTGCAAACTGTGCAGCTAATGCTGCACCGAATGCTGCCATACTGAGTTTGCTCGTTGTCATCACCTGCCACGTGTAGCATTTTCTGTTGTGGTGACTTTGGTATTAGGTGGGCCCAGGTTCTTGCACGAAAGATTTCCCTACCGCATTCTCTAATCCCTAGGCTTTTAATGAATCCTTATGCACATCAATTTAATTTTTCGTTTGTGTCTACCACTTTTCAAATAACATCGAGCACCTGTATGATTTCTTTATGCATTATGAAGACACAGGTGCAGATGTATAAGTGATAGGCTGTTTGGAATTTCCTAATACACACACACACACACACACACACACACACACACACACACACACACATATATATATGTGTGTGTGTGTGTGTGTGTGTGTGTGTGTGTGTGTGTGTGTGTGTGTGTGTATGTATATATAGACCTTATAAATCAGATCAATTGTCCAACCTCAGATTTGCATGATGGGCCACTGGTAACCCATCCCTGCGTCGAACGAGCAAGCACTGGCTGCAAGCTGTGCAGCAGCTAATGTGGCCCCGAATGTTTATACTGGCATACCTGGCCACTCACTGTCATCACCACGTGCCCAGTTTCCTGTGGTGGTGACTGTGGTATAAGGCAGATCCAGAGTCTTGTAAGAAAGTATTTCCTACTTCATTCTATAATGCCTAAGCATTTTAATGTATGCATATGCTTATCGCTTTAATTCCCAAGTTTGCATATCGTAACCCTTGCCTCGTTTCAGTATCTTTGCATATGTGATCTTGTTGCAAATTTTAAAATTCCAGGCTCTTCTATGTTTTCTTGGATGCTCATGGTATTTACAGTTCTCATACATTTGACAATGCAATTTACAAGAAATTACAAGTATCTATCGTATCCGTCATTGATTTCTCTGCCGGTGTGCCGATGCTGTATTAACTTCTGTTTTCTATGGAAATTTTGGTTCACCTCGATTGACTTGGGATATATTTTGGTCCACAGGCCTGATGTTATATGACTAATAGTGGGAGAGCAAAATCAAATTTGAAGGCATCGTCAAGCAGTCGGAGCAAGGCTTGCTTATGGAAGAATCGTGATTTTAAAGCTAACTTGATCTTCCTCAGGGCTTTGCTTTTGCCCTGATAGCAGATAACACTTGCTACTATTGG
The DNA here is from genome assembly GCA_009760855.2 of Cristatella mucedo. Lineage (NCBI taxonomy): Eukaryota > Metazoa > Bryozoa > Phylactolaemata > Cristatellidae > Cristatella > Cristatella mucedo. The sequence continues at coordinate 893,564 of WPIO01000122.1, read as the reverse complement.
TAGCTGTTGTTAGTCTATTTATTTTTGGCAACATGAAGATGTTCTGATGAGTTGTCTAAATTTAGTAGTGCTGGTTTTAGTAAGAACGATTGGTTGGGTGCTCATAGTGCGACTTTATAAGCAGTCATGTTTATGTATTTCCAGCCAGACAGGTTTGTGGGAGGTTGGTGGGCAAATGGTGCTAGCTACGAATTATTTTCGACTATGTAGGAATGTTTCAGTAACTGGTTGATGTACCATCTGCATATGGCGGAGGCTGCAGATTTTCCCAGGTCTTGCAGTAACGATCTATGCTGCTGCTATGCTCGGTCATGCAGAGAGTCAAAGAAATTCCTATTGAAGCTAAAATAATATGCCAAGTAAAGTCATTTAGCCATACCATGGAGGATTGGCTTGTGATGGCATTTTGATGTGTGTTTCTTCTGAAGGCCCTCTGAGTTTTCTGTTCTCCATGCTGAGTTCTTATCACACCCTCCTCGAACCTCCTCACCTGCCTTGCCCTCTCCACCTTCACCTACCTTCATTCCTTTAGGATTGCATCTATTTTGGAAAGGCATACTCGCCGAACATTTTGAGAGAGCATTGTTTAGTGGAAAAACTAACAATTGCTAATCATATTATCTAGTTATTTTTTAACCATTAAGAATCTCTCGTTTGTAGGTACTTCAGGATTGCAGGATTCCTGCTAACGACTGTGAGTTTTCCATCGCCCTTCTTCCGGAGAATGCTTGGCGAAATCGGGACCAAGAGATTCTTGCAAGTGCGAAGCCGAATTGTTTCCTGACACAGTCACTAGTCGTATCAAAAGAGTATTATAGGCGTTTAGCTTTTGCTTTTGCCGTAATGACTGAAAATCTTCCTGTGCTCTGCTATTCTACTGCCTCACATGGCATGTGACTAGTAGCTTAATTAGTTGACAAGCAGCACCAAATCTTTTGCGCTGAGAGTTGTAGTTACAATAGTGGGACTATACAGTTATTCGTGCTTGCTTTTCAGCATATGTAAAGTACCTAGAAATAGATCATGTTTAATGATGGTACTATATAATGAATTATTATTATTATTCAGTTTGAGGCTTGTATTTATTTTAGGTAGCGTTAGGTTTAAGCATTGAAGCCATGCCATTTGAGATGGCTGACTTCTCATCTCTTAGATGCATGCTTCCTCTGTCTACTCGCTCTTTTACAGCTACGGATTTTTCTCTGTCATCGACCAAGTGAAAGCTACAAAAGAGGCCATTCAAAATTTCAGCTGTAGCCGGGCCTGTTTAACTGCCAATGACACATCTCTTTCTCTGATGCATGTATGCAGCATTGTGACCTACCTCATATGCCTGTATGCGTTTATTCCGGTAGGCCTTTAGTCTCGTGTATGTGCCTTTGTGGCTGCATGTACCTGAACCCTTATGTGTGCCTTGCAATCACTTGCCAGTCAAGCTTCCTGGCCATAATCTGGCACAAGTAGTGCCACGTGGACCACTATCACCCTCAAGAGATACTTGGTCTGTCAGCAAACTGCCCTGTACTCAGTACAGGCACTGCAATCATTGAGCTGATGGTTCTACAATGTCTTGCCACTGAGTAATATTTGCTGGTTCTTGTCTGTATTTCCTGCTTGGTAAGTTCAGCCCGACTCAAGCATTCTTTTCTTTTCCATAAGGCCCGAAAACCTCAGTGAAAATTTATTTGAGCAGGGCAGAGAATGGACCGACTGACTGCAAGTGTATCTCGATGTATTAGCCAGCGTTATGCATAAACTGCTGAAATATATTGTTTGGCTGTCTGATTACTTAATGCACACCAGTATAGGTTGGAATGGTTCACTGCTGTTCTTGCTGTCAATCCTCACAGATTGGAGGTGTTTGTGCCGTAGCTCTGACATCAATTTTCAATACATTCTTTGGCAAACCCTGTCGGGAATCTAACTTTTTGCTCAGTCATGCTAGTTAAGGCATGCTGTTGTAGGCGACTCGAAGCGAACAATGGTGTCTGGATTCGCTGAGGCAACTCAATCTCCATACATAAATGCTGTGTATTGCAATGTGAGTTATTTGCCTGAGTTGTAGTGCCTTGCAGAAATGATAAAAACTTGCTGCCCTTGTCTTGTTTCGTTTTTCGTTATCGCTCTTGAGAGTCATTGTGCATTTGAATTTGTTTACTCCTAAGAACTTGAAGAACGATTGTTATCCTGCCATTTTTCCACTATAACAATTTTGGGCATAACTTACGATCGCTTATATCCCAACCTGACATATGATAAGCCTCTTCGAGCTTGATGACTTGTTTTAGGACCCTTCTTTGTGTTCAGCAAATCTGCTAGCATGTTTGGCACGATTAATTTCTTAGCAGTAAAGCAGTCATCATTATTTGTCTACGGCTTCATTTTATTATCGCTGAAAGGCATTTAATTAAAGTACCCACCCTCTGCAGAATGTTACTGCTGTTAAAAAATATGAAAGTAAAGCTTGATGAATTTACCGCAGTCTGAAAAAACTTGCTTGTATCTAGGGATGCCACTCAGACAAAGAATTCATCGCCACCCAGCTGCCACTGCCTGACACTGTAAGGGACTTCTGGGAAATGGTTTACACCTGCGAGGCCAGCTGCATCGTATTGCTGCACGACGTACCTCCTAGTAAGGTCAGTTCTAGCTTTGCTTTGCCTCAGGCGATTGCTTTTAAAATAGCACTGTCATACTGCAGCTATTCTGGAGTGAGAGGCTGGTTGTTTCAGCTTTACTTCACTGGGGGTTATATATTGGTATGCAGTAGTTAGCTTTAGGTCTTTTAATGCTCCATCAACTGTTTATGGAGGTAATTACTTAGCCATTCTTAGAAATCTGAATTGTTCTATATTATCATATTGTTATTTTCTTAAGGAATAATACATTTAGTATTCAAACCCAAAAAAATCTAATCTGTCCACATGCTTTACAACTATCAGCAAGAGAAGCAATAGCCATAGGTTAAAGGCAAGCGAGGAATTATCCTAACATCATGAAAAAGCCACTGGGAGGAAGCTCTTGACTTCCGGTTAGTCTGACTCCCTGGCTAGTAGCATGCAGTTAATCATGCACAGCTACACACACTTAGGGTACCAGCTCAAAACAGTCAAGTTCACTGCGTTGAAGGTAGAGCTTTCTGTAACAGATGCGTCCTTAGCTGCGACTTGTAAGATGCAAGGTCGAAGCAGGGAAAAGACCGGAAGTGAGTTCCATAGTTTTGGAGCAAAGGAGCTGAAGGCTAGATCCCCCAAAGATTTCCGTTTCGTGCGAGGGACTGTGAAATGACTATATACGGCCGAGCCGAGAGTGCGATAGCACAACGAATGAGCAAACTGATCTGATAGGTAAGCAAGTATATGTGATTGAAGTCATCAGTTAGCCAGATAGTAGATACTAAAATCGGGTCGATGGTAGATAGTGAATACAGTCTAAGCTAAAACAAATAGGATGCAATGTGGCAGCTCTTCTTTTGGAGACAGGCTGGATGAACTGCTGAGTTTTCAACCAACTGCAAACGATTAAGGGCAGGTGTAAGGAGTCAAAACAATTTTATAAATAATATTGATAATGATACTGCACTTGATAAAGCGTCCTCAGGGGACTCAATCTCTTTCCATGTGCCTAGCATTTGCTGCAAAGGAAACAATGGTCGAATGAGTGAGTGGTATTATGTTTGATAAACAACACGAAAGACATGGTTAGGGGTGGTATGCACGTGCTCAGCATGCAAGTGTGGTTAGTGGCAGCATGCACAGTGTCAGCATGCACAAGCACTTAGAGGATGAATCACAGGGACCCACTAAATACTTTCATAAATAGGTGCCTTTTAAGTTGTTTTTAAATGTGGTGAAGTCAGGAAATGAAGTGACGCAAGTCTGGAGTGAGTTCCAGGCTTTGGGAGCATACGAACTAAAGGCACCCGTCTCCAAAAGATTTGAGGTTTATAGGAGGTATATGTAAACATTTAGATTCTGAAAAGCGGGCAGTGCGATGATCGGCCTGGTGGTGGAGTAGATTTGATAGGTATGGTGGAGTCAAATGACGAAGGAACCTAAAATTGAAAGACAACAAATTGAAGTCGATCAATTCCTCGACTGGTAGCCAATGCAGGTTGGTGAGAAGCTGTGGGATGTTGCAACGGCGACACTCGTGACAGGCAAGCCTAGCTGCCGAGTTTTGCACCAGCTGTAAGCACATGATTGCACATGCCGGTAGGCCAGCCAGCAGTGAGTTACAGAAGTCTTGACCGCAAGCCATAAATGCATGGACCAAATAAGATCTGGTATCCTTGTATAAACGCCTGAATTTTCGCATTGCAATGTATCTGAAAGTAGGCAGACTTGATTGTGGAGCTGATCTGGTCGTCTAATGAAAGTTCACTTTGGAACAAGATGCCGAGATTGTGTGCAGATTCAACAGGAGACTGCCCACAGAGCCAATTTGGAGGGTTAGGCTCTTCAAATCCTGAATCACACTTGGTTCGCCCATGACTAGTAAGTTGGTTGTATCATCATTTAAAGTAATAAAAATTTGCTGCTATCCATGTGAAGATGTCATAAATACATGCACCAAGGGACTTAAGGAAATTCGAGATGCTCAAAGGCTTGGAGTGATCGAAAGAAAAGTACAGCTGAGTGTCATCTGCATAGAAGAGAAAGCCCAGATTGTGCTTGGCAATCACATCAGCAAGAGGGAGAGTATATACCGTGAAAAGAACCGGACCTAGCACGGAGCCCTGAGGTACCGCATATTTCAGAGATACCTCGGATGATCTTTGACCATCCACCTTAATACTCTGTATTCTCTCACTGAGATAGGAGCTGACCCATTGCAGGGCAGTGCCACTGATGCCCAGGCGAGATGAGCGATGCCCTAGAAGAACCTGGTGATTGATCGTATCAAAAGCTGTTAAAAGACCGAAAAAAAACAGTAGACGTACTCTACCCATGTCTGCATAGGACAGCGCTTAGTGGGTCCCTGTGATTCGTCCTTCATGTGCTTATGCGTGCTGACACTGTGCATGCTGCCACTAACCATATTTGCATGCTGACCCTGTGCATGTCACCCATAACCATATTATTAATTTTGTTTGTTTTTCTATCATTATTTTGCTTACCATTCAATTGCAATTCACTTTGCAGCAAATGTAAAGAGCCCAGAAAGAGATTGAGTTCTCCGAGGGCGCTTTATCAAGTGCATTGTTATTATTATTATTATTATTCCTAAATAGGTCGCTGTACGCCCGAAGCAATACTAACTCTGGAGTGATTAGCTCTAAAGCCAGACTGTAACTAGCAGGCTAGAAGTTTTAATATACGAGTTCAGCTGGTCTGGCACTAGTTTTTCCAGTGTGTTTGAAGGAAATCGTAGAAGAGAGACTGTGCGGTAATTATAGGATTCGCAGGATGTTTAAAATTCATTTAACTGGTTTGGCTTCCTAACTCTTGAGCAAGTCGAGATGCTGCTGAAAGCAGTGGTGATCGCCTCAAAGGCTGTTCTGCAGCTGCAAAAAAGGATGTTAACTCATCTATTATTTTGTTCATGTTAGTGACGTTGGTTAGCTTAAAGTAGTTCGACTTGATAGTGAATGAAATGCCCTCATCTAGCAAGAAATCATTTTGGAATGACACAGCTAGGTTATGGGCAGAGGTCACTCTGATTATGATACCTGAAACATTCTTCAGGGTGTGGTTTTCCAATGTATGGGCAATGCTAAGCTTGCGAATAGCCGTTAGATAGATCTTGTTATTGTTAAGCATCAGAAGACCCCAAGAGAATGCAATCACTTCTAGCCGATTGAATTTCGCTTGAAAGGATGTCGTGCACAAGTAACCTCAAAGTACACCAAAATAGAGAAATATTCACAGCATAGCTAATTTAAGCTTGCTATTTTTCTCGTCACCAAGTGAACAGTTTTGTAGCACAAACACCACAAAGAGCCAGTCACTTGGTTGTAGCAAAGGCCGTGAGCATTAATGTTTAGCTACTTGTTGAATTTCGTCGAATCAGCAGATGACGCAAGATAAAGGCAGTCGGTCTCCAATGGGGGTCCTGCTTTCCGTGAATAATTAGTGAAGGCACGATCTCCACTTGATTCAAAGTAAATTTGGGGCTCAATCAATCGACCAGAGTAAGCAGAGCTGGTAGTGCTGCTAAGCCCTGATGTGAAGTTATTTGAGATTATTCGTCCAGAGAGTGGAAGGACCTAACGGCTAGTGTGCTGGTTTGGCCCAGTATCTCACCGAGTCGTGGGTTCGACACCTAGGCATATGTGAAGCTCGTGAATAAAGATTAAGTTCTTTTAGGACGCTATACAAATTGATAATATATTATAGAGCCCGATTCTTAAAGTTAGTATTCTGCTTGGTTGGTTGCAAACACAAATTTCTTTGAAGTGCGATTTGGCAGTTCCCGGGCTAATGATGAACAAACCAACCTGCAGAGATTTTGGCCTGCTGTAATCTTCTAATTGCTCAGTCACAAAATCCTAATAGTAACGAGTTTAGAAATCCAAATGAAGTTTTACGACTGTATGGATCACCTCGGATGCGATGCCGTTATTTAGGGAGAATCTTTGCAGTTTTGTATGGCTGAAAGCGAGCAGACTTGAGTATTAAGTTGCTGAGCTAGTTTCAGATTAGTTTTTTCACGAGGACACCTCAATTCCAGTGCAGAGACTATAGGAGATAGGCTGTTCTACTCGTTTTTATTCCCAGGAATTCCGGTTTTTTTAATGTTTGCTACTAATTAGAAAACTCTTGTTAGTGCTGATAAATTAGATATATTTGCTACCACTTAAGTTTAAATGTTGAAATACTTTCGTTCCAGCCTACCTATCATATCCATTGCCCCGCCAGGCTAAGCATCAAACCACCAGCTTTTTGGAGCATTACCGTTTACCTACACCTCATACAAACCTCAAGTCCTTGGATACTGTATTTCCTATGCTCCCAAAGCCTAGAACTTACTCCCGACTTGCTTCATAACATCCCCCGACTTGACTACATTTGAAAAGAAGTTATACACCCACATATTTATTGCAGCATTTAGTGGGTCCCTGTGATATGACCTTAATGTGCGTATACATGCTGCTACTGCCTGCTGCCACGAACCACACTCGCATTGTGACTCTGTAAGCGTCACCCATAACCATGTTGCTCTTGTTGCCCTTTGAGCAGGCCAACACTAACCATTCAATCACGTTTATTTTACAGCAAATGTAAAGTGCCTAGAAAGAGATTGAGTTCTCTGAAGTGCTCTATCAAGTATTTTATTATTATTATAAAAAGATGGTGTGACATAGCAGGGAGATGTTGAAATGGTGGAAGAGTGGTAGGTTTCAATTCTCAATAGCAGTTGTGTGTGGCTTAAATTAAGTTGATTGCCTAAACTGAGCTTGGCGATTACATCTACATGTGAAAATGATTTACGCAAAGAACTTACCATTTATAGATCCCTGTCGTATTGCTTCTTCGGAGGCTTACTGAATTACCTTAGCCATTGATGTATACTCACTGAGTTATCTTGCTGAGATGCAACATAATCCATGGTAGGCTGTGATGCTTAGATGAGACAGCAGGTGCTCAAGAATGTTTGTATTTTTAATTTTAAAATTTTAGTTATGCCGAGCATCCATAAAATCAGGCAGTTGTGAAGGAGAACTACCGGCACGCGTCCATAAAGCTAGCAGTGTTATTAGATTCAATTATTAATGGCAAGATCAGGGCCGTAATTGCAAGATTGAACCAGGACATTAAGAAAGACCAGTAAACAGAGCTTGCAGGATCATAACATGTCAATCGTGAGATTTACTGTCTAATTTGATCTATGTAGCTGACAAAGAAACTAGAAAACCTACGGGCTATATCACTGTAAGACTCACTGGGGACCGTACTTACTCAGTTCTGGTCAAGGACATAGTTGCTTGTCGACAAGAAAATTTCCAACCTTTTAGAGGAATCATTAGATGCCAGATTTAGCCAAAGTCTTAAAGAAAGTTTTTTGCGAGTAGTATTTTTCCATTATCACTGCTCCTTTTAAAGTTAAGCTCGACTAGAAGACGACACACGTGATGCGGCTGGCGTATTTGTAATACCCTTGGTCTGTCGAGCCTGAACTATAGGCTCCATCATATGATATATGCACTGCCAATTACTTTGTGGGCTACTTTGGCAGTGCTAAATACCTCTCTCTCTCTCTCTCTCTCTCTCTCTCTCTCTCTCTCTCTCTCTCTCTCTCTTCCCTCTCTTTCCCTTATCTGCTCTTTAGACCTCACATAATGTCTCTTTATCTCTATCTCTCCATTAATTTATATCCATGCATCTTTTTTGCCTTTCAAGGTCAGTCTGTTTCTCTCAATATATGCTGCTCTCTCTTTTTTCTCTTTTTACTTTTCTCTGCCTATCTATATATCAGTTTTAATTTTCTGTCTCAAACATTGCTTCTTTTCTCGATGTTCTCTTTCTCTCTCTCTCTCTCTCTCTCTCTCTCTCTCTCTCTCTCTCTCTCTCTCCTTCTTATCTTGTTAGTATATCGTTTCCCCATTCTCTACTGTCACTCTTTCTATTTTTCTCATATCTTAGTCACTCATTAGCTCCTATTTGTTGCTCTGCTCTAAGCTCGGCTTGACTTGTGTCGGTTTATAGGACTGTCCCGAATACTGGCCGAAGACTGGTGAAACACGGTCTTTTGGGCAATATGAAGTGTCTCACGTTGGCTGCAAGGAAACGTTTGAAGGTGCTGCCTATCATGAGTTGGACTTGTCTGTAAGCTTATCAAGGCATACTGGCTACGGCAAGGTTAGAGCTTGCAAAAACCGCCCTTTCTTGACATGGAATAGTTCCATGGTTATTTTTACATTTCCTTAATGTTTAGATGGAACAGCTAAGGATTAAACTATTTCTGCTCAACATTTGGAGCTGCGAATCAGAGGTGCCGAAGCAACCACATCTGCTTTTGGACTTTGTCATACACCTTAAGCCGTTTTACAAGAGTGCTGCCCAGCATCCAATCATTGTACAGTGCAGGTCAGCAAAAGCAGTGATTCCCTGCCAACATGGTGTATTAACGCCTGCATACACCTTAATCCACCTTCGGCCAGTCGTTTATTCTTTTTTTCTGATGAACACTCCCTCCTGACCGGCGTCAGAGCGTCCCCTGACCTGATTTAAAAATAACTTTAAAACACACCTATTGAGGACAGCATTTAGTGGGTCCCTGTGATTCGTCATTCATGTGCTTATGCGTGCTGAGACTGTGCATGCTGCCACTAACCACATTTGTATGCTGACCCTGTGCATGTCACCCCTAACCATGTTATTCATTTTGTTCATGTATCAAGCATGATATTAATAATAATAATAATAATAATATTGCACTTGATAAAGCGCCCTCAGAGAACTTAATCTCTTTCTAGGCGCTTTACATTTGCTGCAAAGTGATACGCAATAGAATAGTAAGTAAAATCATGCTTGAAAAACAAACAAAATGAATAACATGGTTAGGGGTTACATGCACTGGGTCAGCATGCAAATGTGGTTAGTGGCAGCATGAACAGTGTCAGCACGCATAAGCACATCGAGGACGAATCACAAGGACCCACTAAATGCTGTCCTAAATAGGTATGTTTTTAAGTTTCTTTTAAATGTGGTCAGGTCAGGGGATGTTCTGATGCAGGTCGGGAGGGAGTTCCAGGCTGTGGGAGCATACGAGCTAAATGCACGGTCTCCAAAGGATTTAAGGTTTGTACGAGGTATTTCTAGACTGTTGGATTCCGAAAAGCGAGTGGTACGATGCTTTGCCTGATGGGGTAGTATCTCTGAAAGATAGGCTGGAGCCATAGAATGAAGAGACCTAAAAGTGAGCGACAAAACCTTGAAGTCAATCCGTTGCTTGACTGGTAACCAGTGCAGGTCGGCGAGAAGTGGAGCAATGTGGCAACTGCGACGCTCACGGCAGACAAGCCTAGCTGCAGAGTTTTGCACCAGCTGCAATCGCCTGATCGCACATGCTGGTAGGCCAGTAAGCAGTGAGTTGCAGAAGTCGAGACGAGATGTCACGAATGCATGGACCAACTTGGACGTGGTATCCTTATCTAAACAAGCCCTAATTTTAGCAATGTTATGAAGCTGAAAATAGGCTGATTTGACTGTGGAGCTGATGTGGTCGTCTAACGAGAGGTCGCTTTGGAATATGACACCTAGATTTCGAGCTGATGCAACTGGAGATATGCTGGCAGAGCCAATTTTGAAAGTCAGCCTTTCCAATTTCTGAATAACACTAGGTTTGCCCATAACTAGTAAGTTAGTTTTTTATCATCGTTTAGTTTTAGAAAATTTGCTGCCATCCATGATCGGATGTCATCAATGCATGCAGCAAGTGAGTTGAGAGAATTTGAGGTGCTCGAAGGCTGGGAGGGATCAAAGCAAAGGTACAACTGAGTGTCATCCGCATAGAAGTGAAAGCCTAGATTGTGCTTGGCAATCACATCAGCGAGAGGGAGAGTATAGACGGTGAAAAGGACCGGACCTAGCACAGAGCCCTGAGGTACTCCATATTTTAGAGGTACTTCAGATGATCTTTGTCCATTCACATCAACACTCTGGAGTCTCCCACTGAGATAGGACCTGAACCACTGCAGAGCAGTGCCAGTGATGCCCAGGCGAGATGAGAGGCGCTCTAGAAGTACTTTGTGATCGATGGTATCAAAAGCTGCCGAAAGATCGAGCAAAACAAGAAGAGACACTCTACCCATGTCTGCATTCCTAAGTAGGTCGTTGTATACCCAAAGCAATGCTGACTCTGTGGAGTGATTAGCTCTAAAGCCAGACTGGAACTTACTAGCAAGGTGTGAGGTTTCGATATACGAGTTCAGCTGGTCTGCCGCGACCCGTTCCAGTGTCTTTGATAGGAATGGTAGAAGGGAGACTGGGCGGTAGTTGCTTAAGTTCTCTTGGTCTAGTGTAGCTTTCTTGAGAAGTGGCCTGACTACAGCTTTTTTGAAAGGTGCTGGGACCTGACCTGAGGTCCCAGTATTACTCACCATTCAATTGCATTTCCCCTTGCAGCAAATGTAAAGCACCTAGAGAGAGATTGAGTTCTCCGAGGGCGCTTTATCAAGTGCATTATTAATATTATAACATGCAACTATGTATATCTAACTTAGTAGTGCTAAGATTCATAGCCTGGTAGCCAACATCTGTCTATCCATTTGTTTGGCATGTCAAGTGAGATGATTGTCTTTGACAAGCTTGGAGTCATGCATCGGGAATCTTGAATATATTGGTTCAAATAACTATCGAGATGCAAATTCGGCAGACTGCGACCGAGCTGGACGAACAGCTTGCCTTTGGAACTTGCCATCTCACTGTCACTGTGAGCATGCGCATATATGAGCTGAGCCTGCATGCACCACTCTTACCTGCGAGACAGTGGTTACTACCGTAGCTGCTGTCAATTTTTTTCTTGGGTAGTACACACATTTTTCAGGTATGGCAGACTCAATTAAGTATTCTTTCAAGAGCTATACAGCCAAAGCGGTAAATGTCTTGGTGCCCTAGAGTTAGACATTGCTGTCATAGAGCAATGCAATGCTTTTGATTGAACCATTTGTACAAAACATGCAATGCATGCATCTCATGCAGTTTGAACACGGCATACACTGTGTGGAAAGCATGCCAGGTATTCCCCATCCAACTACCAAGTACTAAGCTGAACAACACTGATTGACCTTTGTAGAAATCTGGCGTGATGGACTGACCAGCACCCAAGGCATCCTTGCATGTTGACCGACCAGACTCGACCTGTTGGACCAGCATTGTTCTCTTAGCTCTCGTTAACTTTTCCCGACTCTTATAAGATTTGCAGCAAGATTACTACCACACACAATTGTGATTTATCTGATCGGCTAATGATAATAGCTACAAATGTAGGAGGTTGTAATTGGCCCTTAGGCTATACAGACCATCAGCTGGACCATGGGGCCTGTCTCCAAGCTGGTGGTACAAGCATCGTGCTTGCTCTGGAATCTAGTTCGAGCATTATTTTTATCAGGACTAATGCTTTTTTGATTGAGCAGGTGCTCCTGTTCTCTAAAATCTAGCAGTCTTCAAACTCCTGAGTGGTTGTAATTCATGTTTATAGGAAAATGCTGTTGTTTTACTTCAAATAAAAATCAGTTATACTAGTTTAGTTTAGAAATGTGTGCCCTTCAACTGAATATTCATGACTAGTTTTTGTTGAGTGCTCACTAAAACGGCTCACTAGGCAAGTCAGTATATGCCAGACCTGATATCTTTCCAGCACCTTGGATTTCTAAGCATTGTGCATTATTAGTCAACGCCAAAGTTTGTATGTTTTTTTACGGCGTTTCGAGCTTGATCCGGTATATTTACACAGCAGTTACAAATTTGCTGTAACGGCATCGTAAAGAGTTAGTTGATGCATGCATTAAAAAATACCATATTTTTTTCGGCCATGCTTTTGAGCTTGATCTGGGCTGTTTGCCTAAAAATAACGCTGACGATAGAAGTTTGCCTAACAATAAAATTGAGAATACACTATCAATAAGATAATGTCAAGCTTGCAAAACTACATGTGGCAGTCATTCTGCATGTCATTGACAGTTAGACGTTTGCTTTAACCGCACTGTTCAGTGTTACTCGATGCATTAAATATAGCACTTCTTTATCGCAGCATGGCCTTGTCACTTGCAGGGACGGTGCGAGTCACTGCGGTCTGTTCATAGCAGCAGTCAATGCCCTGCACAGACTCATTGACTCTAATCTGGTTCAAGTATTTCACTCGGTGGAACTGGTGAGAATCAGCCGTAGGCAGTTTGTCAAAAGCCATGTAAGCAGGCCTACACGGCTTTCCTCAGCATTTCTCAGTATGTCAATGTAATAAGCTTGGCTTTTTGCCTTCACTGTTCTACTTCTTACCTATTCAATGCCCATGGGTATATTGTAATAGCAATCCCATGATTACCCAAACGAGTTTTTATTAAATTTGGAATGGTGGAAGTTTCTCTGTCTAAAACTCAAAGACGCCACAATAACCAAGAGGGAGTTATGTCTCATGTATGTGATGCAGCCCAAGCCTGAGCAGCTTTCGGTAAAAAAACTCGTAGCCAACATAGATATGCTATTTCCAACATACTTAGTCATCAATGCATCAAAGGAAAGTGACAAGCTTAAATTATTCGGAAGGGCAGTCAAGGAATAAGGACAATGGAAATTTAAGGAAGTCATGAACCTAAGAGTGAAAAGACAGCAGTCGGCAGCACATAAGTAGATGTAGTTGCATACGATTTATGAAAGTGAGTTCCAGAGTCTAAGACAATCACAACTAAAGCTCTTTTCGCCAAAAGTGTTCAATCGAAAACATATAACAGCTACTCGATTGTCCATAGAAGATCTGCGGGCTTGAGGAGGCTAAAACTAACAATAGCTTGGTGTACAGGAGTTAGATATGAAGAAGCCAAGCCATGGCAGGCTTTGTGAGTCAGATTCGGAGTTTTCCAGTGTAAGTTGTAATTGACTGGGAGCCATCACAGCACATCCCCCAAAGAAGAAATATGCCTGGATCTCTGGTGTAGTTTCACTAACCTTGCGGCAATTTAAATCACCGTTTTTACAGGCTTGTTAACTTTTTGGTAGCTCAGCCAAAACTTAATTTCCTTAATCCATCCTAGACCAAAACACGGAGCTAACAAGATTTTTAGCCAGAGCCCTAGTGGTAGCCAGGCCATTGTCTTAGGCAGAGATTGAATGATTTGTTGAGGAATCAGTCGTATTAAACGAGCTATCAAATGTTAAGTGGTTAGTTAATAGACAATTTATGTCAAATGTTGACTGCCACTTGACAGCATAATTTACCCATTAGAAGAGTAAAGTCTTTTGGTCTAACCGCAGGTCTTTGGGTGGCCGATGAGTAGGAATTTAGTCTGTATTTTTAATATGTTAATTAACTTTTTCTTAATGACGGCAAGGATTTAATTGTTTCCGGTCTAGACCTGTATATCAGTTGCAGTTGTTTGACATGATGAAGTTAATTCCTAGAGCAGATGGGTAGCATCAGCTTATGCGTAATAGCCGATCCGATTGACCCGAATCACTTTTCAGAGATGCTCAATTTAAACGGAGGAAGAAGAAAAGGTTAGCTAATTTAATAGCCTCCTGCACGTAGCAACACAAGAACCTGAATTCATGGTGGTGTGTGTTTCTTGGTCTGTGAGGATCTCCTTGGATGTGCCTCCCTGAGAAAATATTTTCACAAGTTCTTTGGCCACAGGGTCACGTTTAGTCTTCGATTGGGATTTCGATACAGCAGAATGTGCAAACCAAGCATGGCCTTCTTGTGAGGAGAAGAAGCAGGATATATCGAGATCATTGTCGAGATTCTGCATAAGGCCGTTCAATCGATATCGTATAATAATGACCCCACACCGTTCGCTAAGTACGTCTTTTTAAGAACAATTTTTTAAGAAGAAAGTGGGGGGATTTTGCAAAGTCGAAGCAAAAGCACTTGTTGAGCACAATCATATGGTATTATAAAGAATTTAGAAAAATGTCCATGGAAAGTGTAAAAGCCACTCTTAGCATGGGTAAGGGTTTGGCACGAATGCTGTGACCGAACAATATTGTCTCTTCTCGCAAAGCATGAATTGTAATGTTTCATTTTATTAGGCTTCGATTTTTGTTTTTACATTCAGCTTAGCTTAGCTTTTCTCACTTTCGATGCATAGGTTACCAATGCTAGGTACCAACGGTCAAATGTAGCTCTAGTGCAGGAGCTAGCATTCACGAATATTCTCACACGGAAATCACTTGAAGAAAAAAGGCAATCAGCAAAGAAACAATTGTCTCAGCCAATAGGCTCCCTCTTACGAATCACCTTAATATCTGACAGTTGCATGTCTAAAAAACCTCAGATCACTTGAAGAAATATCTTTCCGTTCGTCTTAACCGACGGCCTGTATATAGAATTCGAATAAAGTCTGAATAAGCGCGTACTTATAGGCATTTAAAAGATGTCCCATTGACTTTTGCAAGTCTGTTAGCGTCGAGAATGAGGCGATGCGAGTATTTTGGTGTATGACTTGCTCATTGTTTAAATTGAAAAGTTGGAGAGTGTTGCTCATTTAGATGGTTTTTACCAGTCATTCATCAAGGGTGCAAAGTGCTCCTGCCTAAAATTAACAATATATACTAACTGCTTATGCAGATCTGCACACCGCTTTAGTGACCCATGTGTGTGCATGTCGTCCCAATATAACCACTTGCAGGGGCAGTTAAGATTTTCATAGAGGTGGGCGAGACTTGAGAGTAGTGAACAATGGTCGCCAACAGCCCCTGGCGGCATTCGACACACTCCAAGTAATTGCTAACTGACTGAAATTAGGATGTAATCTCATCCTAGGTGATGGTCGCTGGCTGCTAAATATATACCTATCTAAACTTAGTGAATCCTTATCAGAATATCGGTTAGTATCGACTTGCCAAAACCATTTTAAGAAGCTTAAACCCTTGAACGCGATTTCGGCTCTAGTGGTGGTCACTGACAGTGTCAGAATCAGGCGAGCCAGTCTTTGAACGTTTTGACGGTTGCTGACAGCAGCTTTTGTCAACTTCATTAGCTGGATGTAGAGTTGGGGCAATGTTTTTGAAATCTTAAGTATCTCGTTAGATCTTTACTTCAAAGCTCAAATTGTGTAGGTTCTGCTTTCAATGGAATATTTCTCTACCGAAATATATGTATGTGCCCGTCCTTAGTGTATCCTCAATATATCACCTGAAAAATCTACTTTTTGTATATAAAAGTACAGATGACATTTTCACTAGCTTTATCAGCACTAGTAGTTCGTCTTCAAGGGCTAATACTCATTTCTTGCGTTGTGATTGTGGGAAAATACTTCAGTTAAGTAGCTGCAATAGCATAATGGGTGTTAATATGGCATGAGCAACGGCGAGAGGATGGAGGCCTCCTGAATTATATCTTAGCTAAGTAGAATTTGGAGGAACACTCTGCTAAATTGTCAATATGACCACTGGGCAGTTTGCTTGCTTTAGTTGCTGATAAGATGCTCTGCTGCAGACTGACACACTATTAGTTTGTTGATCTCTGATTTCACTAATTATCGAGAAATACCCGGACTTGAAAATAAAGTGATGCGACCTATGACATTCCTCAAGAAGCAAGTAGTGAGCAGCAATCCCAACTTTCGGTAGGCCTTTAAAAGTCCTTGCTGTGAATCCTTAGCTTTCTGTATGTCAGCTGTAAACCATGTCGCCAAGTTCGGATCCATCGTTTAGTAAGAGTTACTAACTCATCTAGGTTGTCCAGCTTGTTTCGAGTCGTTGCATAGCATTAAAAAGGGGTGGTGTATTTTAGGAATAATTTGAGAGCTGATGACACAAGTCTACTGATGACGACAACAATTTCAAGAGACTTTACTTAGGTTTCGTGAATGCTATTTACTTTTAGGTACTTAAACATTCGTTACAGGGAGTAGGAAATCAGCATTTGATTGAATACATAGATGTAGACAAGTTATTAGTAGGGGGATGATACGGTACAACTGCAGGAGATAATGTTTTAATTATGGTTTAGACTTTCACATTTGTAGTTCCTGGAGCACTAGCATGGAGGCAGAACACATTCCGGAAAAAAGTGCGATGGAGCATCTCGGATGAGATAGATTGTAAAAATGCTTTGCTGCTAACTTGTACTCAATGCTATAGCGTCCACCCTTTTCATAATTTCAGTAACTAAACCATCTTGTGAACCTTAGTTTTTCTTAGTAAAGTGAGCTGTTTATGCTTTAAATATTAGAATTTGTGATCAGTCACACCGAGTCAAAATTTAGGTGACTTCCACAATTTCTTTTAGTTAGTCTAAAACTAATCTCTGCTAGACTTGAATTGATGATCTTGATCGTGTACATACCATATCTGAAGGATGACTCTAGAGCATCTCTTAATCGAGCAAAAATTAATGAAGCAAATATCGGAACTGTGTGTCTAGTTCAATACCAACAAATACTGTAACAGGCAATAGCACCATCAAAAGATGACTCGGAGGGTGGTCAGCGATTGCTCAACACTTCTGTCGTCGCATGTCATGCAATTTTTGAAGCCGGTCTTGACCTCGAGTCCTTTGGCATAAACGTAGTGCATGTCACTGGCACTAGTCATTGCAGATGTACCACAAGCATGGATAGAGCTTAGTTGTATACCTACTCGAAGTGCAGACCACACGTCTTTCAGGCCATGTGGATGCAAGATGATATGCCGATTGCTAAGCACGGCAGCATAGCCCCTTCCTTAACAAAACAATCTCTATGTAGTTCAAGTCAAGCTGTACATTCCGCTAGCGATTCGCATGACCAGAGAGAGAGAGAGAGAGAGAGAGAGAGAGAGAGAGAGAGAGAGAGAGAGAGAGAGAGAGAGAGAGAGAGAGAGAGAGAGAGAGAGATAGAAAATGTGTCAGTTTGAAATCAGATCTTTGCCAGTTGCTCAAGTTTTAGGTGTCTCCTTATAAGCCTAAGCTCTTCTTTTGAATGCAGCTATCACTAGTGTTGGTGTGCATTTTCTTCTAGAGTCTTGTACTCTCTCCATGTCAAATATTCTACTTCACTTCCTTCGACCCAGTAAGGATGCACTGTAAAATTAAATTAGTGCCTGGGCACGTAAGGTGGTGTGATTCTTCATACTACATGGCTATCGTAAAGAGTGTCATGCTATATTGATCAGTCAGTGCTGTCTGAGCCTTTCATAACTCTGCCACTGTAATTGGAATACATGAACTGCATGCTCAGAAGCCCGCCTTATTCACCAGCGCTTGCTTTTACACGTTTGCACACATGCCTGCTTGTGTGCATGGGAGTGGAAGCTTCATCCACCGTCCCTGCTGCCAATCGTTCGTTCAACGTTCCAGGTGCAGTACCTCTTCATCTACGAGTTGCTTCAGATGTACTGCGATACACTGGCCGTATATTCCAATGCCTGATCGGAACATACTACTCACGGATGCAAATACACTGCACACACAGACATACACACAAACACACACACACACATCCATGCTTACCAACGGATACGGTTTGTGTGCCGAGTCTGGCCATCTGACTCATTAGGTTCGACCTAGCTGCACCTTGGTATTTTTGCATCTATTTTATATAAACCTGGCGGACTCCAAGCTGCAGGGGAAAGAAATGCCTCTTATAATACAGGGCACACTTACAAGTTACTCAGCATTGCATTTTACCAGAACCTACAGTTGGCAGCCTCGTGACGAGAAACTACATTTCAGCTGGCTCTCCAACTGCATAAAAGAATCAAATAATCAACGCTGGTAACTTTGGTAATCTACTAAAACCAGTTTCGTCTACATTTTACAACCTGAGCAAGTCCTACCAAGAGGCTCCTGCAAAAGTTTAGAGATATCTATGTATTCTAAACAAAAGGAGGCTGACTCGCCCCTTTCCTCTATCTTTTCATTTCTTTCACTTTTAAAGTAGCATTTAAATTTTTTTTGCCCATAAAATGAACTGTCTCTCAACCAATACTGCATACACCACCAGCCCGTAGTGTTGGTGTTTGCAATACAACTTGGCAGCTTCGCCGCCGTAGTTTTTTGTCGATCGGTCCTGCAAAGTGCTTTGAAATCTCTCGTGGCAGTTTATCAATTTAATTAAACTTACAATTTTTGAACTTGGTTCAATAAAGTATAAAGTAGTGTTGTTTCTTGTATGTTCTACTGCTTGAACTTGATATCCGGAACTTTCTCATTTGTCAATCGGACTTGTACGACTTTCATTTATTTGTATGGCCAGTGTCTTGTCTTACAAATTGCTTAGTTTACCTTATCGTGGTAGAATCTGTCGTGCTATTGATGCTGTGCTTTATTAAAAACTTGCATTTCTGTATTTCATATGAAAATGAAGATGAAATAAAGCAATTTTTCCTTAGTGGGCTACCAAGAGTCCAACGAGGTGCAGCCAAGCTTAGAGAATGGCTCTCGAAACTTCTCGAATTCATGGAATCTGGCTAGCTTGAACGTCGCTATATATGAAGCAACTGGATATAGATAGATTTTTCACAAGGGTTTATACCAATTAATTATATATATATATATATATGTGTGTGTGTGTGTGTGTGTGTGTGTGTGTGTGTGTGTGTGTGTGTGTGTGTGTGTGTGTGTGTGTGTGTGTGTGTGTGTATATAGTCAGCTTTCGTTAGCAATCAAAGGACAACTAGCTATGACTTAGCGATTGCTTTGAGGAAAATGTGCGTTTTAAATTCCTGTAGAATGCTGTCGAGCCACGGGATAAGGGTTTGGGTGCATTAGACCTAAAGGCATGATTTCCAAAGGATCTAAGTTTTCTGGAGGAGAAGCCAAATACTTGAGCCTGAAGAGTGTCAGTGCGATTGCCGTGCCTGATTGTGAAGTAGTACTGAGGTCGAGGATCGAGCAAGAGAAATGAAGGGACCTTGCAACATCCCTCCACACGTCCTTTCGTCGGTCTGAGTAGCCTGACCGAGCAACAAGCCTGATCACTCCAGCATTTTATTCTACAAAACCAAGCCCACCAAGATCAGTCTACACTCTCTAGACGGCTGCCGGATTCAATGATTCTAGCCCTAACCTGTCCTTGGGAATACCTTATGCGTGCGTTTTTTTGGGCTGTCCAGGCATTGTTCGTTCCCAATCCGCCTGACAGCTGGCGGCAGTTTGTAGTAGGTGGATGTCACCGCAGATGCAACCAGTGCATGGATTTGAGCAGGACATCCGAGTCATCGTCTGCCCTCCACCGCTCGAGAGCCTGCGTCTGCTTAGGCAGTCTTAGGCCCTCACAGGGTCTCTGCACAGTGCTAGCAGGCTACAAAGTCATGTTCCCTCACACCTAAATCGCGAGTCCCAAAAAATCTTAAATTTGATGTCGGCTCGATTGGGGGCCATTGCTGGTTTTTTTAAGTGCGATGTTGCAGCTAAGGCGCTCAGGACTGACTGGTCTGGTTATGGTAGTTTTTTCAACCGAGTGCTTTCCAGCACTGTCTGGAAGTCAAGCGAGAAGTGAAATAAGGAAGTCGGGACAAGATATTGCATGCAATGACCAACGAGAATGCACTTCCCTTTCTAAGCCGACCCGAACTTGTTTAGGGTTACTTTGACAAAAATATGAAGACTTGACTGCTGAATATATGTGGCCTGCCAATGAATGGTCATTTTGAAAAAGATTGCACAGATTATAATGATAATAATATTGCACTTGATAAAGCGCCCTCAGAGAAATTAATCTCTTTCTAGGCGCTTTACATTTGCTGCAAAGTGATACGCAATAGAATAGTAAGTAAAATCATGCTTGAAAAACAAACAAATGAATAGATTCAGTGCAGATGCTGTAGGATATGTGCTGGCAGAGCCTATTTTGAGGTATGGGTTAACCGAGCTGCTGTGCTACATCACACAGTCCACCGGTAGTGAGCTAGGGGACGAGTCTCCGAGCGGTTACATTTGGACACTCGTCCCCCGGCTCTCTACCGGTGGACTGTATGATGCAGCGCTGCAGCTGAGTTAAAATGCAGGCTGCCACAACTGGGAGCCGAAAATCACAGTTTATAGCGGGCCTGTTAGTAGTGGTTACGCGCCGGCAAAAGCGCTTTATGCGGCGCTTACCGGACCGACGGAGTTAACTGCACGAACTCCCGAAGCCCGCGTATAATAAACTATCCTATGCACGCGTCGCTAGCGATTGTCACAACCCCGAAGGCGGGCCGCTACAGCACTGCAAGATACGAGTAGCTAACTGAGTAGCCGGCAGAACACAACTGAGCAGTCTAAGTTGCACTTAGCTGTCTGTAGCCGTAATTTCGTCTCTCGTGCTCTCGAGGCGTAGTCTCTGATCGACTACCCAAGCTGCAGCCCTGAGCTCTGTCAGTCGTCCCATTATATTCTCTCTCTTTTAAACTCCTGACTTCGCGTGTAGCTGCTATTTCTACTTCAGCATATTAGTCGGAGCACATCCTGACCGCATCGTCTGCATCAGGCTTCATTCTAACTTTAGCAGGTAGACCAGAAGCCGGGCCTGTACTAGGTGTTCTAGTCGAACCCGCTAAGACAGCGACATTATCAAGTGCAATATCAAGTGCAATATTATTATTAGTCGCTCTATCTCTTAACCGCCTCGCCTGCATAATGCTCCATTCTAACCTGCGCTAGGTGGATCAGGAGCTGGGTCTGTACTAGGCGCCCTCGTCGACCCTGCTTAGGCAACGGCTCCCATAGCGGCAAAGCTGAGAGCTGCACCAGTGCAGAAGGATCATTCTTAAGTCCACATTAAGCAGAGATTAATCATATCAAAACAGTTATACTCATCCAACATCTAAGAAAAAGTAGGAATGATCGCATACCTATCAAGTCTATACGAAATCAGGAGAATGCTTGCAGAGAATGAAAGCAGGTTGTCCAAGACAGAGAGGCAGCCTATCACCAAAGTATTTAGCAGAGTATTTCTCTCCAAGCCTGTTACAAAATTCACAGGCTCCAGTGTGGATGTAACTGAAACAGAACAAAGTAGTGCTTGGTTCAATACCACTGTTCGTTCAATACACTTGCCGATGTGATTGCCAAACACAATCTAGGCTTTCACTTCAATGGATGACACTCAGTTATACATTGGCTTTCATAACTCATACCCTTCCAGCACGTTGAATTATCTCAACTCCCTTGCTGCATGATGACATACGCTCGTAGATAGAATTTTCTTAAATTGAATCATTGAATCAAGACCAACTTACTAGTTAAGGGAAAACCAAGAGTGATCCAGAAATTGAAAAGGGTAAAGCTCAAAATCAGCGCTCCCAGCATATTTCCTGATGAATATGCACGAAATCTAGGTGTCAAGTTCCAAAGTGACCTTTTATTGGACGACCACACCAGCTCCACGGTCAATTCTGATTACTTGCAACTACATAACATTGCTGAAAATCGGGCGGTTTTAGACCGCGATACCGCATCTACATTGATCCTTTCATTTTTCATAACATCCCGCCTTGACTTCTGTGACTCACTGCTTGGTGGCCTACCAGCCTGTCCACTCAGGCTCTCATAGC
This sequence comes from Cristatella mucedo, assembly GCA_009760855.2. Lineage (NCBI taxonomy): Eukaryota > Metazoa > Bryozoa > Phylactolaemata > Cristatellidae > Cristatella > Cristatella mucedo. The sequence continues at coordinate 871,449 of WPIO01000122.1, read as the reverse complement.
TATTGGTAAACTCTGCAGCTAGACTTGACCGTAGTGAGCTCTACAGTTATGACATCACATCACTTTTCGCCGACCTGCTGTGGCTCCCAGAGAAGCAGCTCATCGACTTTAAGGTTTTGTCAATCACTTTCAGATCTCTTTATTTTCAGGTTCAGCCTCCCAATCACTTCTTCTCGCCCACCAGGCTAATCGTCGTTCCACCCGCTTTCGGAATCAAAGTTTTCAACTATACCTAGTACAAACCTCAAATCCTTTAGAGACCATGCCTGTAGATCGTATGCTCCCAACGCCTGGAACTCACTCCCAACCTGTGTTACGGCATCTCCTGACATATCCATATTTAAAAGGAACTAAAAGCGCACCGATGTATGACACCATTTAGTGGGTCCTTATGATTCGTCCATTATGAGCTTATGCGTGCTGACAGTGTTGCATACCACCACTAACCACACTTGCATGCTGACCCTGTGCATGGCATTACTAAACATGTTGTTCTTGTTGTTTATAGAGCGTGCTACTACGGACCATTTGATCGTGCTTCCTTTGCAACAATTGTAAAGCATCTAGAACGAGATTGAGTTCTCTGATTGGGAGTTAGCAAACGTGCTAGTATTATTATTATTACTATGGCAGGAGACGCCTGAAAATTATCAGCAGCCCCTGACAAGTTTAAACTTTTAGTTTTAAATGTATGAACTCTCACTTCTCCAGCATTGATATTACCGATTTCATCCTACAGATCTTTCACGGCAACCTGCTCCTGTGCTGCATTGTTGAGATGGATTTCCGTTGACATCCTTAAGATTCATGTGAATAAGTTCAATCTGAAGGACGTCATTTGTCTACTTAATATAAGGCCTCGTAGCTGTGTCAACTTGGTTCTCCACCAATTTGAGTCAGATTCCGAAGTACCTTTTCCTACAAGGTAGCTATAATCTCAGGTCTAAAGCATTCAATTTTGGCTATACGCTGTCACCCACAATTATTGAGTCCCAAGTATTTACAATTCGCTCAAGTTTGTGTCAATGCTCTCCTTCAACTTTCTTAACTTTGGCTTAACACGGTGTACACATTCTTTAAAATTTGGCACGAGATTCTGTTAAGTTCTAAAGCTTGACAAAGCATAAAATGACTTAATTGCTTGAATACATAATATAAATAGGGTTATGCAATGTATCTTTCTCTGTAACTCCACGAAGCCGTAAAGACTATGTGGGTGTTATATGGGAGATTTTTGTATAGCCTAAGCTGCTTTCGGTACGCATTTGATAGCCAACAGACTTCGTCTCACGCAACAACGAGAAATTGGGAAGCGTAGCAGAGTCGCGAGAGCAGTTGAGGTAGTGAGTAGCATAGAAGTAGCAGCTCAGGACTGCAGAACATGATAATCCATGGTCGGCAGCAGGAGCATAGTTGTCAATGCCTAAGAGTCGTTAGGTCTTAATTATGAAATTCAATCACGGTAATCAATCAATCCACCTATTATGTTGAGCATTGACCTATAAGCAGAATTAGAGTCACCGGTAGTGAGAGCAAACGATTGGAAAGGGTCTAACTAATTTTTCGCACATCAGTCAACCATGATCAGAAATTGATTTAATGGCTTTTGCAAGTGCCACGTCAGGAACGAAAACGAAACATGCGAAATAAGGCGGCTATGAGTCGTAATGGCTCACAAGGTAAGGTGGTTGCTTTTCACGACCTCGGCTCCGAGGTCATGGGTTCGAATCCTGTGGTGGGCAATCCTTTATCGCCACTGCAAGCGGTGGTGATAGCCGTAAAGACCTTTCTGTCGCTATACAAAAAGAGGCTGTTAAATCAGCTAGTATTTATTTATTTATTTAACGACGAGTAACCTTTAATTAAGAAAACACGTCAATCTCTGCAACGAAGTCTGCTCTAAAGCGCCAAATGGTTACAATTCTAGCCACAATATAGATCTAATCTCATGCTGCCCTAATCCTAGAAAATAACTCAAATAGCTTGCCAAGGCACAACGAGCTACCTATTGCATATCTGATATATATATATATATATATATATATATATGTGTGTGTGTGTGTGAATATATATATATATATATATATATATATGTATATATGGATGGATGGATGGATGCATATGTGAATATATTTACATCATTCGTGTAGCACTCCAAGTGAACTTAATTTCTCTCCAGGCACTTGACTTGAGCCAGACGGCTTCCTTTCGCTCCGTTATAGAGCTCTATTGCTGCCAAATCATGGATTATTACATGAACGATTGAAGCAATTTTCATTGGAGAAAATTAGTAACAATTATCTCCGCATTCGTACCCTAGCTTACTTAGCACCCCCCGTTTTAGTTCCGAGATCAAGAAGCTGGTTGCCCATCTATGTTATTCCCAATGGACCTAAAGGGCGAAGATCATGCGGCAGATGCAATCGGAGTTGGACGATTAAGTAATTCATTTCACTCGGTTCAAGAATTTATTGAGAAACAGATGAAATTTATCCGAGACCAACTAAATGCGCTTAATAACGATCGTCGTCGTGCTGGTGCCCCAAAAGTAGGCACATTTATTGTGAGCCTGGTTGAAGGAAGAGTGCGAGTACAAGAGGAAAGGGACAGTTCTAATAATGCAGCAGCTAATGAGGTACCTCCGGCGATGCCTGCCGAGCTGCTGTTTCTTCGTTAGAGTCACTTCAATTCTTTTGTCCTTGATCCTCACGGCTATAGTCTAGGCCAGATTTGGACTACGTCTACGATTAAGGCTGTTGAGCAAGGCATCGCCATCTTATGGCTACGACGCCATTAAAGCGGCTGTTGCCGGGCACTACCAGTTGACGGATTTCAGTACTGCTTGGGATGACGTTAAACGTCTCTCTCCTGAATCTTCAAACAAACACCTGCCTCATTTCTGCTGCGGATTGGCATCCTTTTTCGCCAACACTACGTCGGTCAAGTCGGTATTGTCTGAGCTCAAGAGGGAAATAGACGACTGCCGAGCCAATCGGACATTTGAAATATTTCCTGAGAGCATCTTCTAGGCGAAGCAGTTTGATCACCTGTCAACGCTTCAGAGTTTCAATGCTTTTTGGTCTTTTACACCAATTACTTTTTTAAGCGCTGACTCAATAGTGTGTCATTTTAGTCGTCCGATACCCTGTCTTGTTTGATCTCGAATTTAAGGATGGGCGTCTCCCCGAAAATAGTTTAATTTAAGCAAATGCCAAATCTAAGCAGGTCTGGGCTCACGAGATGAGAAAGCCGGGCGTAGATGCAAACCGTTGCTGTTGTTGGATCAGGTTATGTGTGTTATTCCGGCCAAGGATGGCCTTAGTTCAATAAGGGACGGTGAAATGACAGACTGCTAAGTAAGATATTTATATGAGTGGGGGTTCCTGAATTGTAGAGGCTAGAAACCAGTTCGGCAATTTCGGGAGTAGGTAGCATACAGCCAAGGCCAGGACGAGTACTTACGGTTCATGGTATAGTTCTGTGCTAATGTGGAATCTGCTTCATCCGGTTGGTAATAATTTTCTTTCTCCCTTAACTCGTGCCCTGTTGGTTATTTCAGGTCACGATTCTATGCATCATTCTTTGTACAGCCTACAATCGTGGGTACGTGACCGCTGCCTAAAGTCGTCGAATTTTTAAAAGAAGCATGGACTAACCGAGCATGGCACGTGGGCTACTTTCCGCCCGCTTCCTTCTAGCTTTACATCTAATCCAGAACGAATTCAGATGTCCTCTGATCCAAAGCGGGTTTCGGGCCCTTGATTACAAAGCAGCATCACTTTCAGGCATACCGCTAAAGTAGTTCGAAGCTCGTCAGTGCCGGAAGTATGACAGTTCACCTCTCACAGCCTGTATTCAGTCGTGTGTATATTAACCTGATAGACCCGCTCGCTCACTCCGAAGGCACCACTTAGCTGCTCACGATAGTTTACCACTGCAGACGAAGGCATGCGGCGTTTGGTTTGGCTGACATCCTTATTCACGAAAACATCGGCTGCATGCTAGATATCTCGTTTTGGTACTCCTGCGTCGCTGATCGATCTCAGACCGCTTGAGACAATCAGCTTAATTTCTCTGGCACTAAATTGCGAAAGGCGGCTTCCGACAAATCCATAAGACCACCTTCAATCCGCAGGCCACATGAGTGTAGGGGCGCCTGCATAGACAGCTTCAGGCCGAGCTCCATGCTAGTAGCTCGCGGTATTATTGCCAGCCGGCGATGCCATTCCTGCATCGCATCATCTGGATCGCCATCAAGCCCAACCTTGAAAACTCGGTGATCGAGCTCTCGTGTCGGTACATGCAAAGTTTAGCTGGCCCATTACTCTAGTAACTGAAACGCCCACCGATAGCTCGGTGGGACCTTGGTGGTATCGTCAAAGCGCTGGCTGACAGCCAGCTCGTATTCACTCCGTGCCATCTTGATGACGGTACTCTCGACGATGATCGTCCTTCCTGCAGGCCCACTGACCTGCCGAATCGCACGCACGAAACTCCTGTGCCGTAACTCTAATCTCTCGCAGCTCCAGCATCCCACGGGGGTTCACATGCCACGCTCGAGAAGCTCAAGCACAGGAAAGTATTTAGCAAGGAGGCTGGTGGCTACCTACCGGGTGAGTGCCACCACCAACGAGGATGGTTATGTCGACGGCATCCACCCTTGAACGTCCCACTGGAACGATTTTGGCATCAAGCAAGCCGAATATAGTTGCCGGTTACGAAGCTTATTTTTTATTCCAAGCTGCGTTTGTTTTTGCCATCGCCGCCTCAGCATCCATTTTGTTCACCTGAGGCTTCTGCTATTGGAATTAGCGAAGCCCCTGACACTAAAATACATGCCTCACATGTGGCCAATAGTTAAGCCGTTGAAGCAGCAAAGCCTCAGGCCACTAATGCTGATTCGATTTCATGTTGTCCACTGCAATTAATTGGGCTTCCATTTATGTGACCATTGAGAGTCATAAAAGAATTTCGTTTAATAGAACACGGGCACCCACTATGTCTCTGTGAGACTTCCACTACAACAGCCAGCTGAGCCACTGGCATGCAACAACCACAGCAGAGAATTGTTTACTCTAGCCAAAGAGAGTAACGGACCTTCTATGATCTAGATGGAACGCCTATACTTAGTTGCGAAATGCTTAATGGCGACCGCACTTAATGCCTTAGCTCTTAAAGCTTGAGAGGTTGTAGCAAGGCAAAAGAGTGCTATGCCGCTAAAACATGTTGTGGCAGTTTGTCTGGTCAAAAGCGTCATACGCGGTTGGGGTGATCAGCCGGTCGACGTAAAGCAAGATTACCACAAGCTACGAAACGAGTTAATTCTGATCTTCTCATGGTGACGGTTGAGGAGGCCGAGCTTTAGGCCCAAAGGTGTCGGCTGGAGCAGGAGCAACCCGCTGGAGCCGAGACCGGTAAAAAGCTAGGGCATGATCAAGCTTCATCACTCGATTCATCATTCTTCTTCATTTTCTACGTCTTTCATCGATTCTACTCGATTCATCATTCTTCTACTTCATCATTCGATCCCACCATCAACTGCCTGCCAGAGCCAGACAGACGAGCGGAACTCATCCAGCTGTCGCAGCTATCCAACTGCAATACTGGTGGCGGACCTGGGAATGGGACTGCTTCCGACATAGTAGAATATATATTGTACTATAGATAGATAGACAGATAGATATATGTCGATATAGATAGACAGCCGAAGACCACCAGAACAACGTAAGTGCGAAGCAGCAGCAGCTGGAGACGAAGGAGGTGCAGAATTGTAGCGCCCTGCTGGCCTTGGCTGAATTTTAGCGCGAACAAGAGCTGTTCGGAGGCGGGCTAGAGCTCCTTTGTCCTGAAGCAGTGAGCCAGAGAGGAAGCGCGTAAGAGCAAGCCAAGAAGCTCTGAGACGAGCGGTGGCTATTCAGCCTTTAGAATCGGTCCAGTACGCGCGGAAGCTGCTGATTGATGTTGGCTGGCCTGTCAACCTCCACCTTCACTCGTTCCAAGAAAGAATTGTCTGGAACCCATTCGCTATTCAAGCGGGACAGAGTTGCCTTTCCATTAGCCTACTGACGGTATTGATTCCTTGCCGTAATGGGCCGGGGTGTCGGGCCCAATACCACTAAGCTCTTGCCCCATTGTTTCAGCTAGGTATTTAAGAGTCGAGCGACGCTCGCTCTTGGTCTTACGGTCTTTTGTCTTTGGTCCGGCTTCGACGCCGTCGCACTCGGTTCTCTGAAAGCGAGGGAGGAGTGCGGGCATTTCGCCGGCGATTGACGGAACAGGACGAGACAGCGCTAGGAGGATTCGGTGGACTCCACCGAATACGGTCGTATCGGGTCCCAGCTGGCATTCTGTGTTTATTTTGTGTTTTATGTGTGCGCGCTAGCACGTGGTCTCGGCATAGGGATTTGCGGGTGCAAGCTAGGCGTAGTTGGCGTGTGTGGAGTATTCCCGCCGCACTGGCGGAAACAGAGTTCTAGTTCTCCGGTTAGGGTTTAGGCTTTGGTTCGCGCGTCAGTGTGAAGAGGTATTCCCTCCGCAAAAGTGCTTGAGGTGGCGTGTGTGGAGTATTCCTGCCGCACTGACGGAAACTGAGTCCTAGTTCTCCGGTTAGGGTTTAGGCTCCGGTTCGCGCTCAGTGAGGAGAAGTATTCCCTCCTCAAGAGTGTTGGTGCTGTTGAGAACGTGCGAGGAGTGTGGAGATAAAGCTGAACTAGACGCGCAGCGACTTTGTGCGCTTGCGAATAAAGTTCAGTAAAATCCCCAATTTGTGTGTGCTCGCATTCAAATTCACGCCGCGGACTCATGACCCCCTGTAGTAACGGTAAGCAGGTCAGCGCCAGAAACGCTCGTTTCGTAGCGGCCAGCTTATTGCGCGTAGGCGCGCACCGAACGGCGGTAGGTGCTAGGTTACGCCGCTAGGTAAGCGGCAGGTCAAGCCTACCCTGTCGAGCCTTCGGCGTTACAGAATGTGACGGCTTTCTGAGGCTAGGCGGTAATGGTCAGCGGTGAGGCGATGGTAACCTGCGACAAGGCCCAGGCTGCCCAAGCGAGCAAGGTATTGGCGGCGAAGCGCAGCAGCAAGAGCTTCTCGGTGGTGGAGAGCACCCGCACAAGCGTCTTGGTGCAGAGTGCAGAGAAGGACCGCGAGGTAGCGGTCAGTAGCAAGGCGATAGTAGCCTTCAACGAGGCGCAGGCTTCCCGCTAGCGCAGCAGGAGAACTTGGCTGCGGCGAAGCACAGCAGCGAGAGCTTCGCTGCGGTTAAGAGCATCTGAGAGAACGTCTCGATGCAGGTTGTAGAGCAGCTTAAACACGACATTGACTCAGCGGAGTGGAACTCCGAGAACCGCAAGGCCATAATGAGCTGCAGTGTTTTTCGTCGGGTCGGATCGACAGGCGACGAGCTAATAAGACCAGCCATTGGTAATCGCACGGAGGTGACCTGCCGGAACTGCCTGGCAGTGGGAGTGGTGCCCCACCATTTTCTAAAGGTGGGCAGCATCTGTGGCAGGCTGCACGCGAGAAGGCAGAGCTGATGAGCGCCCCCTGGAAGTGGCTGTCATTTGGCCGGCACCCCACCCTGCCGGCCGGAGCTCGTTACTGTCAAATTATTATCCTGACAAAGCCCGAACTATATGCTACTGGACAGGAGAGCAGATAGCAGAGGAGAGCGAGGGAAGCCAGTGGCTACTCGACTTTAAAGTTATGAGGGCCGCCCTCTCTCTAGCTAGGCTCGTAGACTATGAAATTATGTTCTATGGGAGAAGGAATGCTGGGTTCACCTGGGCTTCAGTAGTTGTAATTAGCGTAGAGCCTGACATTTATGTACGTGCCTCACATGTGGCCAATAGATAAGCCGTTGAAGCAGTGAAGCATCGCCCCACTACTGCAGATTTGATTTCGTGTTGTCTACTGCGATTCATCATGCTCCCACGTATGTGCCCATCGAGAGTAAATAGAGCAGTATCGTTAACGGCACACGAGCACCAGCTGTGTATTCGTGAGACACCCACCAGAACATCCGCCGCCGAAGCCACTGTCATACAATACAGTCATCTGCGTCCAAGCCGCTGACTTCTGCTGCTGCTTCACCGCCGATGCTAGAAACTTGGTCCTGGCTCAGCGTTCCTTTCCTGCACCATTTCTTTTTGGAGCGGATAAGACTCCACCCTAAACCTCAACTACTCCAAATTAAACGCTGCTCTCTTCTGCCGAGAGCGACTGGGGAAGGGCGTGGTTGTAAAGCTGCTCATGTTACTTCTGCTCCAAACAGACGAGCTGGCACCACCGACTACTCTTACCCAGCGGCAGATACACGTGCCTTGAGAGACAGATGAGTACACGCTGATGAGAGACCGGGGCGTACAAGGTGATACACTAGGATCACTGCCAAAGCAGATGTGTGTGCCACCGCGCGTCCCGACGTCTATGATTCTCATACAGGTTTTGCTCTTCTGCAGCTGGCTAAACTAAATCTGGTACCGACCTTCGCTTTGCATGTTTTTGTATAGGTTCGCGTTTCGACCATGCCTACAAACGGTCGCTAAGGTGATGGATTTTTATTGTGATAGGGCATCTGTAGGGGTTCTGTAGATCCCAATAGACAAATTGTAATGCAAATGATAGGAAAAGCTATTCACGCTTTAAGTCGAGCACATGGCTGAGGCTAGGCGCTGCCTATCGGCGGCCTCTAAATGGATAAGTTCATGTCTGTGAGCATCTCTAAAGTCCTGGCCAAAAGAGCAATTTTTAAATGTATTCACTTAAGGGGGACTAGCGGTTGTATGCAAGAACGATAAAATAAAATGCATTTGTAAGGCGCCCCAAGATAACCTAATCTTTATTCAGGTGCTTCATATACGCCGCATGTCCTGAGCCCACGACTTCGGCCTGACAATGGTCGGGGCCAGTACCTTGACCACTGGACCAAACCAGGTCAGTGACAATAATACTTGATAATGCGGAATCGCGTCAGGTGTAAAATCGTCACGGCCTCCATACATTATCACTGCCAGCAAAGCTTAAAGGCAGTTATGAAGCAGAACATCAGATGAAAACGCGGTAGTTGAAAAAAATCTCGCCTATTTTAGTCATTTGGAAGTAGTGAAAAGTCGGGTCTACAAGAGTGAACAATACCGCCGACACCCAAGGTCATTCTGAACAAGACGTCGAGATTTCGTGCTGATGCCTGGCGACGTATGCTTGCTTAGCCTATTGTAAGTGCCAGGTCTTTAATTTCTGAGTAGAATTATTTTTTACCGTTGACTTGCTATGCAAATTCGATCATCATTCCAATAGAGAAAGCTGGTAGCTTTGAAGTGCGATTTTTGTAAGTCCAATCGGCCTGAGCTCTAACAGAGCAGCTGATCGATGTCGGATGGCCTGTCGACCTCGGCTACAAATCCGTTCAAAAGGATTGTCTTGAAATATTCTTTGCGGCATTCAGCTGAACGAGGTTGCTTATCTGTTTTTGAGTGGTGGCAGTAATTATTTACCCTGATCTGCAAAGCCATGCCCAGTGCCTCTTTTCTACCAGTTACCTATTAAGGATAGGGTAGCCCTTGCCCTAGGTCATCGCCACCGCCGCCGCCACCGCCGCCGCCACCACTGCCACCACACGCCGGACAGTTGCTCACCTCGTTTTTGCTATGAAAAATTACATAGGCGGGCGCTATAGTCATCAAGCGACGGCAACAGGGGCAGTGAGAGCCAGCGTCGGGAGGAGAATTCGTCGGATGCCTCCGAATACGCACATGCTGCCCGGCTTTGGTGCTTCGCACTGGCACTAGAGTTGCCACTCGCCTCTGGCTAGGAGGCCGAGGGAGGGATTGTTTTCTTCTTAAGGAAACTACCCCCAGTTTATCTGCCTTTAAGTAAGGTAGATGCCGAAATCTGTTTCTGGTCCGATTTAGGTCTCGGCGAAGCGACGATTCCAGCTCAAGGCTTCTTGCAGAAGCAACTACTAGCCTGAATTAACGTCACCAGTAGCTCTCTTTTTTGTTTGGGACCTCCGGCTATGTGTATCGTGCCCCAGCATTGAGGCAGGTGACTCAAAAATGAAGAGGTACTTCTGTGTCTGTGGGCGTGGCATCACCAACATAAAAAAAGCATACACAACATCAGGATTGACTGGCCATCGACAGGCATTCGAGGACTACTGTAGGTCATACCAATCAATCCTAGCAAAGGCCAAGTCCAGCTTCTATAAAAACGTGTTGAATCACGGATTCACATTCCAAAAACGCTGATGTCGATGATCAACCATCTCCTCAACCTCTCCCAGAATAGCTCCTTACTTGAGGACCCTTGTGATGATCTAGCTGATCGCTTCTCTTGTTTCTTTGTCCGGAAGGCAGACAAGATCAGTAGTCCATCCTTGCGATGACAAAATCCCCCTAGAATGCTGTTCCCCCATTTCTGGCTGCACCTAAATGTCTTCATTTAAGCAGGTCAATAGTGATCTCGTCCTGAAGTTCATATCCCAGTCAAAGGAAACAACGTCCTTTGGACCCGATTCCCACTGTCCTGCTCCTACGTTGCACTGACCTGCTGCTGCCATGCATAACTAACTTCGTTATTATGTAATTAGCCTCAGGTCAGGTCCCATCACCTTTCAAAAAAGCTGTAATCAGGCCACTTCTCAAGAAAGCGACACTAGAACAAGAGAACTTGAGCAGCTATCGTCCAGTCTCTCCTCGGCCATTCTATCAAAGATACTGGAACGATTCGTGGCGGACCAGCTGAACTCATTTATTGAAACTTCAAGCCTGGCTTGTAAGTTCGACTGTGGATTTAGAACTTATCACTCAACGGAATCAACATTGCTTAGGGTATAAAACTACCTACTTAGGAATACGGAAATATGTCGATTACCTCTGTTTGTCATGCTCGATTGTTTGGCAGCTTTTGATACTATCGATCACCAAGTTCTTCTAGAGTGCCTCTCATCTCGCCGGGTAATCACCAGCACGGCCCTACAATCGTTCATGTTTTTTCTTGTGGGAGGCTCCAGAGTATTGATGCGAATGTAAAAAGATTATCCGAGGTAACAATGAAATATCCGAGGTAACTCTGAAATTACCTCAGTGCTGCATGCTAGGGCCAGTTCTTTTCACGGCTTATACTCTACCTCTTGCTGATGTGATTGCCAAGCACAAACTGGGTTTTCACTTCCATGCAGATGACACTCTGCTGTACCTGTGCTTTGAACCCTCCCAGCCTGGGAGCTCCTTGAATTCTTCCAACTCCCTTGCTGCATGTAGTGATGTCTTCCACACATGGATGGCAGCAAATTTTCCTGAACTAAACGATGATAAAACTAACATATGGGCAAACACTGTGTGATTCAGCAATTGGAAAGGTTCATGCTCAAAATTGGCATTATATCTCATGTTGAATCAGCTCGAAATCTAGATGTCATGTTCCAAAGTGACCTCTCGTTACACGACTATATTAGCTCCAACCAAAATCAAGTGTGACTACTTTCAGGTACATAGCATTGCTGAAATTCGGGCTTTTTAAGATGAAGATACTATATCAACTTGGTCCATGTATTTATGACATCCCGTCTTGACTTCTGATACTCACTGTTTGCCATGTTTGCCACTGCTTGCCACTACTGCCATGTGCATTGAGGAGCCTAAAGCTGGTGCAAAACTCTGCAGCTATGCTTGTCTGTCGGAAGCTTTGCAGTTGGCACATCACACCACTTCTCGCCAACTTGCACTCGCTCGCAGTCAAACAACGGATCAACTTCAAGGTATTTCGCTCACTTTTAGGTCCCTTCATTCTATGGCTCCAGCCTATCTCTCAGATGTACTACCCCATCAGGCCAGGCATCGTACTTCCTGCTTTTCGGAGTCCAGCAGTCTAGAAATACCTCGTACAAACCTTAAATCCTTTGGAGACCGTGCATTTAGCTCGTATGCTCCCACAGCCTGGAACTCCCTCCCGAGTTGCGTCAGAATATACCCAGACTTGACCACATTTAAAAGGAACCTAAAAACACACCTATTAGGACAGCATTTCGTGGGTCCCTGTGATTCGTCCTTGATGTGCTTATGCGTCAGCTGTTAGGTGACGCTAGCGACCGGTTCGGTTTAGCCCTTTTTCCCGAACTGTTCTCGCAGCGCCTGCTGGCCGACGTCCGTTTGGTTCAATCGGGGAGCGACACCAAGCTCAGTGCTCGAAAATTAGTGTCAATGGCCGACTGCATGCTCGAAGCCGGCACATGCATTGCGTAGCCACCATTGTGATGCCAGCAGTCACCATTACGACACCGCAGACGCTGCCTCATGTAGCCACTAGTTCTCCACTGCCAGCTCGGCTGAATCCGGACGCCCACAGCACTGCTAATTGAGTTCAGGTCACTCAAGGCTGAGGTGCTAGCCCTGCGAGAAGAACTCTTTATTGTGAGGGTCAACCAAGATAGGCACGGGGACTAACTGGAACGCATTCGTTCTCCTACCAGTTCCCTAGCCGACCGCAAGCTGGTGCTGGAGTAAGGTAGCCAGCAGTGGGAGTCATCCCCCAAAATGGGGCTAATAGTGCGAGTTGTCCCCCCAAAGCAAATTTATTAATATCGTACGAAGACCAGTAAACTGAATGGCATGAAAATTGGCACGAAGAGCACTGGTAGCATTAGCTATCGTTTGATGTGATATAGCTGCAGTGTTGACCTTCTGATGACCTGTAAAAGTCAAAGGCCACGTATAGCACTGCAGCTCAATCACGGCTTTACATTTCTCGATTAAGTCATTGTAGAAACATGGCAAACTGCTCAAAATTTGCAAGTCACTCGACTATACACTCCCCCACAAAATAATGCAAAAAAAAATTTGACATCTCGACATGTTGACTGCCATCACGGACACAGCCCAGGGATACTTTGTGAAAGGCACATTATATGCATACACACCCATCATGCCTAGATGCACAGGGGGGGTCACGTGGAGACAGGTGAGCCCCACCCATATTCCAAATTTCACACAGATCGGCCCAGTATCGACCAAGTTGTACTACTGCTGTGACAGCACTCAGAGAAGCCAACTTAAGCTGCCCAAGCATGTAGGTGACGAATAACAAGATTGTTACTATATTTGTCGCCATACAACACGGAAACACATACTTACTTACGAGCATGCATTTCGAATATCACGTTGATTGGGTCACGATTATCCTACCTGTGACATTTTTACGACATGTGAGTCAAATGATGACAAAGTCTTAGCACGACAAACACAGCCAATTTTGACCAAAACATGTCTATCTACCTAGGTCCAATATGCACGCGAGAAGGCCGGAATGATTATGTAAGTACAATCAATCATTTATTCCCAAGTTTTAAGGTGATCGAATAATTATTTTAGGAGATATGACATAAATGACAGCGGGCATTGGACTGTCGTTTGCAGATAAACTTAAGAACTCCAAGCTATAACCAAGAGGCAGCACTAGGAAACGCTATCATCGCACGAACAATTCAATAAATAGATAAATATGGATCTTAGGAATAGGTCAACCGAATGAGATCCTTATACAGCCTAAGCAGATCATATCCGCGATAGGTCTCATACCACAGGCCGTCAATCGAGGCTACAGCCGGGTGGCTCACCGGCATTCGTCAATGCAAATATCTAAACTATTAACGACATAAATGAGAACTTGAAATCACCTAAATTTACTTGAATACAAATGAATCAACTTTTTCAGACTGGCTTCCAGTAAACGACGCGATAGTTCCTTCCAAGTCACTGTGCTGACCGGCCGCCGAACATAGAACCACTGTCGGCGGTCGCCTCATGCGTTATGGCGGCTACAGGAACTGGGTCTGCTGTCCCAGGATTCATGCGGTGCCGTGATAATGGACTCCTTTGTTATGGTGGCGCCGGCAACAGTTAATTCTCAATACATTATCCCTAATATTCGTATACTGACCGAATGACAGTCACTTCCGGTTTGTGATCCGATGTAAGCATACCAATGTAATCATGTTTTTGCCGAGTAAATAAGGAGTGGGCCTTGGAATGCCATTTACCGCTGGTTGTTATGGGCGGGGCGGGAAGCAGAAGCGGGACTAGGCACCCTGCCAATAAGGGGTTTACTCTTTTATGATCTTGTTATACTACCAGTCGGACGTGTGATCTCGAGGGGCGTGTCATTTTCGGGAAAGTTTTACGTTTTATCATTTTCCAAAGTTATTTTTGAGGGTCCGCTTAGGGCTGAGTAGCTTATATTCGCAGAGTTCACCAGAAAACCGCAATTCCGGCTCAGTTATTTGTCAAATAAAATTTTTTGTCGAGCTCGATGATACTTCCGGTTTAAATAGGTCTTACATAAGAATTTTATTGACCATGTTCCAGTCATCTGACAACCACCAAAATTTGAGCTTGCATTTATAACTAGTTTATCTTTATACGCGAATTCAAAAAAAATTACAATTTTTTGGGTTATGACAAGGCATTTTCGCACGCTACCCCGTTAAGGACTGAGATCTCCGAATGGCGCCTGGTGCCATTATCATACAAGGTTTAGAGACAAGGCTTTCCAGTGCCTTTCGGGTGACAAGTTTCCTTTAAACGGGAATCCGGGCTAATAGTGCAGATGGCTCCACAGCCGGGGAACGAGGTTAGCCGCTTACTATTCGTACACGACCCCGACGCAGGCATGCGTTTTCTTACCGAGGCTGGCTAGGCGCTTAGCGTCGTTCCAACGACTCCTACCGAGAGGCGCCGCCCTGCCCCGTCTCATCTGCTGGCTGCCAATTGCTCTTCGATTGCGGAATGCGGCTCGCGAATTTTCCATTTGAACCCTATGTATTCACCGGAATTTCTATTGGGTTTCTCGGTAGCCCACATTACGTACCCTTTCATCAGCTCTTGATAATTTCAGGCTCATCGTAGACGTCGAGCACCGCCCACTATGCGGCGGCTGCACTCAGCTTAGCGAGCGGTGCGAGCTTACTTCACTCATTACGCCCTATCATCTCTGCTCTATCCCTTCGACTCTACGAGCCGATTACGCTGCTTTGCTTCGCCGATTCACAAGCATCGCCTAACCCGGAATCCTTTTTGCGCCGGTAAAGCACTCAGTTCGCCACGATAGTGGCACGAGCGACCCGTCTACCACTCCTGCCAGCGGCGTCTGGCTCAAGACAGCCTGACAGCAGCTCGCGCTGAATTCAAGCATATGCTGCAGCTGGGGACAATTGAGCCGCCGGAGAGCGAGTACGCCAGTCCTCTCCAACTCAAAACCAAAAAAGGACGGCGACAGGTGCCCTTGCGGCGACTGTCGTGCTGTGAAAAGTTGCATAAAGAAGCTTGACTGCTACCCTGTACCACTGCTAAAAGATTTCTCAGCTGCTCTACACGGCAATGTGGTTTTCTCTAAAATTGATCTCGCCCAGGCATATCGTCAAATACCAATGCATTCTCGCTGACCTTCACTGGCTACTAGTCAAGCAACGAGTTTACTTCAAGGTCTTGTAGCTCACTTTTAGGTCACTTCATTCTTTGGCTCCAGCCTATCTCTCAGATCTACTCCCCCAACCAGGCCAAGCTTCGTACCACCCGTTTTTCGGAATCTAGCAGTTTACTAATACCTCATACAAGACTCAAATCCTATGGAGACCGGGCATGTAGTTCGAATGCTCCAAAAAATGGAACTCACTCCCGACTTGCGTCCCAACAAAAAAGAACTAAAAAACCCATCTATTTAGGACCGCATTTAGTGGGTCCCTGTGGTGTCCTTCATGTACTTATGCGGGCTAACACTGTTGCATACGGCTGCTAACCACACTTGCAAGCTGACCCTGTGCAGGTCACACCTAACCACGGTATTCATGCTTTTTATCAAGCATGATATTACTCACCATTAAATCAAGTTTCCTTTTGCAGCAAATGTAAAGCGCTTTGATAGAGATTGAGTTATGTGAGGGCGCTTTATGAAGTGTGCTATTATTATCAAGTGTATTATAATAGACGTCCGATACTTAAAGGGTACAGAGAATAGCGTCGCCAAAGCACTTTCATGAGCTAAGGCTGTGTTTAATACGGACGACCATCCTAGCGTTTACAGCAAGATCGCCGCCGCTAAAGAGCCTGAAATCCTGGCATCACCAACTACTTCCCTACACCTTCAATCGGTGCCATAGCCGATGTCACGGGAAACCATTGTACGTGACCGTTCTAGCGGCCACGATTGCCGTGCCAGCCGCCTTCCGTCGACGAATCTTCGACAAACCGCACAGACTCGCACATCCCGAAATACGAGCTACACTACGTCTGGTCGCATCCCGGTTCGTACGTCTAACATGAATTTCAAAGTTCGCTCTTGGACCCAGACATGCATCGCATGCCTACCTGCAGAGGTAGCTCGACACACTTCGACGCCAGTGGGGCATTTTCCCACCCGGTTGCCTCGATTCAGGCATAGTCATTGACCTCCTCGGGCCGCTCACTCACTCCGATGGTGTTGCATATTTACTTAAAATTGTCAACCAATTCACACGCTGGCCTTAACCCTTTCCTTCGACGGTATTTCCGCGTCCACCGTCGCAAAAGCATTTATTGACTGCTGGATATCATGCCACGGCGTCCCGGCATTGCTTACTTGCAACCGCGCAGGACAATTCGAGTCGTTCCTGTGGTTCGAACTCATGAAGGCCATGGGAATACAACCTTCGTGCAACGGCTCACCATTCGGCCGAAAACGGCAAGGTAGAGCACATGTACCGACAGCTCAACGCAGCACTAGCCCGCCACATTCGCAGCGAAAGGCGTTGCCCCTCGTGTTTTTCGGAATCCGCACTGCTGAAAAGTGTGGCATTGGCCTCGTCGGCCGAGCGAGTGTACCGGGAGGCTTTGTGGCCACTATCTTCACTGCTAGATTTGCCAGCAAGTTGGATAATTTTATTGAAAACCTCTAAAGGAGACATCATCCGTGGATTTTTCAACCTCCGTTCCATTCTCTTCCTGCCTTCAAGTTAGCCTTGCTACCTCGGCCACAAATTCTTTGTCCGGTTGTAAGAGAACTACTAGCTCTGAACGCACATACCTACTGATTTTCCTCTAAAGTGCCGGTGTATTTATTTAACATAGCCCTTTGCAACGCAAACAACTCTAGCAAAATAGTAATAGTAATAGCAATAGCAATTAGAAATATGTTGTCCGTGAAGGATATTGTTCCACTGACTAAATCATTTTTTTAATAGTACGCCAAGACTCCTGAAAGATGCTCACGGATTGATGCTCATAGAAACAACCTTGATGTTCAGTCTGTAATATTTGTATGGCACTAGATTGACTGGTGAGTAATATGTTGAACCTATCACGGTTCAGCTTTAAATAGCTGATAATCATCCGAATGCCATCTTCGGCGAAGCCGGCGCTAAGATAGTAAAGCTAGTCTGGTGAATAGCAAGGATCAAAACGATCTAAGTAGAGGTACAGCTGAGATTCAGATGTTCAGAAATTAAAACCAATATCTCGTTTTGCAATGATACCGGTCGCAGTGAGAGTATAGATAGTCAGAGGGATTGAAGGGGTGGGAAATGAGGGACAGACGTCCCCGGACAACAAGACCTAGAGGTGCGACAATCATAATGGGTCGTGCATATTTCTTTCTAAACTTTTTCATTCCAGAATACCAAACCTTGTCTCAAAGGACCGAACTACTGCTGGCTGAGCTAGTGAAACATGTTTACACACTAGGACCAAGCTTTAGCTGTGGAGTGAAGCTCTGGCGGCACACGCGGGCCGGCAAGGAAACACCTAGGGGGCTTTACATACTTCGTACTCGGCTGGCTCTTCCAGCACAAACAGCATACGGCTGCCAACCCCTCCTTCCGCGCTCCATCTGCCCTTCTTGTCCGCTCGCCTCTTGCTGTCCGCCGCAGGCAGGCTACTTCGCGTCAAGGGCGTGCCCGGCCTGCTCTGCCGCGTCATGGACGAGCGAGTGTGCTGCTGCTGAGCACTGACACACTATTAGACCACGCAAATTAGACCTGCTTGGCTAAAAATAAATAAATACTAGCTGATTTAACAGGTGCTTTTGCATAGCGACAGAAGAGCCTTTGAGGCTATTACCTCCGCTCCAGTTTCGCTAAAGAATCACCCACCACAGGATTCAAATGCACGACCTCGGAGCTGATAGCGTGAAATGCAACTGCCAAGTACCTAGTGTGCCATCCCGGTTCGGTGAACTAGGATGGCACACTAGGTAAGGTGGTTGCTGGCTTAACCTTAACTGGCTGTGCGGCGACAATGCAGCAGGCATGCCTGGCTAATTGTCAGCTGTCCAAAAGAGAATATTTTCATGAAATTTGAAGGCAATGTTTGTACACTATAATAACCACAGTCTTAACCTGGCAGCAGTTGAAGCTGCAAGTCAAGATTCCGTTGTCCCCACCATTCTTTGAACAACAACTAGCATCTACCTATTTTATTCAAGATAAAATTGAAAGTGGGAGGAACTGAAGAAATGTTTAGCCGTCACTGTCAAACGTGACTCTGCAACAAAGTGGATTGCGAGAGTGGAGGTGGTAAACGTTCTAAATGATGGAATGAACAGTACTGTAGGTCTTTTGGAGCATCTTTCTGACATTGCAAGTGTAACGATTGAAACAAAAAGTAAAGCTGGCAATCTCCTATATTATTTTTAACTCTAACTTGTTGGCTCTGTGCCGTACAACAGAGACTGCAGGATCCCAAGATTAATTTCAAAGACGCCTCTTCTGACAGCCAATCTCTTGAGATTGATTTTTAAGAGTTAGAGAAGACATGTGCCAATAATCACTACTAGTTGCGAAAAGATATGTAAACTATAGGCCGCTTCAGTTGAACGAAGAATCCGCAGAAGTACACGGAAGCCGAGAGAAACTTTAAAAACTATGGTCTCACGGCATAGGCAGATATTTAAGAACAATGAAGGACTTGATCGACTATTTCTGACAAGAAGTTGAAATTAGGTTTTTCCGACTCACAGATCTTGAAGCCGAATTTAGTTTCTTATTTGAAGGCAACAATATTTTGAAAGATCTAAATCAGAACAACGTCCACCACGAAAGTCTATATCTTGAAAGCTTCTATTGTTAAGATCTTAATAAAAAAGAGCTTTTTAACGAAGTACGGGATTTTAAAATTCCTTCTTCCCATACGTCACGACTAGGCACTAAAGGCACGACTGAAACTCGTGTCTATCCCCGTCGGTTAAGAGAATATGTGTTTCCTAATTTGAGATTTGGCTTGAAAACTCCTCTTACCATAGATGTGTCAGCTGCCAGTTGTAAAAATTCCAATAAAAACTGATTAATAAAATTAGCAATAACAATAAATTTGTAACGCGTCTTCAGAGAACTCAATCTTCCTCTCACTCTCTCTCTCTCCCCTTCTTTCTCTCTCTCTCTCTCTCTCTTTCTCTCTCACTCTCTAAGCACTTTACATATGCGATATAGAAAGCATTACCAAATTATTGACTGCAACAGCCAGAAAAAGCAGGCATAATCTGATTCCTGCACATATAGAGCGAATCAAAATTACCCCTCGAATGCTTAAAATGAGCCTGTTGCATCTGAGATCATCGACATAGCAAGATTGAATCTCTGATTCGGCTTGTTAAGCATAGAGGAAAAATACTATACTATATTGGCACCCCAACTTTAATAGACGAGTGTGCCACTTTAGTGGAAGAAAAATAGTAAGCTGTGATAGCTACCTGCACTATGACAAATAAAACTTTCTCAACTCGCGTATATAGTATGTCAATGTATTTGTGTAACCAAGTGCGACAGATGGGGCACGAGAATTTGTGGAGTTCACCTAAGCCAGCACAAATAAGTGCAGTGGGGAAGCCTGTTACTCTGAATGAAGCATCTCTACTCACTTTTCCAGCTATCGGAGCTCTCCACAGGGAAAGCTGCCAAGTATCGGTTTCTAGCAGATGCCTCAGACAGGTGCCTTATGGCCTTTGCTTAAAAGTTTCTTACAGACGTCACCTGCTTGTGCTTACCCTGAGCGTCCGCCTTAGCTTTTGTAACTTCCAGGTGGTTGGCGAACGAAGAGAAACTCGTGACCGAATAGACAGAGAGGTGCCTTATTGAACTAGCAGTGGACCAGCTGGCTCTCGGAGCCATACTGTGGAGCCTTCGCCTGTCGTTGAAGTCAAGCTCGTGGGTCAAAGCCGAGATAGAATACGGCATTTAAATTGACTCTCTTTAGTTATCGGCCGCTCAGGCTGTGATAAAGTCTATAATCTATCGGTCTATCGGCTGTACAGCGGGTGCAATACTACTGGTGGGTGGGGAGGAGTTGGGGGAGGGACAATGTGAAGGAACCGCGAGCCACTGCAGCTAGCTCCCAATGCCCTTCCCCTACCGCAGTGTGCTCTGCTGCTATTTGAATCGTTCGAACTGACTCAGCGATTGTTCGAACTGCCTCGGCGGTGTATGCACTGCTTAGAAATGAGCAGGTGACGATTGTAACGCCTGCCGCCTGCTGGGGACGACGGTAGGCGGGCTTTAGTACTGCTAAAGAGCCTCGCACACTTCCAACTGACGGTTTGGAGTGCATGAGCGAAATTAGTAGTTCGCCGGCTTAGATCATCGAATGGCGAGATCCGACCTATCGTGATCCACACGATCGGGAGTTTGTCGGCCTGCTCTGGATTGAGTTGCCAATCACCAATCGTGGTCTTTACCGCACTCAATTGGCAGGCACACGGTCTGGCTGTGCCTTTAGTTGGGACCTATTGCCAAACTTCATTCGAGCTATCACAGAGACAAGCCATGTTAATGACGTACTGTGTGGGTCAACTTCGGCTAGTTGCTCGGAAGGTTTTTGATGAGAGCATTTGCAGTGCAGCCTGCCGCAATTGCAAGCGAAGCCACTATCTTATCCACAAGATGTAATTAAAGTGACGAAGTTGCGAGGCTCTTCTCTCCACGCACGCATGGGGCAGGAGACTGACGCTACGCCCGCTCACGGCTGCGAGAGAGGAACGAGAGCTCCGGCTGGTAATGATCACGTGACCACGTGGGGCATACGCCTTCTCCCAGTCATCGGGAAGACCTGGCGGCAGAAGCGTTGTGCACTTCTGCCCCAGTAAGGCTAGGGCGGGGTGACACCTTGGCGATGCCTCACCCACAAAGGCTTCTCTCTCTCTCTCTCTCTCTCTCTCTCTCTCTCTCTCTCTCTCTCTCTCTCTCTCTCTCTCTCTCTCTCTCTCTCTCTCTCTCCCCTCCTCTCTCTCTCTCCCCCCTCTCTCTCTCTCTCTCTCTCTCTCTCTCAAGTCACTTGGCCCGAGCCAATGTGACATTTGATGTTATAATCCGAAAAACGGGGAGAAAGCTTATGGCCGCGGACCACGTTTCGTGAGCCAGAGGCAAGATAGCCGTATTGGGCGACTCCGACGAAAGTGATTGCTCTGAAGTAGGCGTAGGTGATGTCTTTGGAGACGACTCGGTCGAAAAAGATTCCTTCAATGCCGCAGATGTGCCCTTTCCATTTGGCTGCGCTTGACGTATGCGGGCTTTAGCTGGTTAATTGAAATATCCATTAGGCGGCCGGCGAAGTTGACAGAAAAATGCCTCTTCGCCGTTTGAGAGCAACGTAAGGGCCGTCATAAGGTGGCTAAAGTGGTCTACGAACCGCGTCGTGACGCACAAAGACCTTCGAAATGCTGCAGGTCGTCGCGAACGTAAGTTTAGCGAGCCGAATCTCGAGGCAGTAGTAGGAGGCGCATATGCTCGATGAGGCAGCACTGGAGAAACCACCGGACAACCTTACTCGAAGGAGCAAAGTTATTGAGAACATCGAAATGGGCAATGTTGCAGCATTCTGTGTGTCAGGACCGATAAGACTAAGGATTAGGCGGAAGTTTCGATGAAGATGTTGCTTGCAGGGGTATTTTTACGATCATTTTTTATCTTTGAAATTATTCTGCATTTTTTGGTCGTCATACACTTACTGGATCGCCAAAGCGAGGTAAACCGTCTTAAATGCGTTTTGAGACCGGTGGTTTAAGGTAACCATGCGATCCAGCAGGCATGTTTATGCTATCCGATACTTCTAGTAGAAACTTTTCACATAGCCTACGATATTTGCTATATGGCTAGTTTTTCTGCTTACGTTGCTTTGATTCTGCTATATTTCTCCACTGATCTCTTCGTCTCTAATACTCTCAATTTCTACCTATCAATCAATATTTTTACACTTCCGAATTCTCTACAGCCGTTCATCGGTTTTTAATCTATTAATATCTATCCATGTTCGTCTTTCTCTTTACTTCCATCAATTACTCAGTTGCTAATTCTACCTCTACTCTCCCTATATAACTGTCTCTTTACCCATCTCTCTCTCTCACTCAATCTAGCTATCTTTAATTCACTGAATCTCTCTTTTCCAATACTTCTTCTTACCTCCATCTTTATCTGCCTCTCTCTTTTTCTTTGTTTATCTAACTTTTTTCTCGTCCGCTATTTCGCTAACAATGTATATCTATCGGTCGATACCTTACAATTCCCCTCTCCCTCTCCCTCTCTATTCTCTATCTCTCTCTCTCTCTTTCTCATTCTCACAACGTCTATATCATAATTCTCATCTTTTCTTGATCTCATTTCTATCTCTCTCGCTTACTCAGGTTCTCACTAGCATAGTTTACGCCACGGCCTTCTTTAGGATGCTCTGCATCGGTTTTTTAGGACTGTCCAGAATACTGGCCAAAGAAAGATGAAATACAATAATTTAGGCACTATGCGGTATCTCACATTGGTGGCAGAGACGCTCAAAGGTGCTATTTATCGTAGATCAAAATTTTTTGTTCGACAGTCACCACATACTGGCTGTGAAAAGGTAAGTGCACAAGAAATAGCAAACAGTTTGTGGACATGAAATGGTCACATTACAGCATTCTGGCTCGTATTTCTGCTTTCATATCTATGGTTGGGAGCTACCAATAAAACAATTTATTCCTAATGTGCGGAGCTGGAAGTCGGATGTGCCCAAACAGCAACATCTGCTTTTGGACTTCTTCGTGCACCTTAAGCTATTTGTATTGGGTTCCCACGAGCATCCAATCGTTTACAATTCAGGTCATTGAGAGAAGACATTGCCAACTAGCAAGGTGCTGTCCACAAGTGAAAATCTAACCTCCTTCTGTGGCTATTCATTTACTCTTTTCATAACCTAAAGAACCGTCAAATTTACGCTACTATTATCATTGCGCTTATTCACAGCAAGTTGGAATCAAGGCTTGTGATCGCGTGCATTTAGCAATGTCAAGTAAAATGACTGCGGTTAAGTAGCTTTGAGGAAGGCATGCCCAAACTGGCATTTTTCAGTTCGCTAAACTGTTTCTATGTAAACCTAAAATGCAAGAATATTTAATTTACGAGTTCAAAGAAGAAACAGCCTAGAGAAAAGTCCAACTAGCACTGTTAGTATGTCTCTATTTAAGAGCGCTCAAAGACCATTCTCGCCTGGAAGACTGTTGCTATGCCATAGCTAGTGTACATTTTCTTACGCGAAAGCGATACCCTGCTAATTCACGCGTAACGAAGACTTTCTTCACCATCTTTATAGCCAGGCAGCTGCTGTACTACTTCCTTATGTTTAGTCATAACTGTTACATGAAGAAACCCGGAGCTTCTTAGCAGACGACGTGCATAGAGGCTGTATGGCATACTCACAGTGCAAAGAGTATGAAGCTTACGATGTCTACAAAGCATGCCATGCATGCATACCAAGCTGGTCGCCTTTCTTTCTCTGTAGATTAGGTTTTTTGCAAAAGTGGTCTATTAACGACTAACAATAATAATTGCACTACGATTAGTTTGACTACTCTATTGCACTAAAAACTAGTAAACTGTATTCAGCCACTTCTCAGAGTCCAACAGTTTACCAGTACCTCGTACAAACCTCAAATCCTTTGGAGACCGTGCATTTAGCTCGTATGCTCCCAAAGCCTGGAGCTCACTCCCAACTTGCGTCAGAACATCCCCTGACTTGACCACATTTAAAAAGAACCTGAAAACACACCTATTTAGGACAGCATTTAGTGGGTGCCTGTGATTCGTCCTTCGCGTGCTTATGCGTGCTGACACTGTGCATGCTGCCACTAACCACATTTGTATGCTGACCCTGTGCATGTCACCCCTAACCACGTTATTCATGTTGTTGATTAAGCATGATAATTTTCACGATTCCATTGCAATTTCTCTTTGCAGCAAATTTAAAGCGCCTGGAAAAAGATCGAGTTCTCTGAGGGCGCTTTATCAAGTGCATTATTATGATTATTATTAATATAAATTCTGGACGGTGTCACACTGACTACCTATCTCAGAATACGGAGGAGCAGCTGTGCACAAGAGTCTTTCAAGAAACGTTAACTAAAGGTATTTCATCATTTCTCATCGACGAAACTAAAGCTGCATGGATTTCGCTAGCTGTATTTTCCAAAACTGCAATTGCAATATTAAGGATCGAGTCTTTCCCATTTATGAACAGTGTCTATGCTGTTTAATGTAAAGAAGAATGAATTCTCCAAGTATGTGTAGCACTTGTTTGCAAATGAAATTCAATGCTTTTTTATACAAATAATTTAAAATGTCTATAGAAGACTTTTGCTTAGAATTATGTGATCCATATATATATATATATATATATACATATATATATATATATATATATATATATATATATATATATATATATATATATATATATATATATATATATATATTTATATGTATACCAAAGAGTGTTTTAGCACTGGCTGCTCTAAAATCCTAAGGAGATACGCTAGGTGCCTTAAAACTGTCGAGTTAAGCTAGTATTGCAGAGCTGTCTTGTAACTTTCAGGGAGGGAGCGAGTTCCTGTGGTCTGTTCATAGCAGCAGTCACTGCCCTGCACAGGCTCATCAACCCCAACCTGGTTCAAGTATTTCACTCGATGGACCTGGTGAGAGCCAGCCAACTGCAGTTTCTCAAAGCCTCGTAACAAGTTTCACCTGACGTAGTTCAGAAATTTGCCGTGCATCACTGCAACAAGTGTGCTTGTCGTCGCTGTCCAGCTCCTTAATAATACAATGCTTACGAGTAATCGTAATAGCAATTCCTCGTTCGCCCAAACGGGTTTTTAATGATTGTCAGAATGGTGTACAGTTTCTATGTCTAAAACTCAACAAAGCCACAATGACTAAATTGGTGTTATGCTTAATTTTCAGCCATGCAATCTAAGCCTGGGCAGCTTTCGGTTAACAAAATTCACTGTAGCCAGCATTGCCACGACGTTGCCACCTTAATCATAATAAGACAACACAAGAAAGTGACGAACTTCGATTAGTCCGGTGGGCAGTCTAGGACATTTAAGCCTACTGCTAAATCCATATAAGCAGCTCGTCAGCCACTCGGTTTTAGCCTAAGAGTTGGCATTCCTTTATCGTTCACTACAAGCGGCGACGATAGCCGTTGAGGCTGCTTGCTAGTGCGCACGTGAGACACTTCATTCAGCCGACGTTTTGGGATTGCTTAGCCTTTCAGGGCATGCTACTTCAAATATTTTGTCCTTTTCGCTGTACAGCTCCTCAGTCGTAAAATCCCCCCCCCCCCCCGTTTAACCGTGACCGCAAATCCTCGATCGCCCTGTAAAGTTTTTATGAAATTGATAACAACCAAGAAGGATCTAATGTCTGCCACCTAACAATTCAAACCGGTCACGCGTATGTGTTGAATGCGACGTCTGCTGGGATTAGGTTTTTTGTTTTGGCCATCAGAAAACCAAATCGCGTACCAACTGCACATAATTGGCATCAATGGTCACTACTAACACTACTACAATTAATAATAGTCCTAAATTCCTATAGCGTCCTCAGAGAACCGAATCTTTTTCTAAAAAACTTTACCCTAACGAGCTGATGTAGACCACGTGTCTGTCCTTACTGCTACCAACAGGTTTGAGAGCTTAGTTAGTAAACATACGGGTCGTCCCCCTGCACATCAACTTAGCCCATAGCTTGATACTAATGCTAACTAGCATTTGCAGAGCTGCATAAATCTCAGAAAATGGGCAAGGATATAGCATGTTGTAGAAAACTTGTAACCCGCCGCCCTTTTGGCAGCTGATTATTTGATAACTAAACGTGGGCAAATGTAACACCATATTTGGTCACTGCTAACAACCAAACAGCCCGGTACATATTTTAAGTCCAGTGCTTACTCAGACTTTGCTATTCCAGCCAACTTTCGTTGGTTACTGTTACTTCACTCTAAATGCTTTGTAGTTGCATGCTTTTGGAGGCTGATGTGGTTTTGCTCGCTGTGCTATTATTGCATGAACCGGTATCTCAGTGAAAGCTATGAGTGCTTCTAGAGACTTTCATTTTACAGTGATTTTTATTGTTCGGCATGGCTTATATGCTCAGAAGTCTTCCTTATTCAGCAGTGCTTGTCAATGTGTGATTATGCAAGGGAAACTCTCCCGTACGTACAGGGATCTGCCTATTCGACATTATAGGGTGCAGTACCACTAAATCTACGAACTCTTTCAGTGGGCAGTACCACCAAATCAACGAGTTTTTTCAGAATTACAGCGATACCCTAGCAACCCATGCCCTTGCCCTATTGGAACATCCTGCTCTCGAATTGCATGTAAGCAAGCCCTGTTAAGACTAGGCTAACCAGCGGAAATGATCTGTTCAGGACCTCACCTTTAGACCCATTAAATTTGGCTTTGATGCTCGTCCTTACTGACGTTATTATTGAATGTCACCAAGAAATTAGCCCAGCAAGAAATCGCCTCTCATAGTATTGAGCGTTATTTATAATTTATTTTGTAACCGAACAAAAGAATGCTATCCAAAATCTGAGAGTCTTCACGATTTATCCGAAGCTATAGCTTGTACCCCAATGACGAGAAAATAAAAGGTTTTATTGCAATTCTAATTCTTACTGCGAAAGAATTGCTAATTTCTTCTGTACCTAAAATTATCAGGATTTTGAGGCACTGCCGAACCTATTTAGGAGCTTCGAGAATGATTGTACAAAGCTGTGGAGATATTTGAATTTTTAACTTGACAGAGTAGAATTAGCATATTGTTGTAATTGTTTGATCTTTTTACGGTATTGCACTTTATAGGCTAGCCATTTATTCTTTGCTAGCTCAAGGTTCAAAGATTTAAACCATTACTTTACAACTCTGATGCACCTGTTGTGTTATGATAGCCATCAACCTGGCTATTTCTTGCTTTTGTAAGTGCTCTGTCGACATTCATTCGTGCATCAGAATCTCGCATGGCAGTTTAGCAGAGTCTACTTTAACTTCAGAAAATGCGAAATAAGCTCAATACAGAATCAAATAACAGTGTTTGTGCATTTTGATGCTCTTTTTGCTTATCCGATTTTTCGGCTTTTTATGTATTTGTTCTTTCAGGATTTGATATTACGACGTCTCGAGCCGGCTGGTCATGTACACATGAATGTCTGTCTCTTTGTTTAACGACGACACTGTCTGCTGCTTGCTAAATACTATCGCAAAGTAGTTCAAAATTATGAAAATGGTTTGATAAACCATATAGCCGTCGTCTTCAAAAGCTAATTAGCTATTCCAATATAAGCTGCTCAGGCCAAAAGCTTAAGGTGATGAGCCAAAAAATGACAAGAAAGGGCATGGCTGCTTAGCTGTTCAAACGAAATAAATCCCCTCACAATTATTTTCCCTAGGAACAGGTCAGCAGTTTGTCGACGCTGCACACCTAGAAGTTCACCCAGATGCTGTACACTTCTTTTGGTTAGCTTGTGAGCACTAAGAGGAAGCATTAGTAGTTGTCTCCAGCTAACGGCCGTCCAGCGTCAACGGAGGGCTACCGAGAGCTTAAAATCGGCACGACTCGATCACGTGGATCAGCTCACCTTGTATAGCATAGTTGTTTCTCCTCAAGATTTATTTTCTACTTTTGCCTATGTGAGTCGTAGAAGGCTGAGAAATGTATCTTGTGCGTGTGCGCTTGTGTGTGTGTGTGTGTGTGTGTGTGTGTGTGTGTGTGTGTGTGTGTGTGTGTGTGTGTGTGTGTGTGTGTGTCAGTGTGAGTTGAGTGTATTTAGTCGGTTTCTAGCGCAGGGCTATAATTTTTGAGAGTGCTCTTATATAAGTTCCCTTTCTTAATCTGGTGTTCTAGAGCTGCCAGGAGACCAGAACGTCAGTAGTAGTCTTCAGGATCTCAAATAAGTGCATTAATTGCATTTAACGTACGTCTACAGCAGTCTGGTGAGCTTCAAAATGCCCAGTTGTCAGACCCAATCAGCTAACACACCCAACACTTTGTTGCCAGTATAGTATAGAAGCAGCTTGATTGGTAACACTTTCAGAAGGACAAATATCAATGTATTTTACGTACAGTGGCTTTGGCACACAGCACTGCCTGCCTAAAACTACAAAAGTTTCTCCAAATGGCAATGGTGTATGTCAACGTGTATGAGTACACAGGGTGTACAAGATTCTACATCAAAACCACCGGCTTTTACTCCAGCAGGATGGTACGAAATATTAAATAAATAAATCCTAGCTGATTAACAGCCTCTTTTTGTATAGCGCCAGAAGAGCCTTTACGGCTATCACCACCGCTTGCAGTAGCGATAAAAAATCGCCCATCGCAGGAATCGAACCCACGACCTCGGGACCGAGGTCGTAAAAGCAACCGCCTTACCTAGTGTGCCATCACTGTTCACATGCACATTTGGAGCATTATGTAGCGCTAGGTATCGATAAATGTTGTACTAAGAGCTATTTAAGTTTTTGAAGGTGATGAAAACGTCGAATTCTATTGTATGGAAACATTAAGCAAGGGGCCAAGTGCCTAGCTAACGGCAAAATAACAGAAAATGCTTGAGTATTCGAAATATCAGAGTAAGGATGCCTCTATTGTTTGAGTTACATAGCGATTCAGCCTCTCAAAGTGTGAATTTAAATGCTAATAACGAGGGTATGTAGTTTGAATTTGCGAATAGGCAGTGACCAGAAGGTTGAGTGTGCTTACCCCTGCATGAAGTTATTAACGACTGTGGATACGCACTTTTTAGTAGATAGAGAGCCTTTGCTCTACACAGACTGCATTACTAATTTTCCGGAAAACGCTAGATGAACGGAAACCATAAATTCAGCAATAATAACCGAGGTCGATAGCGTCTAGGGTACCGAAAGCCGCTTAGGCTGTGAGTGCGCTATACGAAACTCTCCTGCATAACACCCACATGGTGTTTATGACTTTGTGGAGTTACTGACGGAGATACATAAATGCATACATACATTGGGTACGTGCAGTTGGTTTTGCATTGTAACCGTAAGACGGCGTATTGTACATCTCATTGACTAATTTGAATTATTTCACTTAACTGAAAGCATTTAACTTATTAGATAGCTTCTGATTACGATGGCAGTTAGCTTTCTATTATTTTTTCAGGCATCCATGCCAAAATAGAGACGTGCCTGCCCCTACAATGGCATAGCTCTTTGGGAGCATAAACCAGTGGCTCATAACTTTCAGCTCTCTTAAGATCAAAAGGATTGAGGCCCTACACAAATTTCTGCTCTACCATAATTCCCAGGCATATTTTGAAAGACATGTTTTAAGAACCAAATAGCTGTTTACTTATTATCTAGAGCCATGACGAATTGTTGAATCGAGCTTAAATTGATTCTTAGCATTTACATCAGCACCTTCCAATGGGTTTACACACGGCTTTCGTCCCACGACTAGCAAAACTGAAGTAACAGGTGCCGGTTTTTTTATGCTTTTGAAGTGACTTCCAGCCCAGCGTGCAGAGGCTCGTGGTGCTTCTTTCTTGAGGACTGTGGCAGGTGAGTTTTCTGGCAACAGCCGAGCGAGAATTCTGCAGCTGCGGCACTGCATAATTAGTCTCTCCAAAAGCCGCTCCACATTTTGAAATAGACTGAGTTCAAAGAAACTACCAGGAGGTGCAAGGACAGAGCGCTCACCACAAAGCTCTCTAAGATTGAGAAGTGCCAAGTTATGTTTGGTCTAACATGCATTTCAGCTCGGTCGACCACTCGCACTAATAGTAAGCGAAAGTAAAATGACAAGCCCATAGTTAAAAAGAGACAGTCCTGCTTTTTTATGCTCACGGGTAATTAACTGTAATTATTTTGTTACCACGAAAGCTCTTCATTTCCATTATTATCTAGGGTTAAAGGCTTGAGATTTAGCCTAAGCTACATGTGCTTATTTTTTCTGATAGCATAATTGCTATTGTAATTTTTAATCGTTCGTAGCCTGAATATAGGTATGAGGAACCGGGCCCAAAAAGGACTCAATGCATTTTTGCAAGGAAATACTCCCGCTTTTTGTGCTTTCGTTCCAAGCCTCTTGCTGATGCGATTGTCAAGCACAATCTTGGCTTTCAATTCTATGCGGATGACACTCAGTTGAACCATTGCTTTGATCCCTCCCAGCCTTCGAGCTCCTCGAATTCACTCAACTCACTTGCCGCATGTATTAATGACATCCCCATATGGATGGCAGCCAATTTTCTAAAACTCAACTGTGATAAAGCCGACTTACTACTTATGAGAAAACCCATTTTAATTCAGAATTTGGAAAGGCTGACCCTCAAAACTGGCTCTGCCAGCATAGCTCCTGTTGAATCAGCTCGAAATCTAGGTGTCACGATCCAAAGTGACCTCTCGTTAGACGACCACATCAGCCCCACAATCAAGTCTTTCTACTTTCAATTACATAAAATTGCTTTAAATTTGGGCTTGTTTAGATGAGGCTACCGTGTCTAATGTGGTCCATGCATTTGTGACATCCCGTCTCGACTTTTGTAACTCACTGCTTGCTGACCTTCCCGCATGTGCAATCAGGCGATTAAAACTGGTGCAAAACTCCGCAGCTAGGTTTTTCTGTCACGAGCTTCTCAGTTGCCACATCACACCACTTCTTGCCGACCTGCACTGAGTACCAGTCAAGCAACGGATAGATTTAAAGGTTTTTTCGCTCACTTTTAGGTCACTTCATTGTATGGCTCCAGCCTATCTCTCAGATCCATTCCCCGACCAGGCCAAGCATCGTTCCACCTGCTTTTCGGAATGTAACAGTTTACCAATGCCTTGTTCAAACCTCGAATCCTTTGGAGACCGTGCATTTAGTTCGTATACTTCCAAAGCCTGGAACTCACTCCCGACTTGCGTCCAAACATACCTTGACCACATTTAAAAAGAACTTATAAACGCACCTATTTAGGGCAGTATTTAGTGGGCCCTTTGATTCTTCCTTCGTGTGCTAATGCGTGCTGAAATTGGCATGCTGCCACTTACCACACTTGCATGCTGACCCTGTGCATGTCACCCTAACCATGTTATGCATGCTGTTTTTCAAGCATGATATTACTCACCATTCAATCGTGTTTACCTTTGCAGCAAATTTAAAGTGCCTTGAAAGAGGTTGAGTTATGTGGGGGCGCTTTAACAAGTGCATTATTATTATTATAAGTCGGCAGGTGGAGACAAAACAAAGTGCAATACATAGCGAAAGTTAGATATGGCCTTTAATAATGAACACATGAGAGCCGTTGTATTTAGTTAAGAAGTAAGTAAGCTCGGCTCTTGACCGGTGACCTACGTGAGCTGCACAGATAACCACTCACACACTAATGCACTGATACAAACAAGACAACTAGGGCAACAAGTAACTCGCCTAGAACAGATGCAAACTAAAAACTACATCCAGGCTTTCGAGACACCGTCGTCTAAAGGTGGGTATGACCCAACTAGAGGAATAAAAGGAATGGTCACGCTCACATTCTGGGTTTAAATTAAAACCTACAATGGCATCTGAATAAAATCGTGACCCCTCTATAATAGTAATAATACTATCACTATTACACTTGATAAAGCACCCTCAGAGAACTCATTCTCTTACTAGGTGCTTTAAATTTGCAGCAAAGGGAAACTCGATTGAATGGTGAGTGATATCATTCTGGGTAAACAACATGAATAACCAATCATAGTTCTACTGAGTCCCTAGTAACTTTGCTGGGGTGACACTTGTCTTTATTCCCTTACTAGAAATAGGAGAGCAAAGGGCTATCTTGCCTAAACATGAGCACTCTCACATGTCGATTACTCCCGAGCCAAAAGCCCACAACGAATTCAAGTACCTGAAATTAGAGTGTATTAGGCTGACATAAGAGTGTACTGTAAGTGTTTATTAGCTAACTGGGCCTGAATCTTCTCTAGTCACTTACAGTCCGTCTCGCATTTGGCGACCATCGGTTAACCGTTTGAGTTCCGAACAATATTAGCATGGGTACGAGCTTAGGTGAACGGGGCTTGTCCAAATATTGTGTAGGAAGGAGCTCTCATAATTATTCGTCAAGTATAACAGCTTGACCTCCCGGCCCACCAAATTACAGAATGAACACAGCGGTTCATCAGCCCTGACCATCGACACTACATCACAGGGCCAAAAAGCATTGCAAGAAACTAACTTAGAGGTGATTCAAGAACTGTACGGCATGAATCAGAACTTTATTCGGAGGGCAGGGTGAAGCGATAAGAAAAGACACGATTTCTTGTTCGTGGGATCTACTTTAACAAGTCGTGCTTTCTAAATACACACACGAAAACCTTCGTTTGTCGATGTTCAACTGCAGAGCGCATTTTCCAACCGAATGATTCGTGTGTCAAGAAATTGGGCTGAATTGCAGATTCACAAACAAACGCACACCCACACAAATTGATTAACTAGGTTTTCAGTAATTCGTTCAGAGCAGGTGCTTTTTAACTGGAGATATATAACCTCTTGGAGCATCAAGTAAAAGCATTTAATCTCAATAGCTCCACGAGTGCAGGACTGGTAAAGCAACGAAGAGTTAGACGGCTAGTTTCTCAATCACCAGTAGTTCTTTTTCAGCGTTAAGCCTCGCAGAATACAGATTCTAGTTGAGGTATATTTTAGAATTACTAGCTCGCTCAAAGTGGGAATATTCAATAACCCCTTAAGCAGCAGGATTGATCTTTCAAGTCAAAACCTTATGTCTCACTATGAGTGAACCTTACCTGCTGTTCAAGGTGCGACGCATTTTGCAGTGGAGAAAACTGAAGGCCCTCTAGCTTTAGAGGCAGCTGACCTTTCGTTGACACCTGGCATCAAGCAGAGCATCTACTTCTGCACGCTCGCCTACCGAGTTTCTGCTTCAACAGGAGGAGATGAATCCAGTTAGCTATGCTAGTAAGTCCGGACCTGCGGCTGCTTGGAGCTGGATTTAGTAGGCGCTTCAGAGGATAGTAGTCTTAGAACTTTTGAGCATGGGTGATTCGTTGAAGGAGAGGCGCTTCAGAAGCTTAAAATAGATTCTCTATCAGCCGCACCTCCTGGCGGAACTCGCAGCTGAGGTTTGAGCTGTATTCCTTTAACGATGCATGTTGGCTTTTGCTCCTATGCGGCAGTACGATCGATGCAGAGTTGGCCTTGTCCAGTGCATTGCCGGAATCGATCCAAAGGAAAAACAAACATCCGCTGGTACTGCCAGCACCTCCAAGTTAATATAAAATTCAGACTAAATAGGAACGCATCCAGCTCAGATAAAAAACTGCTCACCTTCACGACCAGCACATTTAGTTCTCCGAACTGGAGTTATTTTCAGCAGCCAATGCAGATCCAGTTGATGTCTCAAATGGGTGCACATTTCATGGACACACACAGTTGTGTGAAGGAAGGAAGGCTGGAGATGTCCCGAAGTTGGTTGCCAAGATGCTGCATAACGGCACTTGCTCTTATAATTTTGTTTGTCGGTAAGTAAAACTTGCATTTTGCGTTGGGATAATGTCGTTGCAGTAGTGAACTCGTGGTATGTATGTATCTTCGTCTGTAACTCCACAGAGCCAAAAAAGAATATGTGAGTGTCATTCATGAGAGTTTCGGTATAGCCCATTCACAGTATAAGCGGTTTTTGGTACGCATTTGGTAGCCAACAGACTTCGTTTCACGTAACAAAGAGAAAGTGGGAAGCATAGCATAGTCCGGAGAGCAGTTGAGGTAGTGAGTAACTTGGAAGTAGCAGCTCAAGACCGCTGCAAAGGATGAGCCACAGGTTGCAACAGGAGAGTTGTTATCGTTGCCTAAGAACTGTGGAAGCAAGCTCCACATTCTAGGACCTGCACAACAAAAGCTTCTCTCGCCAACGGTCGTTAAGCTGAGGAAAGAAAAAGAACAGCTAATTTATTGTCCACACAAGACCTGGGGGAGCGAAGGATCTGAAACTGGTGCAGCAGTTCAGCTAGGTACGACGGAGCCAAGCCGTGGCGGACCTTGTGGGTCAGCGAAAGAACCTTCGTCTGTATCCGATGATCAACCGGCATCCATACTAACTCTTTTAGCAAAGGAGACACGTGCTCACACCCCTGGGACTTGAAGACTAGCCTTACAGCCATAATCATAGTCAGCTACAGTGGCGTCGTGGCTTTCTTTGGTGGCCCAGCCAAAAAGGAATTAAAATAACCAAGCCGAGACAGAACTGAGAAGTTGGTTAAATTTTTTGCAGGCCACTGTAAAAGACAGCTCCTATTCTTGAATATAGATTGGACGTGATGGCTAGCAGTAAAAGCAGTCTTCTGAATGAAGGTTTTAAAATTGATACAGCTGTCAAAAACGGGACCTAAATTTCGAGCACGTGCTGATGGTCGCACAACAGCATCACCTATGAGAAGCGCAAAGCCTTTTAATTTAGCCACACGCTAAGGGTGTCCTATGAGCAGCAGTTCGGTTTCATCGTCATTTAGTTTCAAGAAGTTTTCGGACATCCAGAATCGAACGTCGGCAAGGCAAGCATTCAGTTTTTAAGTTGCTGCAGCATATTCCGAGGGTTTAAATGAAAAATACTGCTGAGTATCGTCAGCTTATAAGTAAAATCCTATTCCATGTGCCTAATCACTTTCCCCAGAGGTTGAGTAGAAATGAAGAACAGCAAGCGACCGAATACGGACCTTTGAGGGACTCACAGGTGACCCGTCTCGTGCGTGAGAAGTGACCCCACATGATACGGATTGAATCCGATTAGACAAGTACGATTTATACTACGCCAGTGCCTCATCGGCCGCACCGATCGTTGTTCTCAATCTTGATCAATGGAGTCGAAGGCAGCTGATATACCTAGCAGAGCTAGGGCAGTAACATTCCCGTCGTCGTTGCCACGTAGATTTTCATTGTTAAGACGGAGGAGAGCAGCTTCAATGAAGCGCTACCTCTTAAACCCTGATTTACATGTTTCTGAAATTTTATTTTTTTTAGCATATTCAACCAGCTGCTTAGGACCACTTTTTAAGGAATCTTTGACAGCAAAGGAATAAGGGAAACTGGGCGATAGTTTGCTAGGACCTCTTTATTCAATCCTGGCTTTTTAAGTATGGGTCCAACGATTTCTGATTTGCAGGAATTGAGGACAACCCTTTTTCCCAAAGAAGCATTTAAAATCTGGCTTATGGAAAGGCTAAGTTGGTCTGCCAGTGAATATCACAGAGATGATAGTATAGGGGTTTCTGGAGACAAGTTTTTTTGCTTGAACTTATTAAGGTAGCCACATCGCACGCAGGAACCTCGGAAACCCTTAGAAGGAAGGTCACAGGTACTATTTTCAAACTGCACTTGCTTTAGTCGAAGTGAGCTTTATGGAGGCACGAATGTGCACAATTTTTTCACTAAAGAAGGCTGAACAACGTTTGCCTGAGCCCCTAATATCTAGGGAGTCAGACCTTTCAGCATTGGCCATTTAAGTATTTACTGTCTTTTAAACCTGTTTAGGATCCGATTGGCAGGAATTCAGCTTTCGAGCGAAAAAAGATGCCCTGACTATTTTAAACTTTTGGACGTAAACTCAAAGAAAGCCTGTGAATCAGACTAGATCTGCATCAGACCCCGATTTATTGAAACGACGTTCAAGTCTGTCCTTAACCCAGTGCATCTTTAGCAGGGTTTTGTAAATTGAAAGGAATCTCCTTGACTCTGCATATGGATAGAATGAACGGGAGCATGCTTGTCAAGAGCGTTCCTGAGTGTCATGTTCACTGCAGAAGCGAGGGTATAGAGGCTGCCGGTCGAGTCTAAATGCAGATCAAGAAGACCTGCACCAAAAACTGATTTCAAAAATTTGTCCATGTCAATGCTTTGTAAGTTACATCGCTTGACAAGTTCAATGTTACCCTGCTGGTACAAATGAGCAGGAACAGAAAAGAGATCGAACATTGATCTGAGAGGGTCAGCGGGCGCACCAAAAGGTCAGTGGTAAGGAAATCTTTGGTGATCACGAGATCTAGAATATGGCCAAAGACTTGAGCTGTATAATTAACGTGCTGGACCAGGTGTTACCAGCTCTCCTACATAGTTATGGCCGCTGCAGCTTTAACGGCTAAATGCCGATCGACATTACTGAGTGTTATATGTTACCTCATCTAGGAATAGTTTGCTGTCACTGAATCAGGGCTAGCTAGCCCAATAGTACCGTAAAGAATCCGCCTACGGAGAGTGCAACTGCAATAGTGCTCCAAGTGAGAATTTCCTTATAATGCACCCCCTGGCTCCCGAGAGATTTTAAATAATTTAACCTCTTCACTACCGTCTTTAGATATGCCTGCTGCATATTTTGTGGTATCTTCTCTTTTTTACTTCCGAAGTTCTATATTTCCACACCTTTTATCAAGCCTGTCTCACGGTCTCTCTCTCTTTTTCTCTCTTCTTATCTCTCATTATCTCTCTCACTGTATCTCTCTGTATCTCTCTCTATCTGTGTTTCTTTATGTACTTTTCAGTTCTCTATCTATCAATTGGCTTTAATGTATTGATTTCTCTTTATCCCTCGCTCTCTCTCCCTTACTCTATTCTAATCGGTACGTATCTCTGCGTATCTTTTCTAATGTCTTTCTTCCTGTCTTATTCGTGAAGTGGCTGAGCAAATGCACTTGTTTGGCCCAGTGGTTAAGTGCTCACCCCGAACAAGGTATGGCCGAGGTCGTAGGCTCGAGCTACATGGCATATGTGAAGAGTAGAGATTCAGTTCTCCAAAGGCACTATATATATATATATATATATATATATATATATATATTCAATATCTATAAAGGCATATATATATATATATATATATATATATATATATATATATATATATATATATATATATATATATATATATATAAACCTTGTTTCCCTGTGGGGCTCATTCTACTAATGAGAATGCTATGTAATTTCAGGCAATGCGGTTATTTGAACGTATCATTTAAATTCTTGTTTATTGCAGCATTTAGTAGGTCTTTATGAATCGTATTCTATGGGAACATTCCTCCTTACACTGTGCTTGGTGCTTCTGGATTTTACTACCGATAATATTGTTAATGTAGTATCTTTAAAGTGCCTAGAAAACTATTCTGGTATTTCTGGGTGCAATACAAATGATTATTATTATTCTCACTATTTAAACCTTTGAGATGTCTTTCAGGCCTCGGAGACGCAGGGTTAGTAGGATTTTGTCTCTGGGCTTTGCTCAGTCACTCTGAAAGCCACATCTTGCTGTAGCTTTAAAGTTGGAGTACAGTGGCGTTAGCGTGAGATCAGGCTTCCTGTTCTGGCTTGGAATAGTTCAGTTTTCTGATCTGATGATGATGAGAAAGTGTCTCATAATCAAAGCTACAATCAGTATTGCATTATTTAGTCTAACGGGTTTTTACTCTTAAAACAGGCAATCAATGTACCCAATGATAATGTGGGGGAATCCTAAGCTCTGATCGAGCTCAGAAAAATTTAATTCTTCAAAATCCGCTCATGTTTGCTCTGACTGTGTTCTAAGGACTTAATATCACATTAAGTTACTATGCAAGGTAAGTTCAGTTAATGGGCTCATACCTCGAACGTGGGATTCCCCTCAGCTGAAGTTAACCCGGCTTAAATTGCATTTAGGATAAAAATTTTAATTTCTGAATTTTTTTAAGATTCTAATTAATGACCACCAACAAAGATTGATTTTTGATAACTGTAGGACTTGAGGATATAAAATTGGATAGAGATCTGATGGCTGCTTGTAAG
Source organism: Cristatella mucedo (assembly GCA_009760855.2). NCBI lineage: Eukaryota > Metazoa > Bryozoa > Phylactolaemata > Cristatellidae > Cristatella > Cristatella mucedo. Next base: position 833,374 of record WPIO01000122.1, on the reverse strand, counting down.
TGGAAGAGATAGACGTGCACTATACTGCTGCGTTTCATTGTCAAATCACTGGACAATTGACATTTTTGCTGCCAGATGTTTTTCACCCAGCTAAAAGAAAGCTTACGTCGTGACGAATGCTATACAATAACTATCAGTAGACTCACACTTATACACTTATTTCCTAAACTTACGCATGACTCTCAAATTAAATGAATAGAGGCAAGTTCTGGGGATTAATTTCATGTGATGTCATGTATCTCCGTCTGTAACTGCACAAAGTCATAAAGAACATGTGGGTCTTACGCAGGAGAGTCTTGTATAGCACTCACAGCCTAAGCGGCTTTTGGTACGCATTCGGTAGCCATCAGACTTCGTCTCACGCAACAAAGAAAAAGTGGGAAGCGTAGCAGTGTCAGGAGAGCAGTTGAAGTAGTGGGTAGCATAGAAGTAGCAGCTCAGGACCACTGAAAAAGATGTACCATAGTCGGCAGTAGGAGAGTAGTTGTCGTTGTGTAAGAATTGTAGAAGCGAGTTCCACAGTCTAGGACCTGCAGAGTTAAAGCTTCTGTTACTAAGGGTGTTTGAGAGGAGGAATGGGACAGCTAATTTATTGTCCACACCGGACCTGAGGACGCGAACAGGCTGAAACCGATGCAGCAGTTCAGCTTGGTATGAAGGAGCTAAGCCGTGGCAGGCTTTCCGGGTCAGCGTAAGAACTTTGCTCGGTATCCGTTGCTCAACCGGCAGCCATCCTAGCTCTTTTAGCATAGGAGACACGTGCTCAAACAACTAACAAACAACAAATAAAACAAACTGGAACTTGAAGACTAGCCTTGCAGCCATATTCATAATCAGCTGCAGTGGCCTAAAAGTTTTCTTCGGCAGCCCAGCCAAAAGGAAATTACAACAATCAAGCCAATACAGAACTAAAGAGCTAGCTAAAATTTTTACAAGCAACTGTGGCAGACTACTCAAAATCTTGGATAGGTTATTGGATTTGATGGCTAGCTGTAGAAGCAGACTTCTAGATGAAGCTTTTGAAATTAAGTCAGCTGTCAAAAACGACACCTAAATTTCGAGCATGCAGTGATGGTCGCACAGTAGCATCAACTAGTAGAAAAGCAAAGCCATTTAATCCAGGCGCAGGCTTAGGGTGTCCTATGAACAGCAATTCGTTGTATCATCATTTAATTTCCGGGAGTTTGCCGCCATCCAGGATCGAATATCGTCAAGGCAAGAATTCAGTTTCCCAGTTGCTGCAGCAGATTTCCGACGGTTTGAATGACAAATACAGCTGAGTATCGTCAGCATAGATGTAATATCGTATTTCATGGGCCCTTATCACTTTACACAGAGGTTGTGTATAAATGGAGAACAGCACGGGACCGAGTACAGACCCTTGAGGGACTCCACAGGTGACCCTTCTCGTGTCTGAGACCTGACCCCCACACGACACGGATTGAACACGATCACACAAGTCTGATTTAAACCACGCCAGTGCTTCGTCTGCCAAACCGATTGTTGTTCTTAATCGTTCAAGCAGAACTTCGTGAACAATGGTGTCAAAGGCTGTAGAGATATGTAGCCCAGCTAGGGTAGTGACGTTCCCGTCGTCGTTGCCACGTAGAATGTCATCGTTAATAAGTAGGAGAGCAGTTTCAGTAGAGTGCTGCCTCTTGAAACCTGATTGAAATGCTTCTGACATTCCATTATTTTCAATATGTTCAACTAGCTGCCTAGCAACGGTTTTTTTCAAGAATCTTTGATTAAAACGGAAGAAGGGAAACTGGACGATAGTTTGCTAGGACCTCTGTGTCTAATCCAGGCTTTTTAGGAATGGGTATACCGATTGCCGATTTTAAGGACTTGGGGACGACCCCTTTTCCCAAAGAAGCATTAAAAGTCAGGGCTATGGCAGGGCTAAGCTGGTCCGCCAGTGAAGACCACAGAGATGAAGGTATAGGGTCTTCAGCAGACGAGCTCTTTTTGCTGGACCTTATTAAGGCAGCCACATCGCATGCAGAAACATCGGATAATCTTTTAAGGAAGGTTACAGGTTGAGGAACAGCGATTGCTGTAGTCGGAGGGGACTTAATGGAGGCACAAACGTGCACAATTTTGTCAGTAAAGAAGGCTGAAAACCTTTCGGCTGAGCCCTTAATATCTGGGGAGTCAGACTTTACAGTATTGGCCGGCAAATGGGTATACCATCCTCTATTTTTCAAGTCGTGCATCCGAACCAATTTTTCGGAATTGTAATCTCTAATTTCATCTCGTTAATGTAACGTATATCCTTGTGTATGTCTAAAAAGCTACACATAATATGCGGATGTTGGCGTAGTAATTTTTGTAATACACTAAAAACACCAGAGGCTTTTAGTATTCATCCGGCAGCCAACAGACTTCATCTCCTGCATCAAAGAGAAAGTGAGAAGCATAGCTGGTTAAAGAGAGCCGTTGAGCTAGTGAGTAGCACGAAAGTACCAGCTATGTACGGCTGGAAAGGATATGCCATAGCCTGCAGCCGCAGAACATATGTCATTGGCTAAGAATTACAGGTCAGTTTCAAGGTCAAGGACATACAGAGCGAAAGCTTCTCGTTAACCGGAATAATAGAATAGGTAGTTTACTTTCTGTAGAGAATCCGAGTACATGAATAGCCTGAAAGTGGCGAAGCAGTCCAGCTAGATATAAATTAACTAAGCCGTGGCGGGCCGTGTGAGCGTTGGCCAAACTTTGCTGTTTGTCCTATGATCAAACCATAGCCACCCTAGCTCTTTCAACAAAAGAGATAAGCGGTTTAAAGTCCGTGATTTGTAAACTAGTCTTGCAACCATATTCGCCACGAGCTACTACAGCCCAGTGAATGTTTTGGTAACTTATCCGTAAGAGAAATGCAATAATCTAGCAGAGACAGAACCAGGGAGCTATTCAAGATCTTTTCAAGCCGGCACGATAAAATGTCCGTAATCTTAGATATTAATCGGACGTCGTAGCTTGGTGTGAGAGCACTCACTTAGCGAGGCTTCTACAGTTTAGGCAGCTGACCAAGGTGATTCCCTAATGAGCTCATAGCAATAGGCGCACAGCAGCACTTACTATTAGAAGAATAAAGTATTCTAATCAGGCCAAACGCTTCGGCTGTCAAATGATTAGCAGTTATGTTTTACCGTCGTTTAATTTGGGGAAATTTGCCAACATCAGAGATAGGTCTTTAAGGCAATGATTGAGCTTATCAATCATTGCGGCCGAATTCCGATGGTTTAAACCGAAAAATACAGCTGATTGTCTTAACAGAAAGGTGACTGCATATTCCATCGGCCGGAATTACTTTACCAAAGGTTTAGTATAAACTGAGAACTGGAAAGTACCTCGGACAGATCCTCGTGAAGCTCTGCAGGTTGGGTGTATGAGAGCCGACCCTCAATCGAAACGGATGGAAAATTACCGGGAAGTACGATTTGAACTACGCCAGCGATTCGTCTGGCAGACCAATCACTGTTTTTGATTCTTTGAGCAGTATACAATTATTAGTAGTGTAATAGCTAGCAGATCTGGCAGTTGTAAGGCAATGACCTTGCCATCATCGCTGGTGCATATATCATTGGCTATATGGAGGAGAGCAGTTTCAGTGGAATGCTGTCGCTTGAGCCTTAAATAAAATCTTGTGAACAATTTATTCTTTTCAAAATGTGCTTCAAGGCGCTTGACCAAAACATTTTGAAGAATATCCGACAAAAAGGAAGATACAAAACTGGTCGATTGTTCACGAGGAATGAATAGAATCTGAATAGAATCCAGGCTTTCTAAGTATTGGGCTGACAATGGTCGATTTGAAGGACTTGCGTTGACTTGATTTGAAGGACACTCCACTACTCCGGATTCTTATGGCTGAGCTATCATATATCTATCACTAATGGCTGGGCGAAATTTGTTTGCCAGTGGCGACCACGACTGAGAAAGGATACGGTGTTCAGGAGATGAGCTACTTTTATTACACTATATTAAGGTAGTCACATCGCCGGAAGCCAAAGAAAATCTCTATTTAAAGATCGTAGGCTACAACTAAAACTGTTTCTAAATTCAGTGGGCTTTGTTGTGGCATAAATTTGCACAGTTTTCCCAGTAAGAAAAACAGAAAATCACACATAAAAGACAATAACTCTGGAGGGAGTCCTCTCAGAATCGAATGGAGAATTTCTTACAGTCTTATAAATCTCTGTTAATTTTGACTGGCAGGACTTATTTGTTCAGTAACCAAAAACCTTGGCTTTTCTAAGCTTTCTGCTGGAACGTCAGAAGGAGTGTTGAAAATTGATTAATCGTCACCAGACACAGAATTCTTAAAGCGGCGTTCAAGCCGGGTTTAACAAATTGCAATATTTAAAGTCTTTGTATATTTAAAGGGATCTCAACAACTCTGTACGCGAACATAAGGAATGGGAGCATTCTATTTAAGGGTAATAGTGTTTTCATGTTTACTGCATCAGTGAGGCATCATCGCTGCTTTCAAACTTCTCATCAATTCGCTAACTATGGCCAGCGTATTTGCAACTCTAATTTTTACATTTTAGAAAACTGTTCTCACCAGCTCTCTCACTTAGATCTAGGAAAATTATGAAATAATTTGTGCATAGAAGTTTGTGGCTTTTCCAAAGGTTTCAGTACAGTGACTCTGGTTCACCCGAAACTTTTTTCCCTTGTTCAGATGCATTCTTTGCTAAGCCCGCGGAGTCAATACTTGAGCTTTGTTGCAGTGGAAGCTTGTAAATAAAAAATTCAGGCATGCTTTCGAGTTTTCCAATCTGGAACCCAAATAGGCTGCCCTATTTGAAAAAGCCTCGAGTTGGCAATCCAATTTATTAAGCATGATATTACTCACCATTCAATCACGTTTCCCTTTGCAGCAAATCTGAAGCACCTAGAAAGAGATTGAGTTCTCTGAAGGTGCTTTATTAATTGCATTATTATTATTATCATTATTAAACATCTAGCAGGTAACGGCGAAGACAGTAATTTTTTCAGCTCCCTAAACTCGATGGCGTGGAACTGAGTTATCTCTCTCTCTCTCTCTCTCTGTCTCTCTTTCTCTCCCTCTCTCTCTCTTTTTATCTGATGCAGCTCATGGATTTAACAATGTACGATTCCAACGAGTAGCGTGTATCTGTTAGCTAGCTCTAATTTTCTCAAAGAAGTGCCTTAATATAAGTTAGATGTACGATGAAGTCTACATGCCCGGTAAACGTTACCTCTCGACTGGGCCCACATAGACCAGGTTGAGTAACTATTACCGAGATTAATTAGTTGTTATCTTCTAAGGTGGCTTGTTTTCATTTTCAATGTCATTCGTCGCTGTCGAGCAAGAATACAATATTTGACAAAAATATAGGTAAATATCTAGCAATTCCCGTACCGGAGAAATTAAGTACTTCTAGCGATATGGTACCTACATCTGTAGGCTCCTTCCCCCTAACGGCTCCAGGCCCTTTATCCGAAGCAGACAATTCAAGTACAAATGAAATTGCAAACGAATGACACTTCATTCTCGTTTCAAAATAACAAACCCACCTAGAGAAACACTTTAGACATCTTCTGAAGTGGCGCAATGAAGAACTGGTTAAATTTGCCCTTCCTGGATAGCTGGTTTGGCCAAGTGGTTAAAGTGCACGCATCGACTGTGGTCTGGCCGAGGTCGTGGGGTTGAGTCCCGTAGCATATGTGAAAGGCCTACGTAAAGATTCACTTTTCTGAGGGTGTTAAACAAATTGTATATATGTGTGTATATATAGCATAATATATCGTCTTTGTTTGTACGTGCTGCCTTTTGTATGAACCGAGTCTTATTAGGCGAAAAAACGATTGCCTACCCGCTGAAACTCAGCTTCTGCCTTCGAGCGCAGTCTTGTTCTTCTTTCTATGAGGCTTCGCATCTCCGCGCCACTGGCGTGCCGTCAGAAAAACCTCAGCAGAATTTGTCCGAGTTGAGACGTCTATCTACAATGTCGGGAGCTTGAAGCTGCACCCCGGGGAGTCTCTATCTCCGCTCTCTCTGTATGTCTCTCTGTCTCTCTCTGTGCTCTCTCCGATCTCTCTCTCTCTCTCTCTCTCTCTCTCTCTCTCTCTGAGCTTCCTACGTAGCTTACTTCCCAGCATGCTTGTGCTGACGCAGCTAGAACCTGTTCGTTTTTTTTAATAGCAAGAAAAATCGCGACTCTGAGCTCCGAAGTGGCGCAACCCAATTTACAGGACTCCTGGCGCTGATACAAAAGGAATTCGCATCAGACGCGATAGAGGACGAATCCACGCATCCTTGCTTGTAAAGTCCAGAGATGAGCGCCGAAGAAGCCTCGCTCTGCAGGCCTTCTTGTACCTGCTTTTTCGTAAAGCAACTGCCTCGAAGGCCTCCAAAGTCACTGCCCACTTCGAACAATGGCGAACGTTAGGAAGTTGACCGCAAACGTGCACATAGAGCACGGACTCAACTCTGGCAGTCGCCGTCTCGGCTAAACATGATTGATTGACCATTTTAAAAGAAACGCATCGAGTCAGAACGCCCAAGTGGGCCGGCTGCTGGATAAGCTTACAAGACCGCTTCCGTAGGCTTGTATGCATTCCCTTCCCATAAGCCAGCTAGGTGAGACTACTGAGTTTTCAGTTAGGGCGACAGATACATGCCTCGACAAGTGGCTTTAAAGCGCGCGCCGGAACGAAGCTTAGTCGCTGGCATAAAGCGAAATATGTTTGATTGCCAAGCCAATTACAACCGGGCTCAGCGGCTCTCTCAGCACAACTCGCCTCTACAAAGCCACTTAACTCCAATCGAAGCACGTGCAGTTACTGCCCCCAGACTGTGATTCGTCTTTAAACGGATCCCTGTACAGGATCAATGCGTCCATACGAGCCATAAATGTCAGCTGGTCGAAAATGAGACGCTAGGCAACCGCCACGACAGGCCATACATTTTCAAAAACGGGCAAAACTAAACAATGAGCGCCAAGGGCCCGTTAATTACGAATAACAAGGCCTTAAACGAGAACCGCCCACAAACCAGCCGCAGGCTTGATTGGTTGCAGCATCGTGATTAGACCCATTGGTTTGTACAGTCGGTGATTATTTCAGCTCACGTTTTCTAATCGCTTCGCTCTTGGGACCGCGTCAGTATCCGGCTAAGTAGGCTGTCGCAGTGCTCATTAATGACGTATGGCTTCAGCTGCTTCTGGCATCTCGCAATTGCTGCGGCGGGAAACTTCGCAAGCTAGAACAGAGCTCGTTTTAACTGCTCGTTCGGAACGCGAATTTGCGCCCAAAGCGGCTCACCCACGCTCGGCCCAGCAGATTTGTGATGCGGTCAGCATCGATAGCCCGGCAAGTTGCAGGCTACCCTTCGACTTGGCCGCGGCGGGCGAAGACTAAAATGCCATAAGATTTTACATAGAGCATTCCGGGAAACGTACAGTGCAAAGGCCCACGCGGAGTACCCTCGCCAAATAGCGCCCACTCATTCCACAGCGTCGAGTGCTTGCGTTCCATGAGATAGACTGCTCCGCCCATTGCCACTGCCCCCGGTAAACCGGATTAAGCGATGGCAATATTATTCAACGCAGCACCTCGTTTGGTTGCTCGCACGCCCCCCCCCCACCCCGGGTGGGAGCTCCGGTCTATTCGAGACCGTCAAGCGCAGGTTTCCATTGCGGCGTCGCCTCTACCCTGGACGATAGAACCTACACTGCCGGGCTAAGGCGTCGCTCACCGTCGATGACCGCTGGAGCTGACTTTACGAGCGCGCGAGCACTCGTGTCATCATTGCTCTGCATCTGTAGCTATCTCACGAGGTACCTCGAGTTCCTTCTACGGTAAAAGTTATTTTAGCTGTTACTACTGGCCCTGGCGACTTCGTTGCTAAGAGATTTGTACAGTGCTCTGGGAGAGCTCAATCACTAGTCAAGTTATACACGGACGCCACAAGGCTTGAGCCGACGTTGTCAGTTATCCACTCCTAATTTGTATTAGTTTTTCACTCCTAAACATAACCTTGACCTTGGTTTGAAGCATGCATATTCTCCAATAGGCCAAACCAGCGTGGCGTAATCCAGCCCTCGTTTCCCGGGCGTTAACCACGCGACAGCCTCGTGGCTATGCACCCGCATAGCTCGTCGAGGATGGGGGAGGGCTTTAGAGACAAATGTATTACCTTAAAGTCTCGGTTTAGAGTCGCAAGCTCTAGCAGGGTTCGCTAGCCAGGCGGCAGCCGGTATATGATGCGGCAAGCTAAGGTAAGCATTTCTAGCTTCGATGCACACGAGCGAGTGGCGCCTGGCGGTGAGCGACCGACGTCGATTTGGGCACCAGGGTGGTATTTCTCTCGAAGCGTCGTGCAGCTACTGCCGTCATTAGTCTAGCGTCTCTGACAGGCAGTGACCAGCAGGACGTTCACCCGAAATGGAGAAAGCTGAATCTGTAACCTGGTTTTCGGTATTGCTTTTAAGTGACAACAGAGGCAGCGAATGCCGGGTATGCGCTTCGCCGCGGCACTAGTGACAGGGACCGGGCTGCCTGTGGCAACTCAAATCCTTAGGTAAAGATGTCTCAGTCAGGAGGTATTTAAACCAAAATTCCCCTATCCTACTTGCATTGCGGCACTAACTGCGTGTTTGCGGTGTCCTTAACAGAACGTGCTACAAAATCATGTGGTTGACATCTAGTACAACTTTCTTGCTGGGTCATGAAGTACCTTAACCAACGTTTCCGACGAACTCTGTAGCACCAAATACTACACCAGAGGACCATTGCGCACGCCATCCTATAAATATATTTTTAGCGGACCTTTCCAGATAAAGGGTACCGGCAGCTGAACATTGCAGCTCGCGAAGTAAAGTTGGCCTTTTTTCTCGTATGTAAACATTACAAATTTTAGGCCATCTTAAAATTTGGGTGATGCATTAATAATTAAATATTGTGACATATTTCAAACACGTCGTTCAAGTTTGCCTCGGTCATCATTTTAGCGGAATATCATGCATCCAGATTGATCAAATACCAGCAGAAGTGTTTGCTAGTGCTCTCAAACTTTACCTAAGAACCATCGCAATAAAGTTGGACCAGTCTCTAGGCATTAATACCATATAAAAAAGTCCATGCAATTGCGATATTTCGTATTGGCATCAGAACTCACTATTAATGTGTATATGGATCCTTGGTCCGTGGTCGGCACTTAACTCTGAGGCAGTGAATCTTTAGCTGTCTTCAGTAGTAGTATTGCCGCATTACCTATTCTAGCAACATGCCTAGGCATTCATCCACACATTGTGCGTGCTGCTCCTAACCACATTTGCATGCTGACCCTGTGCATGTCACCCCTAACTATGTTATTCATTTTGTTTGTTTATTAAGCATCATTTTGCTCACCATTCAATTGCATTTCTCTTTGCAACAAATGTAAAGCGCCTAGAAAGGGATTAAGATCTCCGAGGGTGCTTTATCAAGTGCATTGTTATTATTATTATCCAATATAGAATCGGCTTCTGCTTCTCTGCTCAAGTTTAGATCCTATGCATTCTATCTCTCCGGTACGCCTATCGCAACTCCTTATCATTATGGTTAGTGGTTGTATCGTCCAGTGCTCTGGCATAAGTCTTTTAAATATGGCTCAAGAGCCCCCAAATTTGTCACACATTTAGCCTTTGATCCTAGGCTTCCATAGTTGTAACAGCATTCTTATTTGTCATCATTAAATTCTATGACTTGACGAAATTTAAGATAAAAGGTAATGACGACCGAAATGCTCCTCACAGCATTAGCTTTGTCTTTGTGGCTCGGAAGATTTTAGCAGGTCTAGGCTGACGCGTAGCTAGCAGCTTTTACTCAAGTTAAATCCTCCAATTCACTACATTATAGTCAGCTTGAACATATTTTTTAAGATTCGAGTGCTAAGTAAATATTAAAACAATATTCTCATCATAGTCGTACCAATTGCACTATCAAGTCACTACCTATTCGATAAATTATATTTTATATGTCCTCTGGCTCGCTCCAAGGTCTCGCTATTTTGCTCCGAATTACCTTTCTCTCTTTCTCTCCGAAAATCTTCACAATTTTGCAAACGTCCCTTCACTTCTAACTTAGCTGCTCACTATAATTCAATGGCTATTTTTATGCCAAGTTAATAGGCCTCGTGGTAACGGAAGACTGTAACTAAATACCCACTGACAGCATTCACCTTACACTTGGTGATACATAAGCAAATGCAAAAACCTACTTTCTTGACTTATCTGCTTTGCCGGTCGATCATGTACTTCTTAACATATGCATGCTTAGATGAGGCAATCGTCGGCAGTGAGCACCAAATATGTCTCAATTGCATTGACTCACATTCTAAATGCAGAAAAATTTCAAAAACTCCCAGCCTCACTTACAAGTTTCTTGCTCCAGCTAGCATCTTAGAAGCCCAGGCTCGGGTTGCCCTACTAGCTAACTGCAAGCATCTACTCATCTCGGCGCCCGGGAAAAATTGAAGCAGTTTGCCTTCTAGAACCCGCAGCGGTCGTGGACTGAAAGCTTGGACCTCGCTACCGACAGAGCCCAATACCAGTAATGCATTTGCAGCTTTCAAGTTTTGACGCAAGGCTGATCATTTTTTCAGAGTCCTAGTTTCGCCTCAGCGTGCTCGCTCTTTTCGCATTGTGCTACGGTTGCGTATTAGCTAGTCAGCATTACAAAGCACGAATCATTGCAAATGGTTCAGCTGAGTGCTTTATGCTTGCTTTAGCATCATGGCTTTGTCGCTGCGCTATGTTTGCTCAATCAAGATAAACACTGTGTACTTTACTAACCCGCGGTTGGTGATTCGATAGCTCGAAGCTGCTAAGCACCTCATTAGATATTAGCTTATCATCAGATGCTTTTTTCAGATAGCCATTCTTTTTTAAATCCAAAATTTAGTTACTAAGTCTCATGCTATACTGATTTAGAGTGGCTCTTAAGCAATTCTTTGCTTTTTCCACTACACGAAATAATTTCTTACTACTCTTTTAGCTGATTGGGCTCCTTGAAATATTGTGTGGTGAAATGTAGATGTTATGCATTTTAAAGATTGTATGTCGAGTTCCCTAGAGGCAGGTGTTTATTCATAGATTCATCATGCCGACCAACATCCCAACTGAGTTGTCATTGCTTGAATGGTCAACCTTGCAATCCATTCAACGGCTTTTGTACGGCTGGATGTAAGAAAGACTGGTATGGACCCGGATGTCAAATCGGTAAGTCATGCTGCGGCAGCGACTCGCCTACAGATCAATCTGCAAGAAATGTGAAGCGTCTAGAAATATATGGTTCTCTGAAGGTGCTGTAATAAATTTATTGTTAATATTAAGTCAGTCATTAAAATTTGGATTTCCCTCAAGAAATAAGAGTACAGGTATACGTATCGCACGTATAAGCTTTACAAGTGTAATTCGCTTCTGCAAATCAAGATTACTAAAATTAATGTCAATCTATATATTACATGATTTTTATTTAAATGAGTCTGCCTTGCCTCACACCACGATCAAAGAAAAGCTTGCAAAAGAGTTTGCCAGAAATGTTGCCAAATAATGAAGTCCTTCATAATGTTTCTGCTTTCTTGAGCAACATGTGAAGATAACGCATAGTCACCTGGGAAATGGGTACAAGCGGCCGAGATGCAGCTCTGGAGTTTTGCATTGTTTAATCCTGAACAGCCCTAAAATCTTGGTTCCAAATAACAGTATAGGTATGTATTCATGTATACTTATAAGAAAAGTTACATTAACAAAAAAGAAATCACTTAACCAATGGAGTTAGCTTAAGAAAGCTGCAATCAAAAGATAAATTATATATCTGTAATTGCCTGCATAAGTGTCATTAAAAAACACCGAAGAGCTAGTGCCCAAAAGCTAATGTTTGACGGAAAATACTTTTTAGAAGCTCATTAGTGTTAACTGCTAGTTCTAGAAAAGGTGAAAAGTTGATTTCCATTGAACTGCTTCTCTGATAAGTTCTCAAAAAGAAGCTTAGGATAAAAATGGCGTAGGCTAAAATCTTTAACAATCATTAAAAATTAAAAACTACATTTAATAAAATTAAATAATCATGTACACAATTAGCTTTCTGTTTTTAGTATTTAGCTTTTGGATTGCTTGATTGAGTGTTTTTGCTAATCTCACTGAAAATACATCAAGTTTAATACACAGTCCTTTGACCGAGAAAAAAAGAAAAGACAGTAGGTTGCGACTATGTCGATGGTTCCTTTAGCGAATGGGGGCATTCACCGGCGTGCCGAAACATTGCACACTGAAAATTATAGCCAGTAGTTGGCTTGCTACTAATCTCTAGCTATTCTAACAAAACCAAAGATTTGCTTTGCACTTTTAGCACGACACACTTCTAACTAAAATGCATATATCGATTGTGGAAATCGCTTCTATAATTCAAAGGCAAAGACTTATACTCTCCTGCTGCCAACGGCAGCACATCGTTTCCAGCAGTCCCAGTGTCCATGCTACCCACTTCCTTGACTGCCCTCCTTACATAGCGATGAGATTAATAATCATAACAATAATAATGCACTTGATAAAGTGCCCTCGGAGAACCGAATCTCTTTTTAGGTGCTTTACATTTGCTTCAAAACTCAATTTCTCTTGGTAACTTAGGATAGAAACTGTTATCTGAGGTATACTTGGCAAAAGCTACGTATTCTTAGCTGTTCTAGAGAAGACCGAGAATGGTAATATCCACCATTAAGTAATGCTACAGGGAGATCCATTACATTTACAACCCACCATGAAACGTTCTGGATTACGAAAACATCTTAAATTTACATGGAAATACTACCTATGACAGTTCCCTTATTCTTGTTATGAAATACTGCCCATGATAGCAAACCATTCTATCACTGCATACCTGGCTGAGGAATTATGAGCAATGAATGCTGGCTATGCATTTTTATGAAAAAATACCTTGAATCGACCATGAACTTGGTCAGTATCTCTATCTATGGCAACACTCCATTTACACTACAGAACTGAAACACCAGTGTAAGAAAGCACCATGACCGCGTAATGACATTTTTTTTCTTTGGCCAAACCGTGTATCTTGCCTACCAGCACCATCGTTTACTGCACTGGCACCATGGAACTGCATGACATTTAAGGTAGATCAGGAGCACTATGGTTGAACACTCTATGCGCCAGGCAAAGCCCAGCTATATAATTTGGAGTGCTAGCTATGGCAGATTCCTTTAGCTTATAATGGAATAAGATATATATAAACTTCTTTTATCGTAAAGAACGGGCATTGCACTACCTTAGTCAACGATCAGCTTCATATGCAATCGTTGTGACGGCAAGCCACCGAGGGAAAGACGAAAATCCTGTTTTGCTGCCACACACACAATGCTATAACAAAAAGGGCATGGAACCATCTATTCCCGGACACAGATGGCCATCTCTGGTCAGTCAGTCATCTAATGTAGCATAAGGCAGTCAAGAGAGGTTTTGCATGATGAAATTAGCTACACCTAACACCGGTCAGGCCTGCAGCATATTCGAACAGGCCAAGATAGAACAAAACAGCCAACGTTGCTGCAATTTTGCAACAGAAGATATAAAATAAAGCAGCAACAAGAAGCTAAACCAAAGAGCAGTAGCTCAGGGATACATGATTATCCATACACTCAACCAACTAAATCGTCTAATAGTTAATTGTCTTTGTTTTTCTCTACTGCCCACAAAGAAAACAATTACAGGCTCAGTTAAGAAGACAAAACCTCTTCCGACAGCAGGCAGATCAAGTCGGTCACACGGTAATTCCGGCGAGTACTGGCACTTGTACAATCCTCACCTAGAAAGGCACAACAAAAAGTGCTTGCTGGTTTGTTAGACTTTCTTTGATAGTGACAGAAGACCCTTAATGGTTATCCTTAACAATTGCAGCAGCGAGCACCCATGAGCACACGAAAGACGAATCACAGGGACCCACTAAATGCTGTCCTAAATAGGTGTGTTTTTAAGTTATTTTTAAATATGTTTAAGCCAGGGGATGCTACTGACGCAATTCGAGAGTGAGTTTCAGGCTTTAAGAGCATAATAACTAGATGCTCGGTATGTAAAGGATTTGAGGTTTGTACAAGGTTCTGGTAAACTGTTGGATTCCGAAAAGCGGGAGGTACGGTGCTTAGCCTGATAGGGGGAGTAGACTTGATAGGTAGGCTGAAGCTATAGAATGAAGGGAGTTGTAAGTGTGTGAAAATCCTAGGACTTGATGTGTTGCTTGAATAGTAGCATGTGCAGGTCTGCGAGAGGTGGTGTGAAGTGGCAGCAGCAAAGCTCACGACAGACAAGCCTAGCTGCAGAGATTTGCATAAGATGGAAGAGACTGATCGCACGGGCCGGTAGAACAGCAAGCAGTGACTTACAGTAGTCAAGAAGAGATGTCACACCTGCCAAGACTAATTTAAAAGGGGAATCCATGTAAAAAACTACCAAATGTTAGCAATTCATTGCAGCTGAGAGTATTCAGACTTGCTTGTTGAACTGATGTGGTTTCTAATATATGCTAACTTTGGAACGCTAAAATTTGGGCTTGCTTAGAAAAGGATACCACGTATAAATTGGTCCATGCATTTGTGACATCCCGACTTGGTTTCTGTAACTCACTGCATACTGGCATACCGGCATGTGCAATCAGGCGATTACAGCTTGTGCAAATCTCGGCAGCTAGGCTTGTCTGTCGTGAACGTGGCGGTTGCCCAATCACACCACTTCTCACCAAGCTGCACTGGCTACCAGTCAAGTAATGGATCGACTTTAGAGTTTTGTCGCTCACTTTTAGGTCACTTCATTCTTTGGCTCTAGCATGTCTCTCAGATCTACTCCCCCTCCAGGCCAAGCATCGTACCACCGGCCTTTTGGAATCGAACAGTTTACCACTACCTCGTACAAGCCTCAAATCTTTTGGAGACCGTGCATTTTGTTCGGATGCTCCCAAAGCCTGGAACTCTCTCCTGACTTGCGTCACAACATCTCCTTACTTGACCACATTTAAAAAGAACCAAAAAATACACCTATTTAGGACAGCATTTAGACGGTCCCTGTGATTCGTCCATGATGTGCTTATGCATGATAACACTGTGCATTCTGCCACTAACCACATTTGCATGCTGAACTTTTGCATTTCACCCCTAACCACGTTGTTCATGTTGTTTATCAAGCATGATATTACTCACGATGCAATCCAATTTATCTTTGCAGCAAAATTAAAGCGCCTAGGAAGATATTGAGTTCTCTGAGTGCGCTTTATCAAGTGCATTATTATTATTATTATTATTATAACATTGCAGCTAGAGGTAATAGAGATTCAACTGGAAATATGCTGGCTAAGCCAATTTTGAGCCTCAGCTTTTTCAATTCCTAATCACACTTTGTTTTTCCAGAACTAGATCGAACGTTTAATGATCATTTAACTTAAGTAAGTTAGCTGATAACCACGTGTAGATATAATCAATACTTGCAGCAAGGAAGTTACGAGAACTTGACATGCTAGGGGGCAGAGAGGGATCATGGCAAAGGTACAATGAAGTGTGATCTGCCTTGAATTAAAATGCTAGATTGTGACTGCCAATCATATCGAGTAGAGAGGGAGTATAAGCCGCAAAAAGAATGGGACTAAGCTCAGAGCCCTGAGGTACGCCATATTTCAGAGGTTCCTCGGATAATCTAAGCGTCTAGAAGGAGATTGAGTTCTCTGAGGGTGCTTTATCAAGTGCATTTTTTTATCTTTGTCCATTCATATTCATAATCTGGAGTATCCCACTGAGACATCACTTGAACCATTGCAATACAATGCCAACGATGCCGATACGAAATGAATGGCCTTAAAATAGCACTTCATGATTGGTAGTATAAAATGCTGCTAGAAGATCAAGCAAAACAAGCAGTGAGACTCTACTTAACTCTGCGTTCCTAAGTAGGTCATCATACGCCCGAAGCAACTCCAACTGTGTGGAGAAACCAGCTTCAAAACCTGACTGGAACTTCGTTGCAAGGCTTACAGTTTCACTATATGACTGATATGCCACTGGTTGTTGTTCCTTATCAACGTTGAACTTGGACTTCCCAAGAAAATACTTGTCACATCCGCCCTTTTGTAGATCCATTTGCAATATTGCCCATGCAGATGCCTCAAGTATTGGTTTCTTAAGGAATTCCGACGCGAGATGGCTCCTTATTGCACTTATTCACTGCAACCCTTACATACTGATACCTCCTTACTCACCTGCCGTTTCTATGAAAATATCAAGTGACCTAATTCCACAGTAGCGATGGTGCCAGTATCTGGTTATATGCAGCTGTAAGCTAAGGTGTCAGTTGACCAGATCCATATGATATTGATATCTCAAAGAGGCTCTCAAAAGTTTCAGCTGCACTAGTGTGATTATAAAGCCCCCACCCCATGCTTTATTGTTCAACATTAACGTAGTTTCTTCAACTACAGTAGCATCTGCCTAGCTCCTCGAGAAATTAGCATGCCGTTTCTGTAATTGAACCTTTAGCCATGCCAGTTCTGACAAGTGTGCCATGATAAGGTCATTAATACTTAGCAGTGGCTAAGGTATACTGTCTCTAGTAAACTCATTCTGCGATATAAGCACACTAATTGGCTTCACCTGTAATAGCTCATGGTGTGATAGCTAAGGCAGAGGCGAGTTTGCAACGAGTTGACCGAGAGCTGAGAATAGAGTTGGCCCTAAAAATCAGACAGTGCAGTGATAATGACTATAGCGAGCCTACTCGCTGCCCTTGGAGCCCAGCGTGCAACTTCAAGCTTATACCTATATACGTAAGGCGATGAATTGTAGCTCCGAGTAAGTCCAGATAGAGCAATTGGTTGAGGTTGGCAGCACGATGATTATGCAATTAATTCTATTGGAAAAGAAATCTGTTTGCTCCATTATTCCAGAGTTGGCAGCAAGTTTGCTTATTGAAGTTAAAAAAAACAGTTAGGGGTTATATATTGCTTGCATATCGAATATGATAATATTATATTTGTTGTTGCTATACTTGAACGATGTCCTAGAACGATATGAGTGCTAGCAATTCTTCACCGACTCATGAAAGCCTACATAACACTGTTTAGGCTCTAGTTTTGAATTTAATTAAGGCGTTTGATTTATTTAACTTTAACTTGAGCAACCCTTGATTTGGAGCATACGCAATGACATGTATATGAATAAAATAGGCCATGGTAAAAATGTGGATAAGAAACACTGTTTTGATTCTGGCCAACGTCTTGTCACTGCAATCTTTCTGTAAAAGAAATGCCGACAATTTGATGAGAGGACCTAAAGTTATCAATTTATACAGATCTGAACACAGTGTCAGACATGATGCCACCTTGGTTCTGTCTCTTCTACGTGATTGCAGTTTCACTTTGGCTGAAACCTGAAAATAGTCACAATAATATTACTGCTGGTAATGATTATGGATAAGAAGCTAGTTATGAAGTTCCAAAGGTTGACCATTAGCCTCTTTTGGTTGAGGAGCATTGATGGCTTTCGGCTAATAAAGTAATACACTGTAGAATTCTTAAGCTGATCCAATAGGTCTACCAGGGCTAGGCTTTTTAATACCCAGCTGAACTGTTGCTCCAGTTTCAGCAGTGCTTGATTCGAATCGCAGGAATTGAACGCACGACATCGGGAACGATGTCCTAAAAAGCAGCTGCCTTTCCTAGTGTGCTGTCACGGCTCATCATTCCTCTACTTAAAGATAGTTAACACGAGAGCTTTTTCTCTGCAGGCCTGAAGCGGTTGAACTAACTATACAAATTCTTAGGCAGCTTTGTTTACTTTCGCTCTACCAACTTTAGCACACTCTCTCCAGCCTTCCTGAGCTGTCACTTCCAAGCTAGTCACTAACTCAACTGTTCTTATCACTGAGCTTCGGTTCGCACTTTCTCGTTGTTGCATTATATGGAGTCTGTTAGCTACCAAATAGGTACAGAAATTTGCTTATACTTTTAGTGCACTATATAAAAGTATCCTGTGCAGCACCCACATAGTACTAAAATTACAGTACATACAGATTACGACTTTCTTTACTCACATGCAATAGTTAAGTTATACCGTTCACGACGTAACCTTCGTCGTGCTACAATGTTTACTCGTACGTGTTTTGAGCAGGTAACTTGGCGTTGGGGAAAAGTGCAGCACAGTCGTCAACTTACAGCGACAGTGGCTTGCTCAATGGAGCAGAGCAGGCAGTAGACGGACAAACACCGCCAGCAGATAGTCAGTCGAGCGCATTCTGTTCCCACACTCTGCCTAAAAGCACTGGGAGGCAATGGTGGTATGTCAGCCTGTCCGACAGCCAAGAGTTGTTTGTTATTCATACCGTGACCATTATTAATCGTCGGGGACCTAAAGGTGAGAGATCCTGCTGATTTTTTTGTTTTACATGATTATCGTGCCCTTTTAGGAAGCATTGTCATGTTAAATAGAGTAATGTGGCTACTTGAGATTACATATTTAAAAGCGGTTACCCTCGCATCGCCACAAAGTCCGTGAAGAGCCTGTTATTGTATATTATAATTGGTGCTAAAAGAAATGCAACGTGTGTATGCATAATGAGTGCGGACAATTTTCGTTAAGCCACAGGAAAGTCTTAAAAAATAGACATCCCGTTTGCACAGTGAGCATGCGTTCAAAGAGTGTGCTAACAAAGAGGTTTTGTGCGAAAGTAATCGACTGTGAAATTTAAAGTTATTTCAACTTGTTCCCGTTGAAGTCTTCTAAGCTCCTGACTCAGCAATACTTCTAATTTTCTCTTTATTGCATGAGCTAAAGTCAGCTGACTTCTAAATTCCTAAAGCCTCACAGGTTTTTAAGCAGCTAAACGAAAATCTCCATAATAATCGCGTTGTCTTTGTTGCTTTTTTTAGTCAAAGATGGAAATACGTTATAATACATTGCTGCTTCATTTGAAATGTCGAAACGGAAACAATATTTCACTACTAAAAAAATGCATAGCTACCCAGCAAGATGAGAGCATATTCGCAGGTCTATCAATGGTTTGTTGATTCCTTCGTTCTCATAGTCCGACCAGCCTGGTCATCTAAGGTACTTCCTAAAAAAAACCTTTCGCCGCACCATCTGCTTTTTGAACCACGTTTTCTGACTGCTCCTCTTATAAAAATCAACTTCCATGAAGGTTACTCTACCTGTTCATTTGCCTCTATAGCTTGGAACTGAGTACCAACCTTATCAATATAATCTCTTTTCATTGAACGCATTCAAAGAAGAAGAATGTACCTATGTTTTTCTTACATTCTTTACTTTTTCCGAAAGAATATCATTTATGTTCTTAGTTTGCTTTATTCGTGTGTAGAAAAGTATGCCTAACTAATCGGTGTCCTTCCTTTTCATCCTATATCATAAAAGGAAAGAGTATTAGTCTCTTACCACCTTCGACGGTGCTAGATATTAAAGCACTATGCTCCTCAAAACCAATAAAGGCGTGATCTCCAAAGGATTTGAGGTATTTACGTGGTTTGAATTTCCGATTCGATTCGCAAAAGAGTGTGGTACGATGCTTAGCTTAGTGGGGCATAGATATGATAGGTAGACTGGAGTACGAAAAATTAATGAATCTAAAAGAGTTTGAGAACCTAGAAGTCAATGTGCTGCTTGATTGGGAGTCAGTCAAAATCGGCTAGATGCTGGCTTATTTAGCAGCTTGTTTTTCATAGCATCAGATAAGTCTTTACGGCTATAACATCTACTTGCAACGGCTGTTAAAGATCGCCTACTGCAGGATTGGAACCAGCGACCTCGGGACCTCGGTCGTGAAAACCAGCCACCTCATCTAGTGTGCCACCATGGCTGTAGTGGTTCGATGTGGCAACTGTAACACTAACGGCAGACAAACCTAGCTGCAGAGTTTCGCAAAAGCTGTATGCCTGAAAGTTGTCTGATTGCACATGCCGGTAGACCAGCAAGCAGTGAGTGCAGAAATCGAGAAGGGATGTCGCAAAGTAGAGACGAATATATATATATATATATATTTTTTTTTTCTTCATTTGTATAGCACCCTAAGAGAACTTTATCAATATTCAGGCGCTTCACATATGCCTCTGGGCTCGAGCCCACGAACTCAGTATTCCTGAGTAAGACAACTTAAATTAGGCAGACTTGACTGTAGATCTGATGTGGCAGTCTAATGAAAGGTCACTTTGGAAACGAGCATCTACATTTCGTAAAGAATCAACAGGAGGTATTCTGGCAGAGCTGATTTTGAACGGTAGGTTTTCCAATTTCTGAATCGCACTTAGTTTGCTCATAACTAGTAGGTTTGTTTTACCATTATTTTTTTAAGAAAGTTTGCCGCGATCTATTTCTAATCTTTGAAAGACAGATGAAAACTACACAGGGGGAACTAGACAATTATACAGGAATTATCATTCGAATAACAAAGTGTAGGAGGCACGAGATGACCCAGCAATCCTGGACGATGAGAGTTGCGCAATTTCGTTCCGTATTATGTCCAAATTATGAATTATGTGGCACCTGATCCGTCTAAACTAATGTAAAATGTAAGCGTAGAGGTTTTACACGGAATTTAGTGACAGTATTGCTAAAGGGATACTGCCCACCCTAGGGATGGACTCTCTGATCTTGTTTATCTTTTTGTCGGTCAGCTTTAGAAGTGATTAGCTAGTTCATCACAATAGCTACGAGGTAAGGAGCTGACTAAGGCTAAGGAGCGTTTCAGAAAATGGTGATTGTATTCATAAGCATTTTCGAATCGGTTCACCCATTTTGTTTTAGCAATTTGTTTTAAAGAAACTAGATTTGGGCTTGGCTAAAACCAATCGGTAGGATATCAGCTGAAGTCCTGATTGAGTACACTTCCATCATAATTATTTTATTTATTGTATCTTCTATTCATTTTTTTCACCTAAGAAATTTAACTATTATCGTATTTTATGTATTCACTTTTCCTGGGTGATATAGTGCAACAAGACAGTGCTATTTCCTGAGTCATCGACTTAGCCTCCCCATCTAAGAATGGGGATGGCTAGTAAAAGCAGGTTGACAAATGACTGCAATTCTTCACAATGTCCGCAATCTGTTTAATTGCAGCTTAAATCAACGAAAAATTAGCATTACAGAGATAATCACTTGATTGAATATCGTAGTGCATCTTTGACTGTATGTATTCACCCACCAATTCATGCTAAAACCCTGATTAAATCTTATGCCCATTCCCTGCAAAGGCAAAGACCTGTGCCACAATCCCCCACAATCCACTGGCTAAGCTTAAACTAGTTTGGAATATCTAATTATGCCATAGTCACGGTTTATCCAAATAGTACAGCATTCCAACAGAAAGCAAAAGGCAGCCTATGTCAGAAGCTTCTTTTTTATTGCGAATGGCCATGCTCTCTGTGAAAATCTTGGTCATAAAAGTGTATTGACGTTTTTACTAGTGTTATCATTCAATTTGCCTAAATCAACCATAACTCACTGGTACATTTAGCAATCAACAACAAAACGACTAGAAGTAGACTGATTTGATCTCCAGTTGTTATTGCATATCAAAGTTCACTGTTTTAAGTGCTCACCAACGAAAATTAAAGCCATAGGACATCCCCATAATAAAAATAATAATAATGCACTTGATAAAGCGACCTCAGAGAACTCGATCTCTCTCTAGGCGCTTTAAATTTGCTGCAAGGGGAAATGCAATTGAATGGTGAGTAATATCATGCTTGATAAACAAGCAAAATGAATAACTTGGTTAGGGGTGACATGAACAGGGTTAGCATGCAATACAGTGGCAATGCTTGCAGAGATAGCATCAGCAAAAAACGTAATCCAGTAAAATCCACATCAAATAAACTGGCATATCATCAATGTGAAACTCTAATTTACAATAAATATAGGAAAATATTAAGTCTAAAGTGCTCTCGCAAAAGGTTCTGTAGTTAGGCGTTGGTGTTCCGAGATCGTTCCCTGCTATCGACTGCAAAGGCTTGCTCGCTTACATCTAAACACCGTCAGGAACAACGAAACGGTTCGAAAAATTAAAATAAAAGCTCTTATTACAAATGCGAATAGCTCAGGTCTCCGTTAATATTTTACTTGCACTATTTTATTACTATTTGAATAGGGATTTTCATGTAATGTACTGAAATGAGCAGGTTAATATGGCTAAATAATGCATTATAATACAAAATTCCTCTAAATCGTTTTCTTAATACTGTAATTTGGAATACATATTGAAATTAGGTGCGTTAAAAGTGCAACCGTGTGATTCCAACAAATTGTGCATATTACGTATTAAAAATTTGAAGCTGGATGGTAGTTTAACGTGATACCACAGAAGAATACTGCAATCCATTAATGGCCTGTTAAAGCAGACACAGCTGCTGGGCCAAGCTCCAAATTTCCTGGTGCACTATTTTTCAAGTGCATCTTCATCCCGGCAACAATCTGAGCTCATAGAAATAAAGGTAATCCGTAGCAATCGACAACACAGGCTGATTCAGATACCAAAACTGAAAGTAAATCAAAGAGAAATTGGTCAAGCGAACTAAAATTAGTTCTAAGTTCACTTTACATTATTCTTCAAATGGATATATTTTCCAACCACTGAGGACATTACAGAGGGAAAAATCTTAATCTATGCTTGGAAATTGACTGCCATACCTGAATTAATATGGCATTCAGATTTATTACGCAACGACATCTGCTCTCCAACTGCCCACTATGGCACATCTTTTTCAGCGGTTCTGAACTGCTACTTCTATGCTACTCACTACCTCAACTGATCTCCTGACTCTGCCATGCTTCCCACTTTCTCTTTGTTGCATGAGACGAAGTCTGTTGGCTACCGAATGCGTACCGAAAGCCGCTTAGGCTGTGAGTGAGCTATACAAAACTCTCCTGCGTAACACCCACATGGTCTTTATGACTTTGTGGAGTTACTGACGGAGATACACATACATTAAAAACAAGTAGCCGGCTATAGCTTCTAGCAACACTTTTTGTTGTAGTATACTTATTTTTCGGTGCACTCAAGAATCTCCATTACTCGCCCTTGCTTCTAGACTCTACATGACGGTGATTTGTAATGGCTCAGGCCAAAATCATCTTCTGTTGTAGTCTGTCGTAAATCAACCACAACTACATTGATCGGAGCTCTAATTCTCATATCATATCAATCTGCCCACTTAACAAATAAATCTATCATGGTTTTGTGAATTTCGAAAACTGTATATGCCGGGCAATGCACAGCAATCTAACGAAATGGTTCACAGTGAAACGTAAGTCTACTATA
Source organism: Cristatella mucedo (assembly GCA_009760855.2). NCBI lineage: Eukaryota > Metazoa > Bryozoa > Phylactolaemata > Cristatellidae > Cristatella > Cristatella mucedo. The sequence continues at coordinate 810,041 of WPIO01000122.1, read as the reverse complement.
ATCCATAGGTAATCCTAAAAAAATTGACTGTGCTAAGCTTCAATTTGAACTGCACATGGCACAACCCTGGTTTCTAGGAAACGCACAGCATCTCAGACAATAATCCAGTTCATTCTGCTTGTCTATAAATGGGCTTCATACTGTGTGGCCACTAATGAAATGACGGAAAACTTCAATAAGCCAAAAGCGTCCCAGAACTTAACATAAAACGGGCGAGTGACGGTCAAATTTCACTTGGCCTTTTAGAAATAATTACCTACAGATGTTTGACCTATTCACTGACTGTGAGATAGCTGTATTGCAGGGAATAGAGAATCGACAATTTTGGAGGCCACAGTAACATTAATGAGTGCACAACTCTATAGATGCAGTCTTCCAGCGCCGGTAAGCTAAGTGCCAGCTTTAAACCAGCATTGCCGAGTGGGAGAGTTTGTGTCCGCAAACGGTTCTCTGTCTCTGAGGGCTCTGAGGAACCTCCCGGTCCTATTTCCTGAGGCTGCAAAATATGCCGTAATGGCACACTAGGTGAGGCAATTGCTTAAAGTGACCTAGCTTCCGAGGTCGTGAGTTCAAATCCCTCGGCTTTGGCAATCTCTTGTTGCCGTTGCAAGCTGTGGTGATCGCCATAAAAGTTCTTTTATCGCTATGCAAAATATGTTGTTTATTCAGCTAGTATTTTTCTATTTCCATCAGGAAAGAAGCATAGATGCAGAACGATCCCAGTAGCTCCCGCAAAAAGGGAGTCCTCAAATAAAATAATAGCGGAACGCTTTATAATGATAATAGTCATAACAATATATTACATTGAGGGCTTATTTAGAGAACTTAATCTCTTTCTAGGCATTTTAAATATACTGTGAATAAAACATTATAAAATCACCTACAAACCAGAGGTAATTGTCATATCTCTTTTTACACGGTTTATTAGGACGATAGGCAGCCACAAAAAATAAACCAAATGTTTCTCATTTCTAGGCACGCTGACTGAATTGGCTGTCGGCTAAAACACATAGGCTACAAAATCGTGGAACTTTCGTTTATGTAAAAATTAAGTATTTTGATGTGAATGCTTATTAGTGAAAGAGTATTATGCCTTCTTGTGGGATAAATGCATCAGACCTTGTCATGTCTCCAGCAGGAGCAGTTTTGCATTTCTTAGTTTTCCCGGCCAACGACATTAGTTGTTAAGCCTTGCCCTATAATTTATGTCGAAAATAGGTTAGCATTATGAAGCGAGCACAGTGCAAGGTGATATAGAATGAGCACTGACTTTTTCACAGCCATTTAATGGAAAAATTGTGATGGATTGCAGTGCTGGTAAACGCATGGTTGCTTTATTGCCATGCATTGCCCGTGGCTGTACGCTCGTGGTTGGTTGAAATGAAAGAATTTCACTGTAAATGGAGTGCCCTGTCCTGAGTTGAAAATGTTGGAAGCCTAACCGCTTCCCGGCAATTTCTGATAGATTCTATAGGATTGCCGTATTTATCGACACTCTTACGGTCGATAAACATTTGTTTACTGAGTTTGAATTCACAAAATGCTTTGAGAGTATGTTTTCTCACAGCAAAATGTTATGCTGAATAAGACTTGAAGCTTCAATAGATAAATTTCTCACTGATGTTGCACGGATTGCAGTATTAGCCGCAGCAGTTACTTCCGATTACCATTGGATGTCTCGATTGGAAACATTTGGCAGATATGATTAAGTTGCACTTTTAGCACAGTGCACTGTAATACGTATGGAAAGGTTATGTTTTTCCGTGAAACTGTATACCGATTTAAAGCATACCGTTAACGATTTTGCCGTTCTCCCAGTCAGTTGCTTTCCATTGCCATGCATTATGCTTGGCAATCGAGGGAAAAATTGACAGTTTCATATCGGTCTATGCATGTTGCATCGTCAATGGTGGAACTTGCACAATAAGCTGAAATAGCGTGCATGTAGTGATTGCTAAGCAGAATTATAATCAAAGCATAGCCCATCCAAGTGATCGTCGACTGTAATCGATTTAGTAAACTGGCCGTAGCCATTACTGTCGATTGCCGTGCATTATCGACAATTAAAAGCAAAATATCATGCATATTTAGGAGTTTTATTTTAAATTAGGTAAAATTGTATATGCAAAAGAAATAGTAGCTTCACCCAGTAAAATTGTGGTCAATTATAAATTGGAAGAGAACTTTCATGCGGATTCATCGAGGTTGATTGCATGTTATCGAGTGGTTGGCATATTGTTGTTTTACGTTTAACACGTAGCTCGGTGATACATAAAAAATTCTTGAGATTGCCTTCGTTACTTTCCGGCAACTTGTGACAGATAATAATGGATTTCTATATTTTTCCGGGCTGTTACTGACGAGGACCATGCCCTAGCCAAATAAAATGATAAGTGAATTCAGGTTGCGGATGACAGCGTTTAAAAGTTTACGTGGAATGAGAATTGGAAAGTCGTGGACCTGATATATCGTCTGTTAGCCACGACTGTAGTATAGCCTGGACCATTGCTGTCGATTGTAATGTGATGGTATGTATCTCCTTCTGTAACTACACAAAGTCATTAAGACTATGTGAGTGTTACGCAGGAGAGTTTTTGTATAGCTCACTGACAGCCTAAGCGGCTTTCGGTACGCCCTAGCTAGCCAACAGACTTCGTCTCACGAAACGAAGAGAAAGTGGGAAGCATAGCAGTCAGGAGATCAGTTACAGTAGTAAGTAGTGTGGAAGAGCCAGCTCGGGACTGCTGACAACCGATGAGCCTAGTCGGCAGCAGGAGAGTAGTTGTCATAGACTAACAATTGTGGAAGCGAGTTCCATAGTCTAGGAACTGCAGAGCTAAAGCTTCTCTCGCCGATGGTCTTTAAGCTGAGGAAAGAAAAAGATCCGCTAATTTATTGTCCACACAAGGCCAGAGGGCGCGAACAATCTGAAACTGATGTAGCAGTTCAGCTAAGTACGAAGGAGCCAAGCCGTGGCCGACCTTGTGGGTCAGCTCAAGAACCTTCCTCTGTATCCATTCCTCAACCAACATCCATCCTAGCTCTTTTAGCAAAGGAGACACGTTCTCAAACCTCTGGGACTTGAAGACTAGCATTGCAGCCATATTCATAGTCGTCTGCAGTGGCCTAGTTGCTTTCTGTAGTAGCCCAGCCAAAAGAAAATTACAATAATCAAGCCGAGACAGAACTAAGGAGTTGGTAAATCTTTTACAAGCCACTGTGTAAGACAGCTCCTAATTATAAATATGGGTCCGACGTGATGGCTCCCTTGGGCAGCCAGCACTTATCGAGTTAAATAGGTTAAATAAGTGAGAAATGGAAAGTTCACAGGTTTTGCTTGGAGTGCAGTGAAGTATAACATGGAATTAGAAGTATTGCTTCGCTTACCCAACTTGGTCTTAATTAGCTATTGATTTTTCAGAATTTCAGCTTCGACCCCAGCCGTTGCAGTCGATTGCTTTGCACTGTCAAAGACTGAGCATAATTCTAACTATTTACACTATAAATAATAGAGCAACGTGTATTCCCAGTGGGCGCTTTCAGTGTACACTTTCTGACCGTTTAACAGAAGGTTGCGGTTTATTAAGGTATGGGGCCGTTCCTTTGCCGTCGATTGCCGAGCTCTGTGCGAGAAGGCTAATGATCCGCAGGCAGAGTGTTGTGGGTGCACATGGAGCTGAATATTTTGCTATATGCAATGTAAATTAGAGCCTCGTATGAACTATTTGAGGATGATTTGCAGTTAATTTGAGTGGATGGGGACGTTTGCTGGGGCCACTTCGGGAGATTGCCCTCCATGGCCGGAATGTGCTAATGCAAAATGACTTTAATATACTTGGATGTGCCCTTACACAATGGGCCTTGATATTCGATGCAACTAGAGCTCGGTGAAATCTAGTAACATATTTTTTCAGTTAATTGCAGTGTTTCCGTGTGTCGTTGCTGCCAATTTCAGTGCATTAGATGAGAAAGCCGTTGCCGTTGCAAGTAAAATTTTGTGAGTCCACATGTCATGGAGTGCACTGTTACATAAAACCAAACAAAGAGCTTCTCGCTCCAATTGCTTTGCTTTACGATGGAATGCAGTGGATTTAGAAATTGACCCGGACAGCTGCAACCTAATTCAGTGGATTTTATTAGAACGCATCAGCCGAACGACCTGAAATTCCCGTAGTTCACTTGAAATTTGGCATAGTCTTATATTCACTCTTTTTAAAAATGTATCGTGCCAATTTTTATTAGAGCAAGGTAGCTGAGAGCAGATCTTTGTTGATTTAGGTGTATTTAATTACAGCAATTGTCTTTCCTGCCCTATTTGTGTGAGAGTGGGTGAGCCCGATTGTAATAAACTTGGTGAGTTGGTAAAGCTCATGGTTTCTTACTATATTAGATCAACATTTGAAATCAGAGGAGAATATTTATGGCATATTTTAGCTAATCAGAGAGGATTGCTGCGGATTTCGGTAAGTCACTAAACTCAGCTCAAGCTCGTGGAGCAATTTTGATTTTCTTCACTGAAAGCAACGATAACTTGCTCGTTCAATTCAGCAACCAAACTTTGGAGCTTAACCTTAAAATTGTTGGTGAAGAAGATAACTTTGAGCGTAGTCACCATCAAGATGTTCAGATGAACCGATTTCCCACGTTGTATTCATTTATGTTCAAATATTTGTTTTACATAAGTTTCGCTTCCATGTTTAACAATTACACAACTTTTCCAGGCGAAAGATGTTCAAAAAACGACACGATCTCTGTCAATTTCACGTCTTTGCTTCCCATTGTTTGCAAAAAAAGGAGACATAGAAAAAAAAACTAAATACAATATATTTCACTTGTATAGCGCCATAAGTGCACGTAGTCTCTATTCTGGCACTTTACATTAGCCCCCTCGCTCGAACCCGTGACCTCGGCTAGACTTGGTAAGGGTGAGCACAATTACCAGTAGCTATACGGACACTGACTATAATCACATGAATGGTTAGAAAATTTACGTACAGAGCTGGGTTGGTCCAGTGGTTAAGGTGCTCGCCCTGACTAAGGTCTGGCTGAGGTGGTCGGCTTGAGCACTGAGGCATATATGAAGCGCCTGAATAGAGATTTTGTTCTCTTGGGGCGCCATGCAAATGAATTATATTTATATTTATATACTCGGACTGACTTTTTGGATTGATTAACAACGTCGTTGTTGGCTTAATGACAACTACGTTATTGCGTTTCGTGGCAGTTCTTGGGGCGGATGTATCAAGCCACCGGAAGCTAAGCAGGGAAGTGCTGTATAAGCACTTAGTACGAAAGCTTTTCTTTATATGCGAATTTTGAAGATAGAGCTGATATTTCGTACCCCAGTGGCTGCAGTGATTGTCAGAAGTGTTTTGAATAACAATACAATAAAAATTGATGATAGAAGTATATACTCATGTGAATACCTAGGCTCACAATAAGCCGACCTAAATTCATCCCAGGTAGAGGTGAACACTATGTTAAAACGATGGCCATGAACCCCATACAAAATGTGTGGAGGCCAATAGTGGCAAACATGATCATGTATTAGGCAAACACTTTCTTAGAGCCGTGGTTAAATAAAGATGAGCTGTAAGCAGATCTTCGTGGCATCAATTTCTAGATTCTGAGCTTTAAATTTAATTTTTTGAAGATTGCGAAACGGTTAGAAGTTCAACGGTTCATCTAATTTTATTTTTGGATCCCTTGAATATTCAAAGGACAATTAACCAGTAAGACAGTCAATTTAATTAGTTTGAAACAGACATATTCATAAATCTGGCTATAAAAACTTGATCACAATAAAGGCAAACGAATTTTGAATGATGAGTATATTTCGAAGTCAAGAGAAAGCATTTTAACTTGGTTGTTTGTTGAGCATATAACTGGGCCAATCAGCTAGTAAGTTGCGATATTTGTGGATACTTTGCTTAAATACCTGTCAGCAACTCATAAAAGTAAAGTCTCACATAGGCTTAACGGTTTAAATTACAGCCTATTTTAATTTCTTTTAGCTGATCGTCTGCAAAGGTTTATTATCCTTTATGCAAACGATACAACGGACCCTCCAAACCCTGTGTCATGGAAGGTTTGCGAATACCAGGCCACTCAGCCAAACACTGTCAGTACTTATTCATGCCAAGGCTTCACCGTTGGAATGAAGGTAGCAGTATATCTAGACAGCGGAACACCAGACAATATATTGACACTCTGCGAAGTGTCTATCTACGGATATAAATATTTAGGTGAGACTGGCCAGCATCTATTAGTAGACCTGCACCAGGAGAACTATTTTGACCTATTGAAATCAGATTTAAAGCAGCAGTGACCTGATCATGATGTAATTCGATGCCATTTCATGCTAACGTGCAATATTTTTGTTATTTATAGAATGCCCAAGTGGCTATGCGGGACCCGGTTGTCTTCTCTACGACTGCACTTCAGATGCCTGTCAGAACTCAGCCGGGAGCTCATGTAGCAAGTTTGGTTCGTGTCAATTCAAAATCTGCCCCGACAATCGCTATGCCCCTCCAGATTGTCTGAACAGTAAGTAGAAAAAGAGATATCGCTTGCTGAAACTGTATCGGTTTGCAAGACAATATTTAAAAGTCGAAAGGTAATCAAAAAGTTATAAAAATTCCCCTTTGATAATAAAGTCACGAAATCAGGCGCTTTCTGCTAGTCCAAAAACTCGGCAGCTAGGCTTTTCTATCGTAATGGCTAGCTGTAGAAGCAGTCTTCTGAGTAAAGCTTTTAAAAGTGAGGCAGTTTTCAAAAACGACACCTGAATTTCGAGCACGTGGTGATTTTCGCACAACAGCATTACCTATCAGAAGAGCAAAGCCTTTTAATACAGCCACACGCTTAGGGTGTACAGTGAGCAGTAGTTCGGTTCTATCGTAATTTAATTTCAGGTAGTTTTCCGACATCCAGGCGTCAATATTGGCAAATCAATCATTCAATTTTTCAGTTGCTGCAGCTGATTTCAATGGTTTGAATGACAAATGCAACCGAGTATCGTCAGCGTTAAAATGCTATCCTATTCCATGGGCTTAATCACTTTTCCCAGAGATTGTGTCTAAATGGAGAACAGCAAGGGACCGAGTACAGACCCTTTAGGTACTCCACAGGTGACCCTTCTCGTGTGTGAGACGTGACCCTCACACGACGAGGATTGAACGCGATCACACAAGTACGATGTAAACCACGCCAGTGCTTCGTCTACCGGACCGATATTTGTTCTCAATCGTTCAAGCAGAACGTCGTGATCAACAGTGTCGAAGGCAGCAGACGGATCTAGTAGAGTAAGGGCTGTGACATTCCCATCGTCCTTGCCACGTAGAATGTCATTGCTAACACAAAGGAGAGCAGTTTCAGTGGTGTGTTGCCTCTTTAATTCTGATTGAAATGTGTCTGACATTTAATTTTTTCAATATGTTTAACCGGCTGGTTTGTAACATTTTTTCCAGAATCTTTGTCAAGAGAGAAAGAAGGAAACTGGGCGATAGTTTTCATGGACCTCTTTATGTAATCCAGGCTTTTCAATTATGAGTCTAACGATTGCCGATTTGAAAGACTTCTGGACTACCTCTTTTACCAGAGAAGCATTAAATATCTGGGTTATGGCAGGGCTAAGTCGGAGTGCCAGTGAAGAACACAGAGATGAAGGCACAGGGTCTTCAGGAGACGAGCTCTTTTAGCTTGACCTTATTAGAGTAGCCACCTAGCATGCAGAAGCCTCGGAGAACCTTGTAGGGAAGTTCACAGGCTGTGGAACGATTGATTGATATAGTTGGAGGGGGCTTAACATAGGCAAGAACGTGCACACAATTTTCAGTAAAGAAGGCTGAAAACCTTTTGGCTGAGTCCTTAATATCTGGAGAGTCAGACCTCTCAGCATTGGCCAGTAAATGGCTTACTGTCTTATAAATCTGTTTAGGGCCCGAGTGGCAAGAATTTAGCTTTTGGATGAAAAGAAAGCCCAGTCCTTTTTTAAGCTGTCTGATTTAAACTCAAAGGAATTCTTTGAAATTGAATAGATCTGCATCAGACCCCGATTTCTTTAAACGTCGTTTAAGCCTGAGCTTAACCCAGAGCACCCTTATGAATGTTTTTGTAAATTGAAAGGTATCTATACAACTTTGAACACTAATAGAATAAACGGAAGCATGCTTGTCAAGAGCAATCCTGAGTGTCATGTTCATTGCATCAGTAAGGGTATCGAGGCTACCGGTCCAGTCTGAATGTAGGTAAAGAAGACCTTCATAACAAACATATTTCAAAATCTTGTTTATGTAAATGCTTTGTAAGTTACGTCTTTTGACAAGTTCGACATTACCTTGTAAGTACAGTGGAGCAGGAACAGTAAACGAGACCGAACAATGATCCGAGAGGGTCAGTCAGCACACCATAAGGTCAGTGGGGAGAACATCCTTAGTGATCACGAGATCTAGAATATGGCCACCGACATAGGTGGCATGATTAACCTGTGAGACCAAACCAAAAATCACCAGACAGTCAAGAAATAAACAGACCTGGCTGTTGCTAGCATTTTCAACGTGAATATTGAAGTCTCCTGCAATCAGTAACGGTCTGTCACACACAAGTATTTTAGCGAGGAACTCTTAAAACTCTTCTATAGACAAGCATAGACCGCCAGACGGAGGCCGGTATATCACAACAGTGAGAGCCATTGTCTTTGATGAAGACGTAATTGCAACCGATTCAAACGATGGTTCATGAGCGTAATTGCACATCTTATAGCCAAACGATCGGCTAACAACAATTGCAACCCGCCAACCCCCTTGTCAGGACGCATGGACTGATAGAATGAGAACCCGGATGGAGAGGTCTCATCCAGGTTTCAGTAAGCAGAAATGCATCTAGCTTCTCCAGGACCACCTGATCGCGGATAAGTAACCACTTGGTTTTTAGCGAGCGGACATTGAATAGGCGGAATTTAATAGGCTGTCCAAAAACTGTGCGACGGCGATAAAGTGGCCTGTATTTACATTGGATGTATTCGGCCCAGTGGACAGGGGCCCTTCGATTTTGAATTGGACCTTGGTAACACCGCGGGTCGACGTTTCCCAATGTGCTGGGCCATGGCGGGTGGGTTACTACCGCTAAAAGTACTATTCTTGCTTTAAACTTATGGGCCGTTGGTTTGATTGCTGAGCTGTTGATAGGGCGAACGCAGGATGCAGGAAGGTTCTCATTGACCGGCTGAAGAAGTCCTGCCGGTAGGTATAGACTAAAGGCCACATCTCACCTTATGCTAAGCAGGTCCTGATTTGTGTAGCATAACCGAGAACAGCTCATAAATAGTCATAGCAAAAATAGCAGCTGAATACCCAAAGGTAATAAGAAGAAATCCGGTAACGGTCCACACAGTGCTAGTAGACACCCGAGGCCGCTCTTTAGTGCGTGGAGAAATGGGTCGCATGCAGGTATTGAACTATACAGGTGGATCCCAGGGGCACATACATGTGTGCTATCGGCAGGAAGAAATCAAGGTAGTTTGGGAAATGAAATGCAACTAATAAAAGTTCAGTTCTAGAGAAACATGATATACATTGTGAATCTAATTATACATTTTACACGGATAACTTAAAACAGTTGACTGTGGGACCTTGTTGAGAATTGACATTATTCTAAAGTTGATTTAACGGTTGACTGTGAGCAAGTGTAACAGGTCAGGGAGTTGAGTCTCAACGTAAACAATCTATCACAGCTGTATGCATTAGCTGGGTGCGTTTTGTAGTCGATTCATGTTCTGTTTGGTGCCAGACATTTTATTATCCGTTGGCCAATAGTGACTCCATATTTGCTTTTGCAATCTGGCCTAATCGCGATATGGTTTTTGGTCTGCAGGCTTAATGCAGGCCATGTCACCAACAAGCGCTTATGAATTGTCTTGTAGCAAGTTGTTAACCACCTCAATTATCATATAAATCTCTCACTGATCTGTACTAAGGAATTATAATATATGTAAGGAAGTGCTTTACGTGTAAGTAGAACTCGCAATATTAGCCATGAACTTTGAGCGCGTTACCCTTGGCTAAGGCCTGTGAGTTTGGATGGTGATTTTCTACTAACTGTGCTTTGCCACTTTAATTTAAAATCAATAGCCTAATTACTTCTAGCATATTATTAAAAACAAGTTTTAAACGATTTATTAGCTGATTTAATTGTACCGTTTGCATAGCGTTAGAGGAGCCTTGATGACTGTCACCATCACAGCTGTTGGCAAAAAAGGGTCACCCGATAGAGTATTCGGCCAACGTCCTCCGTCGTTAGGAGTGAGCATCTTACCTCCTTGGCTATCAAGGCCCATTAACCACTCTCCTTGACCTCCCTAATTGCTTATCATTTATAAAATCGATGGTCTGCTGCATTTGAGCAATGCTTCTTTTGAGCGAGGCTCGAGCTAACATTTCTCTTGCATTCACTGCGTTTTGCTGATACGCTTTCGCACTTTTCCATCAGCTATGGTCACCAGCTTCACCATAGGTTTGCTGTACAACTTTTTTTGTTAGGAAAGTTCTTCAGCTGCCTTATTTCCGTTTCCTTTCCTGTTGTGCTTCAGGTAAACCTATGAACTTGAACAAGCACAACCGACAAAGCAACCCAGCCGTAGCCAGGTTATACATGACAGATGCTAGGGTACTCCTACATTTCAGTCCCACTGGCTTGCCGAGATGCAATCAAAATTTCTCCATGATTGCTAATCTAACAAACTATTAGCTGCCTGATCCGATGACTTTTAATAGGTGAAAGTCTTTAGAGGTAGCTGTAAATCGCATTATCAGATCGGCAGCGATTTACAAGACTAAACTTATTTTACGGATAGTAAAAAGTTCAAATGCAATTGACAGCTCAATTTTATATGAATTTATACAATTATTCTGCTAAGTGAGTAGTTCACATAAGTCGTTCACATGAGCTGCCTGAAGCTAGCTAGAGGCCAAAAGCTTGTAGAGCCACAGACTCTTATTCACTGAGAGATCAATTCAATCATTAAATCAATTCCCTAATGTTTCCAAAATGCATGGTGTTGCCATGAGTATGTAAACTATGTTCAGTGGACCAACCTGAACTCAGGTTTCTCCGAGCGATATCCTTGTGAAGATTTGGCATAGGGTGTCAGGGAACTGATTTACAGTAACAATAATAGGTTTTCACTTAAAATACTAAAACAGTGAACACCTGTTTTTCTGAATGTTTGACTGTTTCTAAAGAAAATTTCTGAATAGAAAGATATTTCACCTGAATCTCAAATATTGATTATAAATATTAAATGTGCAGCAGAAAAAAAATTTGTTTCCAGTTCTTTTGAGTCTGTTTGTGGTTAAGTATGGTGATTTTTATCAAATTAGTCTAAAACTAGAATTTAAAGAGCATTTTGGCAAGAATTGGGTAAGATAACTATTAAATGTATCTTGTGGCATCAGCAAAATTTAAGTTATTTTCAGTATCTGTTTACTTTGGGAAAACGCAACAAAATGAAAGAATTCAATTGCAGAAAAGCTGTACGGTTAATTTGGTAGATGCAATAAAATCAACGAAATGTTAAGGAAGCTAAATGACAATTTTGAAGAATCTACTAATAGACGGAATTGATTTTGATAAATCAGCTGGATGCTTTACAACTAGGGAAGAATGTGTGAAAAATAGCAGAACAAACAAGGATTACCGACTTCATGGGGCGAAAGAATCGGAATGAGTCTGTGAAAGATCTAGCTACTGGTGGTTTACCGATTATAGCCATCACTAAAAACTGTGCACGGCAATCAATCTGAATGGTAAGATTTAAACTTCAAGTGAACAAAAGCAATGTGACGAAGTTTGTGCAACATAGTTACGAAGAAAAGAGAAAAACAATTGATTTCTGACGTGAAGAGAACGCTGGAGAGACGAGTAAATTTTAGCCTTACTGTGAGAGGGCTTCTATTCTTAGCGATAAACATTCAGGATAGCTGCAATTAAAAATCAATGAAGACAAATCTTTTCCGCATATTCGCTTCATGCAATGCTCTCTATATGGTTGAATCAATGAAACTTCATTTGGATGTTTGTGGAATACTGTAGAAAGAGATTTGACGGGATCTACTCATGACGATGCTGCTGTAAATAAGAAATGCATTAGCCACATCGATCTTACCGAACGGCTCTGCCTAAACGATAATCTGCACCTTGGAGTAAGTGACCCAATGTTCAGGAAGAGTACTACGACTGGAAGATTTAAATTCGCCTAGTAACGTTGTTGATTAAACGGTCAATTTTCAAGTAGGTACATGAATGGAAGGGATCAGTGACAATACATTCGAAGTAGACTTCAATTTTTACGGACTTCTCATGAAGTCACCCAAGCTTGTCTGACTCATCGATCAACTGTTTAAGATAATGACTTTCAATTCAAAGTAAAAGCTGAGTTCGGACGGAAGATTGAACTACATCTTGACGTGAAAACGCACTGGTACTCCATCCCAACAACGTTAGTGCTGCAATTGAAGACAGAGGTCTTCACCCGTGAGCCACTAACCGTATTAGGGTAACGGAAATTATTTCCAAGCTAGATTTTAATAGCACTCAAAGCAGTCAAAGTTCTTCTGAAGGCAAAGAAACCTGTAAAGCTTGATGATGACAATTCAAATTGAGAAGACCTGACGTTCATGAGTGCTGAACAAGTTGTATAATAACCGTTCTACGTGCTCCCTAACCTGAATAACGACATTAGAACCAAACTCTGAAAAATTAACCGTGTCACGTTGAAAAGCGACTGAACAAAGATGCTGTAAACCTCTTACCAAGTCTTAAAAGTTCTCTGTATCCCATCAAAACTATGCTAAATTGCACAGTAAATCTATTGTTTCGTCTATTTTGAGCAAGCGACTTAGAAGTCGTCATTGAACATTCGTCACATGATTATGAAAGTGCAAAATTGTCTATTCACGATGAATTGAATTTGTTATTTAAAACAATTAATCGTAGATTGCAGTCAGAGAGCAAGAAAGTTTGAAATTGCTCAAGTCCGCATTCGAACTCTTATGGAACTATGGCTAGTGCACTGAATATCTACGAAAGGTTACCATGCAATTATATTTATTAAACCGACATCTACGGACTCTGAAAGAAATTTCGATCTGCTCAAACTTCCGTACAATGTAAGATCGTGACTCTCAGATGAGTCTATTATTGCACAAGTGTTCATTAAATATTATTATAAGAAGTATATGTTTTGATGTACAACTTATCATTGAGGCTATACAATAAAACAGTATGCATCACAAAAATTTACGAAAACTGTAAAACTGGGGAATAAATCATGAAACAACAATGCAAACGGCTGTTACGAGCTCTTGAAAAAATGAAAAATATTCAACAGCTGTTCTATTACCAAAATGACCGTTTTTTATAAACTATAAGTACGTGTGAAATTGCTTGAAAATACAGTTCGGTAAGTCTTAAGTATTCTACCAGCACCCAGCACCTTCTTTTATTAAGTGATTAATTATATTTTGGTTCTTTTTTTCGAAAGACGTTCAGAGTATCAATTGCAAGGCTGTACACATGCTTGCTGATATTTTGGCATGCACTTGCATTACATTTTATCTAATCAACATTGCATGCAGTAATATAACTCAAAGATATCGTCACCATGTCTTCTGGTGCAGCTAAAATGATTGCAATGTTGTAGTTGACAAATGGGCCTAATACATCAATTTAAACTCCGGGTATATAATGAATAAGGTTAAAAAGAGCTGACAAAGTATTTTTTTTACAATGCTTTGCTTTACCTTCAAGTGCCGGTAGAATATGTAGCCTCCTGGAAATTCATCTTTGTAGAAGTGCAACTGTCAGAGCAGCTACCACTACCATGGTACCGGAATTATGAATTTGGGGTGATAGAACGTGCGTGCAAGAAGCTTTGAATTATTAAAACTACCATATTAAATGAAATAGATAATACAATTCTCAATTGTATTCGCTGATTCATCGCGTTAATGGCAAATTGATGGTTTTCAGAATGAAGAGATGTTTCTTATTTGGAAGCTAGCCTGTTGCATATCTTGTACCTTAGGCAGCTGAGGCCGTGCTACACAGTCAAGCTGAGATCTTCCTCTGTCCTTTCTACAAAACATTTTAAACAGGATCAGAAAGATGTTGCAGTGCTATATTATATAACTTACACGGTGCCAATGGTGTTGGCTACTAACTGGGTGCCTTTTTAAATGTCAATATTTTGAAATGTGTGCTTCCCTTACCTAATAAAATAAACAAACCTTCCTAAATGTAGTGATGATATAACTAATTCACTGGTTAAAGGTAAAAAAATTGATGTTAAAATGTTTTAAAGGTAACCGGTCACAGTCGGCTCTGCCAGCGTAAGTCCTGATGAATTTGCTCGAATATTAGGTGTTCATAGTGGCCTTTAGTTAGACGACTGCATCAGCTCAACAGCGAAGTCTGCAAGCTTTCAGCTAAGTAATACTGCTAAAATCATGGCTTGCTTAGATGGGGATACCAAATATAAACTGATCTCTGAATTTGAGAAACTCCGTCTTGACTTCAGTAACTTACTGTTTCCTAGTAGCTCAGGTGCTTCCACTTTGTGCAAAACTCTACAGCTAGGCTTGTCTGTCGTAAGCTTGGCAGTTGTCCCGTCACAGTATTTCTTGCCGACCTGATGACGCTTCTGGGCAAGCAATGCATCGACTACAAGGTTTTGTCACTCACTTCTAGGTATCTTCATTCTTTGATTCCAGCCTACCTATCACATCTACTCCCCCACCAGGCTAGCTTTTAGGAATCACTAGCTTTTACCACTAGCTTTTAGGAATCAAACCGTTTACCTATACCTCATACAAGCCTAAACCTTTGGAGACTGTGTCCTTTGTTCGTGTGCTCCCAAAGCCTGGAACTTATTCCCGACTGGCGACATGATATCTTCTGACTTGATTATATTTGAAAAGAAACTAAAAATCGCACATTTTTATTACAGTATTTAGTGGCTATGCGTGGTTTGTCTTTTACATGCTTATGCGTCGTGACACTATGCATGCTAGCACTAACCATTTCTACAGGCTGACCCTGTGTATGTCACTCCTAACCATGCTGTGCTTGCTGTTTATTGAGCTTGCTCCCACTAACAATTCAATCGGGCTGTCTCTGCTGCCAATGTGAAGATGCTAGATAGAGCTTGAGTTCTCTGAGAGGGCTCTATAAAATCTATTATTATTACTATTATTTGCTATTGTTATTAGATGGCATTAGGAAAACCTAAAAAAGTACTTTTCTTTGCTGTAGCTGCTAAGTCTGTCCATGCATTATTTTGTGGGCTTGTGCGTAAAGAAAGTGTACTTAATTTGAAGTCTCCTGGAAAAGATTTAGTTCTCTTAAGGTGCAATACCAAATTCTAATAAGTGGTAGTATTTAATGCTGCGATTTTAATCTTCTAACTGATGTTGGTCTCTACAGCTCTGCCCAAGGTAACAAATACTGCCTGGCAGGTTACAGCAACCTGCGATCAGTTGAGAGTATTCACGAGTCGTATGTCCATCCAAGGCGACCTAGCAGCAACGAGCTTGCTCATCACGGCTTATGCTAGAGACGACTTGCAAATCTTCAGACACCGATGGGAAACAGCTGACTCCAGCGTTTTCGATGCCAGAGTAGCCGTGTCGGCCAGACGAGCATACAGCCTGTGGGCCACACCAGAAGTTTGCTCGAAAGCCATGACATGCTGGAACGAACCATTAAGCGTTTGCTCCAGTAGCAATTGCTTTCTCGGTTCGAGCACTCACATCTCAGACGTTGAAATGAACCCACGGCACTGTAAGTAAGGTTAAGTTAACTGATTCATGAAATAATTAGGTGGCATTAAGTTTCTTTTTTTAGTTTCAACGGCTGATGTTGATCACAGATCGAAGATATTCATTGTATTCTTTATGATAGTTTCGCTTAAATAGACCACCTGTCAATAAAAAAAATCATTTCATTTGCTTCTGCCATAAAATATAAATTAGCAATAGTATTTGCGTAAATGCAAGTAAATCATATTAATTAGTGGGGTCATTCATTTATGGTCGGTGTCGCAAACTCGATAATTGTTCCCAAGATTTCAAAAAAGCTGCAGACTTTCAAAATTACTAAAGAAAGGTAGAGAAAGAGAGATTCTCTGGACCATATGCTAGTTCTATGTGTGGCGGTGTGAGTAGAACTAACTCACATTGCATCGCAACTTAAAGCACAGTTAAAGGACTTCGTCAGGTCGATCTGTCATTTGAGTTATGCGGCTGGCTATTCTCACCATTTCTGGGGTGGGCTAAAAGCCTCTCACGTTTTTCTGCGGCTCCTCTTGTAAGGCCAGTGATTTTGATTACTTAAACACAAACTTTGTGCAGCCTTAATTCTGAATTTTAGGGAGATATGCCTTCTCAGAAGCAGTGTGGTAGATATCGCAGCTGCACTCAGCCATAGAGAATGCTATAAATATGACCAAGAACTGCGTCATTTTGCTGTTCATTGGGATGATTGCTGCAGTTGCTTGTTCTTGAAAGGTGCCACAGTCACACGTATTTAAAAAAAAACGCTTCTTAGTCTGTAGCTAAGGATCTTTATCCACAATCCATGTCGTGCGTTTGAGTTTTGCAGCAAACAATGTTTGCTTCGGCTGCAAGTTATTGGACGCCTACTAGTTTCTTCTCCTAAACATTAGCTAGAATAAAACATTAGTAGACATAGACTTTACATGTATCCAGGAGATACTAAAATAAAGCGTACTTATTACTGCATTTTGTGTATTTTTGTAAAAGCCTTTTTAGCGGCAGGCTTCAATCTCTATCTCTGCTGCCATAAATTCGATAATTTGTCCGGTGAGGAATTCTTGCAGCTGTGTATTTTCGTAATGCTTAGCCCTGGGTGCTTAAAACATCCAGATCTTTTATTAGTTAACTGATTAGCATATGAATCTCAATTGAATTTTTACAGAGAAAAGACTTCGTAGTAGATACGGTTGTACTACTGTCTTAATAATGATTTAAACGAATCAGCCTTTGCTAGGATCGACTGGTATGATCTACAGTAGCCTTCATGTGCCTACAGATGGACGATCCATCGTGAACGCTTTCTCAAGTTTACGCTTAGTCAGCCTGGCTAGTTTAGTGTCTGTGGTAAACCTTAGGCCGTCCGGGCGAGAGCGCTCGATATGCTTAGTCAGTAAGTGAAGAGTAAGCGAAGCTCAGGCTGGCATAGCACTATAGAGTATTCACCATAGAAGGATAAGTGTGCACGAACTTTAGACCTTAACTGGTTTCGTTCTTAGGAAAATTGCAGTCATTTTAAATGTGGAATACGTTTCAAGCCACTACATTAATTGGTCGTGGCTTAGCGGCCATAGTTTTTTTGAATTCAAATTCAGTTGTCTGCAAATAAATTTGTTGTATGTTTTATAACAAAGTAAATAAAAGATTGACACCAGATTGATTGAAAATTATGGAGATCCTCAGGGAATACGTCTATTGCTACTGTGGCAGAGGTTAGTATGTAAAGCTGTACTTAGTTCCAGAAACAATTTCTAACCGGCTTCTCTATCTTTGACTCTGTTCATGTGCTTAGGAAATTGTTGGCAATTTGAGATGAAAGAGCCAAAGAAATTGAGGCCAAATGATCTTAATAGGGATTAAATAAAATCGGTGCTCAATATCATCTTAACGCAATATTTTAGTATCGTTATTCTAGTATTGTAGGCATTGCAGGATGCTTTTCAGTCAATATTATTGGGCAAAACTGCTCGCACTATTAGCATCGGCGATAAGTGGAAGAATGTTGACCATTTTAAGTATACGCTGCTCCTCTGATGTTTGCTTTTACGCCTCAACGCAGGAAAATAAGCCTGGGAGTAAAGAGCATTCTTTTAAATTAGAAGTTATAAGTAATATTAATTCAATACAGACTGTGAGGTTATCAGTATATCTTTAAGCCTAAACATTGTTCATTCTCGAGTCAATGGCAACCAAAAAAAAATGTTACTAATCGACTAGTGGCTTTGCCATTCAGATGCACAATTTGAAAATTGCTTTGACTCTAATTTACTCTTTGGGGTGCATTAGTACTTGACTTGATGCAATTGGTTGTGCTAGTCTGTGAGTTAGCTTCAAATCAATCCATCTTTTTTGGTAAACGTCTTTCACCAAAATTTGATAACATTATGTCTCGCTCCTAAGGACACATCGGCTACTGTTAGCTTAGATTTTCAGATAAATCTCGCCATTTATTTTTTAGGGAATAAACTATTCGATAACAGTAATTTGAGAACCGAATATGAAGGCTCATTTTGTTTGGGAAATAGCTGTCACAGTGAACCCCCTGCACCTATTGATATAGACGTTTGCTCGCCTGATTCACAATTTTCCTAGACAGTTACCCTGAGGTACTCAAAAATGATTGTTGTCATGCTAGCCACGAGAAATTTTAGAAAAATATATGTGTACATTTTCTCTGTAGATGATATTCAGGATAATGGTACTTGTATATTCATGAGCACAAGGCCATCGGCGTTAACTTGCGACAGGCCAGTTTCATTGGAGGTTGGTAGCCAATTAAACACATTTACCCGCTTTTAAATCGCATTTTTCACAAACAGTTTCAGCCTATGTAATGAAACAGAAGTTCACAACCTCGTCGCTCATTATCTATATACCAGTGTATAAAAGACACTGTCATTTCTGCACAGAAGCAGCTCCAATAGGCACCGGCAAGCAGGCTTTATCAGTACTCAAAAGACGTCAGTTTTATGCCTATCCTGCTAATGACTCTGTGCACTATTTTTTACGCCTGCCTCTATATTCCATATAGGAAGTCTTAAAGAGAAAAATCTTCTGAACCACTAAATAACTCATTTTTCAGGACTCTCACACTAAGCTGTATGCCATATATCATGACACGTGTGAATATTAATATTTCTGAAGGAAGATCACAGATAAACTCTTGGGAACTGATAGCACCTGATTTATTAACATGCTAACGTTTAGGAGTCATCAAAATCAAATCTAAAGTTTTAAGAAGTCATAAAATATTGAAAAATCTAAAATAGAAAATGTAATGATGTAATCATTTCGCCAAATAACTAGCTAATCCATAAACGGTTGATTGAATCGGTCTGAGAGATTTCCTCAACTGCTCAAAATAGACAATTAGTTGACGTGTTTCTCAATTGTAGGCAATCGCTAAACCATAAACCACTGATTTTAATGTTTTGGTTGAAATTAAGTACGAAAACTGAAGCAAAGTTTGAAAGCTTCCACTTGTTTCTACGGAAGTGTACTCCATGTGTGAATTTAGGAGTCCGCCTTGCTAGAGTCGTGAAATCAATTCAAATGCCTTTGAGGAGCAGCTGGACTGGTTCTGAGCTTATATCCAGCTAGCATAGATAATCATCTTATCTAAACCTATTGTTACCAAAAATCAGGAAATAGCTAGCTGCTGCCAACCTCAGCTTCCTCTGTCTGTTACTCGTCGCTATTCGGCTTCTGATGTTTTCATTTTTAGAAATGGTAATTTTTAATTATCTACCGTTATTGAATTTATAAAATGTTATTGTTTTTACTGTTGTTTTTCTCGTTATTGTTAATTAAATTTAAATATATTAAAACTCCCGATTAAGTTTCGAAAATGCTGGTCTTTAAATTTTACCTTAGATTGACATTTATCCAATGATTCTAAGCGTTTTTTATGTTTACTCCAAAGTAGTTTACCGTTTTTGTGCTGCGAGATTTTAAGGGCTGGTACGATTTGGCGATTCCATAACAATGGCTCGGCTATTTCTTACACGAAGACAGCACGATATTTTCTACTGGAGTCCCGTAGGATCTGTGCTATACGTTATAATTAAGAAAGCAACCGCCAAAAGTGTATCAGACGTGAATTAGTTTTACTTTATAATTAAAGTGCGAAGTACGAACGATGTAAAGCCTTTTACGTTTCGTGAACTCTGTCAGGCAACTGTTTGCATTATTTTCAGATGCACTGCGGAAATATCACTGCTGAAGGCGAACGGGGACCGAAAAACGAAACCGTGCTCTGTGGTTTTACCCAAGGCGTGGAATATCAATGCACGATATTAGCGATCCTCAGCAATGGGCTGACGGATACCTACAATACAAAAGTGCTTATTCGTAGGTAGTTAGCGTAGCTGCCTGAAATATAGATGACTGATAGGCATTTAATGGTCTGCTCTTTGTCATATAGCGATATTTCTATATATATATATATCGATGTTTTTCCTGCTTCTCAAAGATTAAGGTGCTTAATTTTTAGAATCCTGTAAGCAGAAGAGCATTTACCATTTGTGACATGAGCTTCTGCGTTGGTTCACTTCTGCGATTTCTTCTTGCCATCAATATAGTAGGCACATTTTCAGAGTGACCGAGTTTAAAATAGAAGCTGTGTAAAATGCAGCCCTCATTTTGAAAACTAGTTCGGACGCATCTTGTGATAATAGGACAATGTTGCACATAATTGTTACACAACAGCGAAACAATTGCAATTTATTATGAGATATATAATTTAGGGACGCCCTTGAGAATTGCATGCAAATTGAGATTGCTCATAGGCTAAGATTGTAAAAATAAGTCTTTAAGGTTTTTGGTCGGCTGTTCAAGCATTTACCAATAATAAATGAAGTAGGTTACATCGAATGCATACTCGCCTATCAACCCATTATCTGTTAGCTAAACATCACTTTATGTACACAATAGCTATGAACGTACTGACACTCTGTTCTATCCTTGTCAAAAGTTTACTTTGCATTTTATCACGAGATGAGTAAGTCATATAGTCACTTCAGCCAGCGAATAGTGTATGCATAAATAGTCTTCATAACGACAAATACTTTAATAATGTATGCAACGCGGCCTTGACTTGAATTCAGCATGCGTTATTGTGTATGCTTAGTCTCTGTAACACTAGCAAATCTGCTACCTTTTTCTATTAAAGTTTCCCAGTAAGCAATAGAAAAACGAGGTACAGTTAAATTACTGGCTTGATAAACGAATATATTTTGTGGGCTCAAAATTGCCTTGGATACTTGCCTACTCTCCTAACTTTTGAAATGCTTTGCTACAGACCTTCTTGGTCTGCAGGATTTTGGCGATTATTCTATGGGTTTCCGAGAGAAACTTGAGAACCCTTAGAGTTACACGCAACTTGAGCAAAGTAGAATCTCTTTGTCAGAGCTGCGAAACCTAGGGTTTGAATGTAAAACCAATTT
Source organism: Cristatella mucedo (assembly GCA_009760855.2). Taxonomy (NCBI): domain Eukaryota; kingdom Metazoa; phylum Bryozoa; class Phylactolaemata; family Cristatellidae; genus Cristatella; species Cristatella mucedo. Next base: position 788,770 of record WPIO01000122.1, on the reverse strand, counting down.
AAGGTCAGCTGGCCAAGCAGGTTTATTTGTACAGCGGCCTCGGCAATTTTTATCAAACTGCTATACGCAGCACGAATGCCAGCACACCGTCGCTTGCCACAGGACTTCGTGAGGAGCCATTACAAGATGCAAGGGCGAGCTTTGTGAACAGTTTTCATGTCATGGTTTATGTCAATGGAATTGTATATTGCAATTAATTGATACACTGTATAGATTTTGATTTTCTTCTAGCATTTTGACGTTGAGAAACACCATCATTGTTATGGAGATAGGAAGTGAGCTAGGTAAAATCTATTTCATATTTTAAAACAGTCACTATTTATAAATACTACTTCAAGTGTTAGTTTGAATCTTAATATAAGAAAGCAGAAGTTCTACGTCTAAAGCTCGCTCTCCGACGCTTCTTTTGACACTTATTAAAAGAAAGTTCAGCTCCCATTTGTGAGCATGAAACTACAAGCCGAAACCCGCCATGTTAAGATCGATTTATAAAAGAATTGTTGCTTCTAGTTTTCCAAAAATCTGACCTTCCTTGTAAATGGGTGTAACGTGCAATTGATGACTTGAATATTAACAGCAGCAGCGTGTTTCCAACCTCAAGCCTGGCGTTGGGTAGCCGCCAAATTTTAGTCCGGCTCACATGGTAAGAGTAGTAAACATTTACTCCAATGGTGTGGCTATTGCACGTAGCCCAAGTGAAAAAATCTTTATGCACTCGTGACTACTGCCGCATGCTTTCATTTTCCGAGATCACAAAGAAAGGCAGTGATTCACAGAAATGCGACTGCATATCGAGTGACGTGAAGACGGCAAACAATAATGATACCAAGCTTGAGGAAAATTGATGTATAAGCTTTTAAGCTTAATCTAACATATCTCATTTTAGAATAAAATAAAATATTAATGCTTAGCCTAGCAGATCGTTTTTCATCAAAATGTATCCACCTATGTTGTACAGGTAAGCACCTGCCCTCGGTCAGTATTAGGCAATTCTTGTGGTTCTGAAACCTTCTATGACACTGTTCACAAAGCTCGCCAGCCTCTGACCTCACCTACGCCATTGCATACATACTTCTTACGGAAATAAACTGCAGTTTGGAGCAGTAGCCGAGAAGTTTAGTGCCAATGACGCTGTTAAAGCACGATGACCCCAATGTGAATTTCTTCGCTGTTACAAAATTCGTTAATCAGTCAATGCTTGTAAAATGGGAGGAATTAACGTACCTTAGGTACGACATAGAAACACAGGGTAAAAGAGGAAGCGTCTGTTCCTAACAGCATAGATATGTGCAGGCATGCATAAATGTATGCACACACTATAAAGATTAGACATTATTTGCTGGAAGACTAATCTGGTGAATCAAAATAATCTTGTACGCCCTCTTGAGATATTGGTTCAGTGACAGGTTATTCTGTGCTGCACTGTAAGCTATGGTTGGAGCTAGCAGATCACATTCCTATACACAAAAGTATTGAAATTAAAGCAATTTCTTAGGCCGCTCCCTTACACAAACTGAGCTTAGAAAGCAAAAAACATACTTTCAGATGACGTCAGATTGATTGGTACAGTTCAACTAGTGGCTGCTGGTGGCACTGTTGGTGGAGTTATAGCAACGGGCACAGTTGTATCGGCTGTTCTAAGATGTCTCATCAGGTAAGTACCTTTTTGTTCTTTACATGCCACACAAATATTTTGCTGCGGGAGTTCTTGCTCACCCAGTAATTGGTTCATAACAGTTTAAAACATGCTAATTTAAAAATATGTAGATGTTTTAATGATTTAGGGTCGCATAAAGCTGGATATTATTATTGAACTGCTCATTTCCCGGGAACTAAAAATAAACAGAATCTTGGTCTAACTCACACTTCCGAGGCGATATCGAAGGTTTGCATAACTCGTGGCTAAAATACTCAACCAGCCCACTAGAATGCTTAAATCATGATATAGGGCAACCAATTTACTCCCATAGATTTGTCTCCTCTTATGATGATCTTTTGAACCAAGCGGATCAAGGTTGGCCATCTTTGGTCTGTCGAGAGCATCACGGTTGCCATATCACCCTACTTCTTGCCGACCTGCACTTGGCTCCAAGCCAAGCAACTCATTAAATTCAAGGCTTGGTCGATGACATTTATGTCAATTCACTCTTTGGCTTGAGCTTACCCAGCAGATCTCGTCCCCCACCAGGCTAATCATCACACCACTTGCTTTTAAAAATCTATAGGTTTAACTATACCTCGTACAAACCTAAAATTCTTTGGAGACCTTGTCTTTAATTTGTTCCCCCCCCCGAAACCCTAAAACTCACGTTTGACCTGTGTTACGACATCTTCTAAGTTGACCACGTTTAAAACAAAACTAAAAGCGCATATATTAATCACAGGATTGACTGGGTCCCAGTGATCCGTCTTGTGTGTGCTTTTGCGCACTGACACAGCCACATTCATCCAATAAAAACTTGCATGCTTACACTGTGCACGTCACACTAACCATATTATTCTCGTTGCTAATAGCTTTCTTCACAGCAAGTGCAAAGGACCTAGAAAGAGATTGAGTTAACTTAGGGCGCTTTATTGGATGCATTATTATTATTTCATTTCTGCTCTTGCAAATTAATTTTTCAGCAAAACTTTACATTATAGGTGACTAGATCCTTCCGGAGCGCTTCTCAACACTTCTTGGTACCACAGGCACAGTTGCAACCCTTGTAGTTAAACTGCATATTAGTATCTAAGAGATATCCGAGTGTAGAGATACAAAGCTTACGGCCGCCTGTGAACTCTAGTGAAATTTTCTGGTCATAAAGTTCTGATCTTCTTTTTTAATATTTATGCTCGCTCTTCAGCCGATATCAATGATGAACAAGATTTTCGCTTTCTATATGGCCAATGACACTCAAATCATTCACTAACCTTGCTATCCTTGTATGCCTTTCATAGCTGAATCATCTGTTTCCATACATCTTGCATTTAAAGAATTCACGTTGCTATTGGCACTAAATTTCTGAAGCCTTATAATGCAAATAATAATCAAATATTGATCCTATCACTTAATGGAAACCGAAGGCTTGTAGTCATAATCCCAAGCATTGGTTCAGCGATCAGTACTACTGCAGTGGCTGCCTCTTATGTGGGGATACTGTACTGAATAACACTTGAATAACATATTGTTAGATGAGCATGCTCATTCAAATAACAATTTATCTATATTAAGCTTAACTTGTTTTTTTAATTCATTTAATTTTACAAGATAAAGACACCTTAACTAGCTTACAAGTTCCCTATTCTCGACTAGATTATATCACCGTTTATTCAGGAGTGCGAGCAGGTATCCTTACCCGGCTGCCTCTGGTATAAATCTCTGTAGGTATGTCTTCTACGTTTTACAAGCCTTGTCTTCTACGCTTTACCAGCCCACATCCGCTCACTTTTGTTGCAGCTTCAAAGTTTTCTTCCGATGCACGCATTGAATCAATTTGATGATAATAATAATAATGCAATTAATGATCCCCATTTTGGTTTGGCTGTCTCATTACTCACATGCATGAGCGAGACCTCATTGCTCCTCAAGTCACGTGCTCTCGAACTAAACGCCTTGCAGAATCTAGTTCTGCTGATGTCCTAGGCAGTAAACTGTATATTTGGGTCATCGGGCCTACTTTATGTATACATCGAAATTCGGGAACTAGCTTCAATATACAGAATAAGTGCACCGACCTAAAATGATTTTCCTTTCAGATGAAGATCCATCTGTTCCTGTTAATTTTTCCTTTGCTAGTGGAGATTGATCTCTTTTTAGTGTCGATTCAACTTAAGTGGATTCATGCAGATGATTAATTGAAATTCGCTAGGTATCATTCTTAGAAAACGGTGGGCAAAATTTAATTCACGTTGGATTAGCGTGCTGGCTTTTACACGAAGCTTGCCTTGGCATGCTTGAGACCATTCACATATCTACACTTTGGTCATTAAATAATTCCTCTCCGCTGTAAACTAACTGCTGTATGTGAATTAATTTAGAAAATTGCGTAAATGTACTGTTACTGGTAATATGTATTCAAGTTATTTTTTTAAATTGTATGGTTAAAGTGTCTCATTATTTTTGGGATTATCCAACTTCTGCATTAGTTTTAGTTGGCTTGCTTGATAAATTTCATATCAGCGGTAAAAGCCAAACTTTGTTATCCATATGTAATTTTTAAAATCAATGCATTGAAACCATTCTAGAGTGATTGCTGGAAGGCAGTCTGCTGCAAAAGCTTTGGCAATTAGTTCTCAGTGGAAAAACGCTGTGAGAAGACGATTACATGTAGTTGGCAGTAATTTAACTAAATATGTAATTAAACCTCAACCGTTGTACTCATCTATTGCTTATATACACGAGTGACTGCACCGGTAGAATCGAAAATGCATGAACCAGATGAAAACGCAGTCAGACTAAGATCCTGATTTCTGATTAACAACTGCATATTTACTGTTGGCTCAGAGGAGAGGAAAACAACCTTGCCTCTTATAGGTCTTAGATACAGACGCATCTGTTAACTTGTTTCGGACTTCTTGTGCTTTGCCCCCAAAAAATTATTTGTAAATAATAATGGGATAAATACAATGGCAACTTAAGATGGTAAGTATTTATTTCAAAGTGCTAATTTTATTGAAAAAATGTAATCACAATTTCCCGCTGAAGTTAGGTTTAATATAGTCAGGAACGTATTTAGGTTATTTTATATGATGAAAAAAAAATATATGTATCTCATAAGGAAAGCTGCTGAAACAGGTCCAACAGAAATTGAGGTCAGATCACCATCGAGAAGACATTTTTAATATTGAGTCAAGTAAGATCGTAGAGATACACATACGATCTTCTAGAATCTTGTAAGGAATTCCTGGGTTCGAATCAAAGATCAGTACTCAATTTGGTAGCAAATTTGTCAATGCACAGCAGCCACCATTTTATATGATCAATGACAGCTTATGCGCTATGATCTCAGGAAGATGCCATATTGCAAATAACACCTTTGCACGCAGGCTTATTGTTTTTAAGACAGTATTACTTAGTCTCTGACCTTATTGATGTCAGATAAAGGCGTTATAGGGGGTTGATAATTCGAGGACAATGTAAATTTTGAAAACTTCCCAAGCAAGGAGACTTACTGTACTCTGGCCACAAGGCAGCATTTTAAAAAATCTTTCGGAATTCCTAACTATATGTACGGATTATTGTGATAAATAAAGCAACCTAGAATGGCTTCTGTACGTTTTCAGAATCTCTGTTTCGCAGACAGACGCAATATTACTTTTTCCTCGCTCACAATCCTCATTATCGCAAGATAAATAGAAATTTTCATTAAAGCATTTTAAATTTGTTCATCCCGTGGCTTTATTTCAAGGTGTTTCAGGTTTTAGGTGCAAGTTAAAATAGTCTAGGCGATTAGCTTTCTCCGACCAAAGTTCAGAAGACGTAAAAAAGTACCTATGCTTTAGCTTTGGCTCCACAAGAAATAGGCTGGTGTCCCTAGTTTCTCTCATCGTTATTTATAGATCTTTGGTCAATATAGCATCACTAGATGACACTATTATTCTTTTTGCAATAAGATATCTGTTTGAAGTGCTCTGCACTTCAAAAACGTCGGCTGCAGTTTCACTTACATTATCAGTGTACACTATTAGTCGCTGACTTGTTATGCAATTGGCATTTCAAAGGTAAAAGAAACTAGATAGCCATTTGTGGCCAAAGGAAACTTGATAAAGAATTTTAGCAATAGTAAATTACAAATATATGTTACTACTTTGATTACTTTAAACTCGTTGCAAATTGATTCCATATTTTAGACTGCCTTGCATAATTGGTATCCGCTTAGCATAAACTGTTTGAAACTTATTTGCTTGGATAAAGATTAGCAGCTGAAAAAATTTGTTTTTTCAGCAAATAGCCGCAATTAACTTCGAAATATTTTTTATTATTTCACTTTTTAGTGATTGCATTTTAAGAAATAAACTCGCCGTGAGGCTTTTTAGCTTTCTTATCTGTACGTGATTATATCCACGTTTTTATAACAGCTTTTAGTTTGCTTTTATGTCAAGTTTTTTGCTAGAAAAGCTAGGCAACAATCAATGTTTTCTGTCTGTTAAATTCTCGCTGGCAATGCGTGATGTATCATAATTGTCACGTAGGTGGCACGAGTCGCAAGATTTCAAATTATGTGGTGCTTTACCCGCAAGTATTGAAACTTGGTTGCTTACAGTTGCAGCGCTTATTGAATTAATCTTGGCGGTGAATTATCCAATATTTTCGATACATAGTTTCGCTGCTGGTTACTGTTGAGGCAGTGGGATTAGAGGGCGGCACAGGCCGCTATTCTATCGTGATGGAAGGGAATTCATTAGGCCTCCTGGCTCCTGCAGTGCTCGCGATCTTCAAGCATATATTAGAGCGCTGGTAATCTCTCTCGTGATTGACAATCATTATTTTCAAAGCACAGCTTAGTTCTACAAAAAGTTTCTCCTACTAATATAATCAAGAGCTCTCGGAAATAAGTATACACGACTTACCTTAATTACTAAGAACGAATTCACTCCTTGGTAACTTCACACCTACTCTTGTTCCGCTGGTAAGTATAGACTAACAGAGCAGCTTTTACATAGAAGGCGTGGAAAGAAGAGTAGTTTTCGCAAAAACTGAATTTTCATTCATTTTGCGTTAGGCAGCACTTACTGAAGAGAAAGGAGTGGCGTACGCTTCTTACAGGAGTTTATTTTGGTACTTTGGCTTACGTAACTTGTAGAACTGACTCTATTACTTCTGGAGCTTGAACACCGCCTATATTTCGTTCCTAAAACTACTGTGATTGATATGCTGGCAGCAAAGTAGGTTTCTTATTTCAAGTCTCTCTATTTCATCAGAAAGTTGCGTAGCATGAATTTCTACTCCAGTTACTTCCTTTTTTTGAATAGGAAGAAGCTGCTGTTTCTGAAGAGCAAGCTTACCGGTCTCAAGCTTCCAAGCAAAAAAAGCATTGGGTAATTGTATTCGAGTAAACACCTTGACCTGAATTTGACGCTCTGTGAGTCTGTTCTAAGCTTTGCCTCTTTTGGCCTAAGCTACTGCTAGTATTGTTAGGAAAACTGTGGTTTATGATTTCCTTCTCGAACTGCGTTGCTTATTATGCCTTTTTCATCAACTCTTCAACGTATAAAAAGTTCTCACTACATTCAAACTATATATTCTATTACTCTAAAAGACATGACTGTTCAAACCAGAAAAAATTCTTTCAAACTCCGTTCGTTGTCTTCGAACTGAATTAAAACTATCGGTTATTTTATACAGCCACTAATAGCTGACCGTAATTTCCTAAGATGGTCTCTTTATAATAAATGCATTAGAGCTGACCGTGAAGCTCTCGTTAGAAATGAGTTGCTGCAAAAGTGACTGCAAATGGTAGAATAAGCTCATAAACCTTTTTCATTTCTCGCTCCCTCAAAAACCTGTTCTGTTAAAATTAATCCGGCATATGTTAGCCGATATATTTGCTGATATATATATATATATATATATAAGTATGTATGTATGTCTGTGCTCGCTAGCTTATGACCATTGGAAACAAGTAACTTTAATAGCTAAATTACCACGCAATTCGGACTGTGTGCTTGACCACGTGTAAATTATAACCTATCAGACAGGCTGAAACTGTCGTTGGTTAAGGACTCCAAATAACTACCTGTTACAAGAAATTGTCGAATTCTAATTTCAGTCACGAATTGTTTCTTCGTAGTCAGCATTAAGTCGCTCACATATTAGCCACCAGTGGAGCTTTGTTACTCCTGGTTCAGCCTTCTTTGCAGTCATAATTATTTCACTATCGTAATAGAAATTAAAAATCCCCACAATGGGTGTATGTGGTCATAATTTTAGTAACGGACGATGAATTAACGAAATAAGTGCCAGAAAATACCGTATGTATATATCACATCTTAATCCTAAGTAAATAAATTGCCCTATGAGGGCTAACTGATTCAACTCTTCACACTGAAGAAACAGTGCCGGTCAAAACCTTCTCAAGAATAAAATCGTCAAAAGGAGTCAACATTAGCAGGGCGTGAAATGTGGACTGAGAGACGGTTCTTGCATAGAAAGGTAAAATGCTGCAATCGACATCAGTGCTTTGGAAGTCAGCTTAACCATAGAGGATCCCTGGAGCAAAAGCTTTAGTTACTTATAATCATTTAATTTGAAGGACATTATCTGTAAGACATTATTAATTAGAGATCGGTCTCACTTACCAGAGCGCCAAAAAGAAAATCTACTGAATTGCGAAAGTGACCCTCTGGTGCCACCATATTGATTGGCCAAAGACAGGTACACGTGATATACTGTGCCAGCAATCTAATGTGCAGCAGCGTTTTAACTTGCCTGAATCGCCGGTGGTGTTCTGCATATTACTAAGCTTCGATGGTACCATGCAAGCTGCTATGCAAAGCATTGACCATTCGCAGTACCAAACAAGCACTTGACATCGATGCTGTCCGTGGGAGAATATCTGCTTCACCTCTGCTGCTCAGTCCTCCCTCCAATCTGTCATCATTGGTAGATAGCTACAACACGACACTAGCTGACACGCTCGACGAGTTTGCACCTCTGACAAAGCGCACTGTGCGCCCCCGCCCAGACGGCCTATGGTTTTCCACAAACATTTAGCTTGCCAGGTCTACCAAACGAAAGCTGGAGAGAGCATACAAAATATCCGGACTAACTGTCCATTGACAGGCCCACGAAGACTACTGTAGGTCCTACCAATCGATCCTAGCAATGGCCAAGTCTAGCATTTAGGGAAACATTGTTGAATCACAGATGCAGAATACAAAAATGATTATGTTAACAATAAACCATCTCCACAACCGGTCCCAGATTAGCTCCTTACCTGATGATCCTTGTGATGATCTAGCCGATCGCTTCTCTCGATTCTTTGCTCAGAACATAGACAAGGTCAAAGAAGCCGTCCCAGCAATGACAACATTCTCACTAGAATGCTGTTCGCCAATTCCCTGCAGCACCTCAATGTCTACATTTAAGCAGGTCATTAGTGATCTAGTCCTGAAGTTCGTATCACAATCGAAAAAGACATCAGGTCCTCTGGACATGATTCCCATTGTCCTGTTCCTACATCGCATTGATCTGCTTCTACCATGCATAACTAACATCATTACTATGTCATTAGCCTCAGGTCATGTCCCAGCACCCTTCAAAAAGGCTGTAGTCAGGCCACTTTTCAACAAAGCGTCACTAGACCAAGAGAACTTAACCAAATACCGCTCAGTCTCCCTTCTACCATTCCTATCAAAGACACTAGAACGGGTCGTGGCAGACCAGCTGAACTCAAATATCGAAACCTCACACCTTGCTAGTAAGGTCCAGTCTGGCTTTAGAGCTAGTCAATCAACACAGTCAGTATTGCTTAGGGTATATAAAGACCTACTTAAGAATGCGGACCTGAGTAGAGTGTCTCTGCTTGTTTTGTTCAATCTTTAGGCAGCTTTTGATACTTTCGATCACAAAGTTCTTCTAGAGTGCCTCTCATCTCAACTGGGCATCACTGGCACTGCTCTGCAGTGCTTCAGGTCCTATCTCAGTGGGAGACTCCAGAGTATCGACGTGAATGGACAAAGATCATCTGAAGTACCTCTGAAATATGGAGTACCTCAGGGCTCAGTGCTAGATCCTGTTCTGTTCACGGTTTATACTCTGCCTCTTACTGATGTGATTGCCAAGCACAATCTAGGCTTTCACTTCTATGCGGATGACACTCAGTTGTACCTTTGCTTTGATCCCTCCCAGCCTTCGAGCACCTCAAACTCTCTCTAATCACTACCTGCGTGCATTGATGACATCCGCACATGGATTGCAGCAAATTTGATAAAACTAAACGTTGATAAAACTCAACTTACTTGTCATGGGCAAACCCAGGGTGATTCAAACATTGGAAAGGCTGATGCTCCAAATTGGCTTTGAAAGCATATCTCCTGTTAAATCAGCTCGAAATCTAGGAGTCATATTCCAAAGCGACCTCTCGTTAGACGACCATATCAGCTCCACAATGAAATCAGCCTGTTTTTAGCTTCATAGCCCTGCTAAAATTTGGGCTTGTTTAGATAGGGATACCACGTCCAAGTTAGTCCATGAATTCGCGACATCCCATCTCGACTTCTACAACTCACTGCGTACTGGCCTACCGGCATGTGCGATCAGGCGATTGCAGCTGGTGCAAAACACTGCAGCTAGGCTTGTCTGTCGTGAGCGTTGCAGTTGCTGCATCACGCCACTTCTCACTCACCTGCCCTGGCTACCATTCAAGTAACAGATTGACTTCAAAGTTTAGTTGCTGGCTTCTAGGTCCCTTCATTCTTTGGCTCCAGCCTATCTCTCAGATATACTCCCCCATCATGCCAAGCGTCGTACCACCAGCTTTTCGGAATCCAGCAGTCTACCAGTACCTCGTACAAACCTTAAATCCATTGGAGACTGCATTTAGTTCGTATGCTCCCAAAGCCTGGATCTCCATCCCGACCTGCGTCAGAACATCCCCTGACCTGACCACATTTAAAAAGGCTAAAAAACTCACCCATTTAGGACAGCATTTAGTGGGTCCCTGTGATTCTTCCTTGATGTGCTTATGGGTTCTGACACTGTGCATGCTGCCACTAGCCACATTCACGTGATGACCCTGTGCTTGTCATCCTAACCGTGTTATCCCTTTTATTTGTTTATGAAGCACGACATAACATATCATTTAAATACATTTTTGTTTTGCTGCAAATGTAAAGCGCTTAGAGAAAGATTGAGTTATCTAAGGACGCTTTATCAAGTGCATTAATTATTATAATATCATTACTAAGGGGCGATAGATTTAATCAGGAGATATGAATTCAAGAAACCCAAAAAAAGACTCTGTTTGGAATAAGGTCAAGGTTGGAGCTAGCATGAAAACGTAGCTAACGTGGCGTCCCCATCGCCTTTTCAGTTAAGATGATTAATACTTGAGTGTCGTGTAATTTTATGGCTATTTGAGAAAAAGTTACAAAAATAAAACTGAAGCTTCCAGCATTCCATGAAAGATCCCGAATTTTAGGATCTAGTCAATAACTGCTTTGTAGCACCTCTAAAATGTGACGACTTAAGTCATTTCCTCGAGCTTTAGGTAAGTGGCTGTCTTTGTGTATCAGAAGATGCCACGAATTTTGTCAGCAAAATTAGGCCGATTGTGTTTACCAGGTGTGGGGAGCTGACAGTTTCACCACTGTATCTACATGTCCACGGTTTTCAAGTTATAGCTTCATTCTTGGGTTTGAGATACCTTCTATAGCTGCTCTAAATCCACTAAAGACCTATGATGTCACGAAAATCAAAATATAATATAATTTTGTATTTTATCTTCAATCATGAGCAACTTTTTTATTCACAGTGATTACATTATCTCAACTAGCACGCCTTATCATGCAAGCAGCTATCCGATTTTCTTAAATAGCTTCTCTCACCAAACTGCTCCTACCTCACTGAAATCAAATTTAATCCCAACCTACTCATCGTACCAAAATGCTTAGCCAGACCTCTCTTCAGCTCAGTCTAGCTATTTTTATCTGAGTGGCTAGAGAATTGGCGAATTAATTTAGCTTGAACCTTCTGTAACTCACTGCTTGCTGGCCTACCGGCATGTGAGATCGGGCGATTACAGGTGATACAAAACTCAGCAGCTAGGCTTGTTTGTCGTGAGTGATGCAGTTGCCACAGCTCACCACTTCTTGCCGACCTGCACTGGCTACCAGTCAAGCAACGGATTGACTTCAAGGTTTTGGCGCTCACTTTTAGGTCCCTCCATGTTTTGGCTCCAGCTTATCTCTCAGATATACTCTCCCACCAGGCCAAGCTTCGTACCAAGCGCTTTACGGAATCCAACAGTTTACTAATACCTCGTACAGATCTCAAATCCTTTGAAGATCATGTATTTAGTTCATATGCTCTCAAAGCCTGGAACCCAAGCTCAACTTGCATCAGAGCATCACTGACTTGTCCCCATTTAAAAAGAACTTAAAAAACTAACTAATTTAGGACAGAATTGAGTAGGTCCGTTATTCGTCTTTCATGTTCTTGTGTGTGCTGCCACTGTGCATGCTGCCACTAACGACACTTACATGTGGACCCTGCCCATATCACCCCTAACGATGTTTTCCACGTTGCTTATCAAGCATGATATTACTCACTATTTAATCGCGTTTTCCTTTGCAGCAAATTTGAAGTGCCTAGAAAGGGATCGAGTTCTCTGGGGGTGCTTAATCAAGTGGAATTATTAATGTTATTAATAAAAATTAATTTACTGTTACCATATATATCGGTAAACGGTCTGACCGGGAAATCATGAGAGAAGGAATGGACTGACACACAGCCTGGTCTTTAAGTAGTGACGTCAGGCCAAATTGGGCTAGTTGGCTAAAACGTTGATTAGTTGATGATGTGTTGCACGATAACGTATACTGCAGTCTGACAACTATGAATTCATAAGAAGTACGGTACCAAACCAGAGAATTGGCAAGTTTAATACTGTCGCCCATAAACAAGTGCAACTACTCCATTCCTTTTATATTAAGGCGTAAAAGAGCCAGTATCTTGAACTTTAAATTTATATGGATGTTATAAAGTGTAGTGTTACTCAAGTTCGTAGAGCGACACATGTTTTAACCTCGGGGAGACACGGGAACGAGTCGTGGCAGACCAGCTGCACTTATTTATTGAAACTTCAAACCTTGCTATTGCGTTTCGATCTGGTTTGAGAGTTAATCAATCGACGGAATAGGCATTGCTTTGTATGTCAAATGTCCTACTTCGGTATGCAGACATAGGAAGAGTATCTCTGCTTGTTTTGCTCGATCTTTCGTCAGCTTTGTATGCTATCAGTATCCAGCTGTTTCTTAAGTGCTTTTCATCTTACCTGGGTATCACTGGCACTTCTCTGCAATGGTTCAGGTCCTATCCCAGTAGGAGATGCCAGAGTAATGTTTCTAATTGACAAAGGTAATCGAATGAACCTCTGAAATAAGGTACCACAAGGTTTTGTGCTTGGTCCCGTTCTGTTCACGGTTTATACTGTCCCTTTTGCCGATGTGATTGCTAAGACCAATCTGGGCATTCACTTCTAAGCAAGTGGCACTCATTTGTACCTTGGCTTTGATGATTTCTAGCACTCCAGCACATTTCTTTCTCTCCCCTCACTTGCTGCATGTATTGATGATATGGATGGCAGCAAATTTTCTTAAATTGAGTGATGACAAAATCCCTACACCAGCTATACACAAAACAGTGCGATTCAGAAACTGGAAATATTAACACTCGAAATCTGCTCTAGCAGCATATATTTTGTTGAATGTGTAGGCAATCTAGGTGTTATGTTCTAATGGGACATTTTGTTAGACGACCACATCAGCTACGCAGTCAAGTCTGCCTACTTTCAGCTACATTACATTGCTAACAATCGGGCTCATTTAGACAATGATACTGCATTTAAATTGGTTCATGCACATTTGACATCCCGTCTTGACTTCTTCAACTCACTGCTTGTAGGTCTACCGGCCTGTTTAATCAGGTGCTTGCGGCTCGTGCCAAACTCTGCTGCTAAGCTTGTCTGTCGTAAGTTTCTCAGTTGCCAGGTCTTACATTTCTCCCTGTCCTGCACTGGCTCCGAGTCAGGTATTACATCGACATGGGGGATTTGTCACTTTTTAGTTCTCTTTTTCTTTGTCTCTAGCTGCAAATTAAATCTACTTCCCCGAAAGTCTAAGAATGTTTCCCCCTCTGTTTCGGAATGTAACTGCTGACCTATATGTTGTACAAACCTCAAATTGCTTGGAGACTGAGACTGAGACTTTAGTTCGTATGCTCCAAAGCCTATACCTCACTCCCTGCTCGTTACGCTACATCTCCTGACTTGACCACATTTAAAAATAAATAAAAATCGCCCTAATTTATCACAGCCTTTATTGGTTTGATAAGATTTTTCTTTTATGCGCTTATATGTGCTAACACTGTGCATGCTGCTACTAACCAAGCTTGCAGGCAGACTTTGTGCCTGTCATCCTTTGCTTTGTTATTCTTGTTGTTTATTGAGCTAGCTACTAAAAATTAGATTGTGCTTCCATTGCAACAAAGAACCTAGAAAGAGATTAAGCTCTCCAAGAGTGTTTTATTAAATGTACTACTTACATAATTATAGGGAATATTGGGATCCTTTTGATCACTCCAGATATCTGAATAACTCTCTTATTTATGAGTATGACAATAGAGACTTTATCAATTTTTCTAAGCCAGGGTAAGCCACATTTTATTTATGATTCAATGTTTACCTTGCATACAAAAACGAAGTTTCTGATCTAGACGTATCACACAACGCCTTCGTAAAAAAAGGGACTTCCTGAAAGGCTCGGACACAAATGACCGCAGTGATGTTAAAGTAAACGACCCGAACCAGATGGAGACATTAATGCCAGACCACACTAAACCTAATAAGAAGGAACCTGCCTGGGATGAAATCACACCGGTACATGATTCATCAACTGCGAATAATCTATCATCAAACTTGACCGGTAAATATTCTCAAGGTAATACTTAAAGCTCATACTGTGGAGCCCGTTTGTGAACTTAAACGGTGCTGCAGCACTTCCGCTAAACTGAGCACCTGTTATATAAATGGTAAAAAATAGATACCCGTAAGCTGGTGAAATTTTAAAAAAAATGTGTTGGCAGACTGAGTTTTGGTTAAGTGCTAAATGGTCGAAGAATATTATTATAGCCAATGCAATGTAGCGAAAACTAGATTTAGAGAGTTATTACTTAGTTTTTTGATTTACTGATCTTCATAGAGTTCGCATTTAATAGCTAATGCAATCATTTTTTTAATACTACTGGAAAGTTCCGGCATTGTGAAGGAAGTAAAAATATACATAGTTAACTTCTCCATATGTCAAGACACATTTTCTAAACTCACACTACAGTAAAATTTTATTATGAGACTTCCCTATATTTCACTCTATCATAATCAGTAATCCCGTGAAACTCTTACATCGATTCTGACTGTGTATAATTAGTTTAGATGCTCATTTTTCTGAACAATTTCAACTGACGGCGATCCGTATATATTTTAGCAACAAGGTTTAGTGTAGTTAGTTACTTGATCAATAACTACAGCCAGAACCACAGTATAGTGAAAATATATCTTTAGGCATAGGTTTACTCAATGCCTTTTGATATTTCGAATTTTGAAGTAAGCATACAGGAAGTGAATGGACTTAAGTACTTTGTGGATAATTATTCGACCATCCGACGAACAATTTACTTCTTTTCTACAGTTAAACTTAAGTCTGGTATAACAAGCTGCAGCTTGCATCTGTCAAAATAGGCTCAGGGGTCTGGAAATATAAAGAACAGATGAGAGCGTCCATTCAGTGTGCTCTTTCTCTCGATCTTAATAGCTTATATCAAAAAGGTTTTACCAGTATTTCTACTCCAGATTTTGTGCATAGCTTTGCAATGGAGTTAAGAATTTTAAACCTGAAATCCATCCATCATGTTTATTTATCACCACGTTTTACTGCATGAATGTAAAAGATTCTTGTATAGCAACACAAGTATATATAATGCATTCAGATCTAACGTGAAAGTACTTTGGCCAAAAGAAACTATCTCACGCAATAAGAAGAATTTAGAAACCTCTCTAAATGGGAAATACAGTCAACGAAGTGCAATTGACAGCTACATACAGCTACAAATGCAGTGCGAAAGTCGGCAACTGAAGTGTAGCTGTCATTTTCTCGGAAAAGTCAAAATGATTAAAGAGTAAATCAGTTCGTAGCCAAACGTTTTCCAGTAAAGAAATGCTATGCTAACCTACATCTCTCAGAAGGCCAGAGTTAAGAAAGATGCTTCAAGTTTGGGGCTGCAGAATTGCTGCCTGTGGGGAAGCAAGGTCGTGCAGGCCTTCTGGGTCACTAGTTACTAAGAAAACGCCGTAGCCGTTTACTACATACGATGAGAATGCAGCATGCTATTTCTGTCTAAGGTCAACATTTTGCGGGAGTATTTTTACATCAGCTGTTGAAACTTAATGACTCCCCGAGCATTAATAATCACTTGGATGAAAATCATATGAGCGTGATCACCTCTTATTTATATTTTTGGCATATAATACATATCTAATTGTGCCTATTCGTGGTCTCGTTCTTTTTGCAGTGTATATTCTTACTCTTGCCGATGTGATTGCCGAACACTATCTAGGCTTTGACTTATATGCAAATGACTTTCAGTTGCACCTTTGCTTTGATCCCCCCCAGCATTTCAGCTGGTCAATTCCATCATATCTCTAGCTGCATGCATTGATGACAGATATAAACATGACAACAAATTGATATTGATTGATTGACATTGATGATGATAGATATGGAGATGGCAACAAACTATCTTAATTTAAATGATGGTAAAAACTTAGTGATTATGGGCGAACTAAGTGTGACTCAGAATCTGATGAGGTTCAAGGTCAGAATCCACACTGCCAGCATATATAATTCGTCTAATATTTGGGTTTGTTTATAAAAGGATACCACGTTTAAGTTGGTCCATGCATTTGTGACATCCCGTCTTGACTTCTGTAACTCACTGCTTGCTGGCCTGCCGTCATGTGCAATCAGGCGATTAAAGTTATCGCAAAACTTCACAGCTAGGCTCGTCTCTCTTGAGTGTCTCAGTTGCCACATCACACCACTTCTTGCCGACCTCCACTGGCTCCCAATCAAGCAACGGATCGACTTCGAGGTTTTGTCGCTAACTTGTAGGTCACTTCATTCTTTGGCTACAGCCTATCTCTCAGATCTACAGCCTATCTCTCAGATCTACTCCCCCACCAGGCCAAGCGTCGTACCACCAGCTTTTTGGAATCCAACAGGTTACCAATACGTCGTACAAAAATCCAATCCTTCGGAGATCGAGCATCATGTTCTCATGCTCCGAAAGCATGGAATTCACTCTCGACTTGCGTCGGAACATCACTTGACTTGACAAAATTTAAAAATAACTTAAAAGCACACCGATTTTGGACAGCCTTTAGTGGGTTCTTGTGATTCTTCCTTCATGTGCTTATGGGCGCTGACACTGTGCATTCTGCCACTAACCACACTTGCATGCTGCATATCTTCCCTTACCATGTTAAATTCATGTTGTTTATCAAGTGCGGTATTGCTCACCATTTAATCTCGTTTCCCTTCGCAGCAAATGTAAATAGCCTAGACAGATATTGAGCTATCTGAGGTGCTTTATCAAGTGCATTATTATTATTATTATATCCATTCGAGTTTGAACGAAATCAAGGCGTCCGCTTTCAAAGTGACCTTTAATTAGACGACCACGTCAGCACCATAGTCAAGTCTACCTCTTTCAGCTGCATAACTTTTTCTAAAATTCAGGCTGGCTTAGACTGGAATACTCAAACTAATGTGGACCGAGCATTTTTGACATTCCGTCTCGGCCATTGTAGCCCTCAGCTACATGGTCAACCGGCCTGTGTAATCAGGTGCTTACAGCTTGTTCAAAACTTTGCAGTTTGGCTTGTCTGGTGTAAACGCTTTAGTTTCTACATTACATTACTACCTATCGCCGACCTGCAACTGCTCTCGGTCGAGCAAAGCATCGACTTAATTGTTTTATCATTTACTACCAGGTCCATTTATTCTTGGGCTACCTATCAGATATACTCCGCGAACGTTAATGGACCGCATAAAAAGAAACAAAAACGTACCTAGTTATTGCAGCATGTTGTGAGTGCTTCTAACTAGCACATCTCGCCTCTAAACACATTATTCTTGGTTTTTATTGAGCATTCTGCCGCTGGCTATTCAATCGTGCTTCCTCGGCAGCAACTGTAACGTGCCTAAAAAAGATTGAATCATCTGAGGGCGCTATATTTAATTTGATATGGTACTATTATTATAAAACATCTTCCTAGCATAGTTAAGAATCTCAATAATTACCCACTGTTACCCTTCTAATACTAATGCTTATATATATATATTCATTTTATATGTATTGGCATGCAACTAATAAGTTTGCCAATTGTTAGGTGGGCTAGTATTTGAAGTTTTGTGAGAATATACAGTTTCACACCCGCCTTAACTTCTGCATTTTAGCAATCTTCAGTCTCATGGCAGCCAAGTTTAAATCACCTGAATACAATTATCAAAGAGACTTGGACTTTAAACTAGTACTAACGTTAGCCACCAATATACTTACAAAGTACTCCAGATCTTTAATCGAAAACCACAGTCTCTGTTGCTGTATGAGTCAATATGAGACCGGTTCGTTTTTTAGAATTGTACTCGGTCCTATATTCTAACGGTACATCACGGATATTCATCTCTACTAAAACTAGCTTTGTTTTCGATACACATTCAATTAATAAAAACTAAACGCTTTTGAAATTAGATGAGACAATTTATACCTGAGTAATTTCTAGGTGAAGTCAACAAGCTATATTCTAAAAAAGTTGTAAAGATGTACGGTGATAAATTGCTTACTTATTTATTACTTTTAGTTTCGAGATTTCAATTTATGTTCATTATCCTCACCTTAAATGTACATGCTGCAATCACTAATACTCACGTTTTAGACCAGCCATCAAGAGAAGGAACGGTGGCGGTCCTCGGTACTCGATCCAAAGTTTTACTCCAGAAATTAAACCCGTCGAAGAAACTTTCAAGTTCTATTACCATGCACTTGGGTGTAAGTTAAATAGATGCTTACTGAAAACCACCGATCGCTACGTTGCAACTCGACCATTAAGCATTCTGAATTTCTTTATTTTGACGACAAATTCACTGCCCAAAATTAGTTCATTAATGAACAAACTGGTAAGTGGTCACAAAATGAAATTCTAGAAACAGCATTTGATAGCATTATGACACTTAAAAAGAATATGATTTTATGAGAAATTTATTTGACAATATACTTCTGTGCTCAAGATTGTGGTAGCCTAGCGGAAGCAGGCAGTGCCTGTACAGAAAATCGTACATTGATTTATTACTTAGCTAAAAATAATGTGCATAGAGTGATATTTTGGAATGCAAGTTATAATTTAATAGTTGCATCCTAATCCACTTATGCTTTTGAAGAGTATTTATCTGTTTAGTTTTTCTGCTCTGTCGGAAAGGTCATATTCCTCATGCAAATAGGATTAGCCAGTTAGTTGGCAATATTCGACCTTGCTGATGCCTAAGTTTTTTCACTCTACCTAAATCTACTTCCTGTATGCTCTAACGTATCAATTTTCAGGAATTTCTTTCAAGCAAAGGTGCAGATGTCTCTCACGGAAAGTACCCAGTACACAAGGCGACAAACAACTTCAGAAACATACTATCGTGTAAGCATTTCTTGATCGCTTTCCCCTTCAAGACACTCGCTAAACTATTGGCAGGCATTTTTACTAGGAATGGCTGCTACGGGGCTGAAAATCTAGCAGTGGACTGAAGTTTGACCAATTTTTCATTTACTATAGGATTGTATCCCCAGTTACCACGTATAATAAATATACAGATCGTAAATTGGTACGGCTTAGATCCGTACAGTGAACTCACTAATCACTGCTCCTTCTGAAATTAAAGATAAATGTCCAGGGAAGGCAGTGCATGACTGCTTATTTCGCATTCGTGCCCAAAACCACAGATAAATTTATCTCAGTCACATGATATTTATTGTTAGTTTGAATGCTAATGGATTGATTGATGTGCACAGATTCATGTTACATAAACAACTAGGGCAGCATTACTTATCTTTTGATGTAATCATAGCTGCTGCCATGACTTTCTGGTGACCTGTAAAAGACAAGTTCCCACTTTTACTGTTTAAAAAATGGCTTCATTGTGAAATATAACGTTTTCAACCCCATGAGCTGTAGAAATATGCCAATGCATTCAAAAGAAGCAGGACTCTTTGTTTCAAGAGCTGCCGTTTCTAAAAAGAAAATAGAAAATTATTTGGCCTGTCAACTTTGCATGCATCTGCAAAATCAAGTTCGAGGACTTTGGGACATGTCTAGGTACTCTTATAACACCAAAATCACAATGAAACTGACAGCACCGAAAAACCTAGCACCCGTATAGTCCCAGTTCCCAAATTGAAGTGTCAGGAAAACACTCGTGCACACAACCTATGATTTAAATCATGCACAAGCTTTAAACAAAAGAATTGTGATTCGGCTTGCTGTCACAAAACTTTGACACACCTAACAAGGAGAAATAAACTCGTGTTTCACGTCAATGACTTAATTAATAGAATATCTGTGGAATTTGCATATCATGCATAGCATTATGACAAAACGTGTTGGAACATAAAATCCAGCTTCCGTTTCAAATCGGTCTATCCACTAAAGTCAATTATGTGCTCAAGACAGCTGAAACGATTCACATGTTGAAAAAATAATGCACTCTAAATTTCAAGTTGGTCAGATTGGATATGTATTTTAGGAGATGCGACAGAAGCGAGATACAGATGGCTAGCATTTGGCTTGGTGGTTTTTGAAAGAAACTGAGAACATTCAGCTACGAAAATGCAACATCGCTATGTAACGTTGTGCATCCCGCACAGTTTTCAATACATTTATATAGATCTTTGGTATCGCTCAAAATTACAAGATTGTTATCAAGCATCTACAAAAGATATCCCCAAGCCATCAGTCAGACCAGGGCCTCTACCTATTTTCGCCAATAAAAACCTTAATGCATACATGGAATAGAGAAGACATTGAAATCACCTTGAATAGAGTGGAATCAAAATGTTTAGACTGATTCAAAGTGAATGACGCGACAGTTCAATCAAAGTCACCTTGCTGCTGAGAGGCCGGCGTAAACGCCGTCGTAGGTTGCTTTCTGTGTGTTCAATGGCTGCTACAGGAACCGGATCCTCGGTTCCTCAATTCAGTAGGTGAGCTGATTATAAACTCCCTCCATAGATACGGTGGCTTCGGTAATTTATCAATGCATTATCCTCAACGATAGTTTATTGGCCCAAGATTAGTAAAGTCCGGTTTGTGAGCATATGTAAATATGCTAATGTAAACACGAGGATAGCGAGGAAATAAGGCGTTATATGGTTAGATAGTCATTTGCCGGAACTTGGTGCATTGCTTAACTATCAGCTGCGGAATCTGGTTATGC
Source organism: Cristatella mucedo (assembly GCA_009760855.2). Lineage (NCBI taxonomy): Eukaryota > Metazoa > Bryozoa > Phylactolaemata > Cristatellidae > Cristatella > Cristatella mucedo. Next base: position 767,536 of record WPIO01000122.1, on the reverse strand, counting down.
TTGGAGCAATTGGGTTTACGCTTTTTGATTAGTGTAACTACGAGTTTGTTAGTTGACCTCGAGGGTCCTGTCGTTTTTTGAAAACTTGTTTTTTTCATCGTTTAAAGTGGTGCTCAGCCGGTCAAATAACTGTGGAGTAGCTTTCATTTACAGAGCTTGCCAAAATGAGGGTTCTTTCTTTCAAAGAAGATGGTTTTGTTGAGCTGGATTTGTTAATACCGATTTAAATCAATTTTTCAAACAATGTTTACCAACCATGTTTCGGTTGTCTATCAACCAAAACATTGTGGACTAAATTACTAACTAGTTTTTATAAGCAATAACATATTTTTGACCCATTGTGTGCATTCCGTGACATTATCCTTATATGTAGTATCTAACATAACAAAGAGCTTTATTAGTGCTAAAGTTACTGCATCCGAACGTAATCTGTCAAAGGTACTTACAAACATTTGTTTAGCCTCCGAACAACCCTATAGCTAAGATTAAGGTGCTAATGACTTAACACATATTTGTAAACTTAAATAGACATTCATCATGTACTCACAGAGGGTTTATTTATATGAAGCACGTGGTAATTTTAGGTTAAACTGCAAACGTTGCTTATACTGATTATCATTATTTTCTTTGCCTGAGAAAGATATGGGCGATATACATTTTAGAAATGTGTGGTAGACACCGATCTTAGGAATAAAGAAGGGAATAAATTGCACGTAGCAGAATTATCGAAGGTGATATTAATTTGGAAGTTTCTCTACTTTAAACGGCAAAGTGTGACAGAAATGTAATTGCAGGAACGGAGTGGGGTTCTTGCGACGGCCTATCCTTATTTTTGAGCTTGCATAAGTTCTACTTTGCACATGAGCATATCACCCGTTTGCAAACAAATCGACAATATGTAAGCATGCTCTCATTTTGAACCTAGTTTAAAGTTCTAGTTTTAGTATGATCACAGATAGATTTGATGACTTTGAAAATAAAAGTTAGAGCTTACGTGATGTAATCACTAGAATCCGTTTTCGTGTCTGCCATGTGGTAATCTATTTATTATTGGCTATGTGTATTTCTTACTTTTGAAATGCAGTAATTTGTAAGCTTGAAGTAATAATTTCAAAAAATAAACGCTTAGAACTACAGTATTCCTAATTTATCTGCACTATTTACTTGGTTTGTAGTGTTTATCTTTCTACAGCATTCAATCAAACTATGCGATTGCTATTGAAAGGCAGAATTGATGCCAACAGAAACTGACTAATACACCAGAGAGCGTTTTCATTTTTATCCAATAAACTTTAAAAGGCACATGAATATGACTGGAATTTTTTCGCTGCCAAATCAAAGTTTACAGTAACGAAGTCACTCTTTCTAGATTGAGCTCCTCTTTTCTTACTTCCTGCATTTATTACTTTCTCGTCCACTTCTCAGTGCCTGAGAAATCTGTGACTGCTTGTTCGGAACCACAAATACGCTGCTCAAGAGCCTCTGTTGTAACTCACTGCAAGTGCTTGTTGTTAGTGTAAGCTGCTCATTTAAAAAGCCGTAAGTTTGGTTTCTATGTTTGTCTACTGAACGTCTTCCTATAAGCGTTTTGCTTGGCCTGTCGTTTAGTAAAATGATCGGTGAACATTCAGAGCAACATGAATGGAAAGTTGTATGAAGGTTGCTAGAATCAAATGCACACGACAAGGTAATAATTTCCATATATTCATTTGCAGAAACGGTATATCATCCTGCAGCAAGGTGGATGCTGGATATTTATGTTCGAAACACAACTGCTAGCAGGATTTGACAATAGTTTACGCCGCGGCTCGTAAGCTGACCTCTGAAGTGTGGAAATATGACTTAATTTTATATTTCCAGCGAGGAAATTATACCTGACTGTACTCCATTTATAAATATGTGAAAACATCGGTGCTCGCTCTGAAATCATAATGTCTGTGTTCGCTATGAATTCATTGACCGCCTTCGATTGAAAACTGTTACAAAGTACGAACATTCTTAAATATACCTCGCTTACCCTTCAATACATTTATAGCCTTCGATATTTGTCTGCAATCAACCGAAGAATCCCAGGAATCTGAATGGAAGCCTACACCCAAGCTTGATTTGGCATTGTACATCCACCATTTTTGAATGAATGCCATGAAGCTACGCATAAGTATTGGTATATCCAGCAACATCGCTGCACATATGAGCACCAACAGATTACAAAATCAGCCTAAGGAATCAAATATGATTTCTATGAACCCCAGTCTAGCCTTTAAAGCCGAATGTTTTGGTGTGGGAATGCTCACACTCATGCATTTTAGTTTCGATACAGACTTAGAGAAGGTACACTGAGTATACAACTACATGTAAATAAAACTATATTAATTACTGAAGAACAAGTTAAATGAATATATCTAAAATCTCAGCGGATTTAATGGTGAGGTTTGAATCAACAGAATCTAGACAGAATGCAAGTAACCAGTGCCAATGGCACGAGCTAGGGTTCCATGTGGAGTCGGAAATATTCAGTTATCCGAACGATTCTAATCACCCCAAATCTGAGCTAGTTTTCCCAAGCATTTGCTATTGTTACTAATGTTGCAATTGTTATTGTTATGGGATTCAGTACTTGGTGCATTTTTATAGCTGCTCAAAATTGGTTGAAATAGATTTTGATGAATATCTTAGCATTGCATTCATTCAGTTACAATGCAAGCACAAGTGGGGCACGCAAAAAATACGCAGACGGAATGAAACACCTGAGAACAAGTCCTCAAAGGTCCTTACAGAAATTCAAAACTCGTGAGATATATAACAATCTCTCTCAACCCGGCTGTGGCACATTTCGCAGAATATTGTCATCGCACTGTATACTGCCAAAGTGTCGTTTTTCCTCAGGTATCAAGGTAAAATCGGCCAAAGGCATCGATGAGCACACCAAAAATCTATGCTGATTTCCAACAGAAAAGTAAGATTAATGAGTAAGAAAAGTTTGCATCTGTATCAGGGTAAAGCAGTGGCATGCGAGTTACATCATCAGTACTGCACACTGCTCCAGTATCGCGATTTCTAACTCACCAGAAGATGACTGCCGAGGACAGCAAACAGTCACCAGCCCTTCCAACATCAAATGTTACGAACGAGAGTGGTACATCCCACGTCATGACATTGCAAAAATTATTTGCATCCGACGTAACTGTGTTATTCCTGCCTGATAGGAGAAAATATCGGCGGCACTCAAAGCCATGTAATCACGACTGCATCCTTCAACTAGCAGCAACTATAAGCATTAGGATGAAACAGAAGTGGAAAATGGCAGCACTGATAATAAGTAAAAAGCACCTAGCCTTAAAATGTTTGTACTCCTAGCTAGGAGATGTCAATTTAGACAAAATTACGGTTGAATGCGTTCAAAAACAACGATAAAGTAAAACTAACCTACAGCTCACAGCATATAGTAAAGATCAGGTCAACAATTGGGGAACCTTCCTGCCTAACTTGTAACTCCATCTGCTACTCCACAAAGTCACAAAGACCGTGTGGGTGTTACGCAGGAGAATTTTGTATAGCACACTCACAGCCTAAGCCGCTCCGGTACACATTCGGTAGCCAACGGACTTCGTTTCATGAAACAAAGAGAAAGTGGGAAGCATAGCAGAGTCAGGAAAGCAGTTCAGGTAGTGAGCCACATGGAAGTAGCAGCTCACGACCGCTAAAAAGAATGAGCCATAGTCGGTAGTAGGAGAGTAGTTGTCGTAGCTTAAGAATTGTCAAAGCGAGTTCCACAGTCTTCGACCTGCAGAGCTAAAGCTTCTGTCGCCAACTGTATTTAAGCTGAGGAATGGGACAGCTAATTTATTGTCCACACAAGACCTGAGGGTGCGAACAGGCTGAAACTGATGCAGCAGTTTAGCTAGGTACGAAGGAGGTAAGCCGTGGCGGACCTTGTGGGTCAGCTCAAGAACCTTCCTCTGTATCCTTTGCTCATCCGGCATCCGTCTTAATTCTTTTAGCAGAGGAGACACGTGCTATAACTGCTGGAACTTGAAGACTAGCCTTGCAGTCATATTCATAGTCTGCCGCAGTGGTCTAATAGCTTTCTTTGGCAGCCCAGCCTATAGGGAATTACAATAATCAAGCCGAGACAGAACTAAGAAGCTATTTAAATTTTTTACAAGCAATTGTGGGAGACGGCTCCTAATCTTGGATAGGGATCGGACGTGATGGTTAGCTGTAGAAGAAGTCTTCTGAATGAAGTTTTTAAAATTGAGGCTGTTGTCGAAAATGAGACCTACATTTCGAGCACATGGTGAAGGTCACACAATAGTATCACCTATTAGAAGAGCAAAGCCTTTTAATCCAGCCACAAGCTTAGGGTTTCCAATGAGCAGTAGTTTGGTTTTACTAATTAGCTTCCGATCGAATGCTACCTAGCTGGAGATTAAAGTATAGCAAAGTCCATTTCAGTTAAACTCAAGCCTGATTTAGATCGCAGCAATTTCAATAGACCTCCCAGCAGAAAGATAAACACACTTTGAAACTGATCTTTCCAACCAGCTCTTTTAAGCAACAACAATACCCAAAAGTATTTAAGTATTAAATTTTGAATAACAAGCTATTGCTGATTGCTATTTCTGAGAAAGATAATATTCACTCGCTTCTACCTAAATTAAAATCACAGTTTACTTTACTTAATTGCAGGTTAAATCCTATTTGATATGCCTAAAGTAACAAACTTTCTTATTTTCTGTATTGAATTTAAAACATATTTCGTCGTGGTTGCTAGTTCCTTCATATTTTTGATTGATGCCGAAGTGGCAAAATCTCCAAGACAGATGACTCATAATAAGTACTGCATTAATGAAACCAGTTGCAATCGCAGAGCACGGCAGCTAGCAAGACCATCACATCAATCTCTTCCTCATGCCGATATACTTTGCTTCCATATAGTGGCTGAATGCACTCGGTCATAGCCTTAATATCAGTGTCAGTACGTCATGATCGCTTTATATGATATATGGCGTATAAAATGGCCCCCTAATGGTTTTCTCCTACATTTCTTGCTTGGTACATGAATATGAAATTTATGTCGTACTATAACTAAAAAAATTGAAAGAACTAATTGTCACGCAGAAGAGTTTTCTATATTGCTTTTATGTAAAGCGCCTAGAAAGCGATTAAGTTCTCTGAGGGCGCTTTATCAAGTGCAATATTATTATATTATTATTATAATAGCCTATGTGGCTTCCTGTCTGACTAGGGTAGCTAACATACTTTATTTCAAACATAAAATAAAAAGTTAGAGGCCTAGTGATGTCAGAATGACTGTCAAGGTTTAGAGTGGTATTATATTAGCAGTCTAAAGTGACTAGAAATGGAGTGCTGCCGTCGTTGCCTAAGATTTGTCGAAGTGAGTTGATCAGTCTAAGACATTTTCGGATAAAAAAATAGCGTCTCCAGTAGTCTTTAAGTATTGAAATGAAACAGGTAATACATAAATAAATATATATATAATAATAATATAATATAACATTTTAAAAATAGTATAGTAAAAAATAATACAAAATAATATAGAGTGATAAAATATAGACTAATATTTTACATTATTATATATTATCATATTATATCATATAGTAGAAATTAATATAGCATTCAATAATGAATACTATTATTATATATTATGTAATCCAAGCAATCTAAACCATCCTTGAATTATTATTTATTATATAGTAGGCAATGCTTCTTCGTTGGAGCCGCTTTTAGGAAGCCTAGTCGGCCCTTGGCAGGAAGGAATGGGCAAGAGGTCTGGCAAGCGAGCGTTACGACAGGGACCCATGATAGAGCAGCTGCATGCTGTTTCGCCTCGAGCATCCTCTAGACGTACGTTTGCTTAAGATCGTGCTAAGCTATACCTATGCTGTCGTGGTGCACTGGTTCATCAAACTTCCGGGAGTAATTACACACAACCATTTTACGTCACAAACGGCCATAATGTTTAAGCTCTGTCGGACTGAAACAGCAGGATGCTGGATATTTCCGATAAGTGGCTCCGAAAGATATAATGATTAGATCATAGTCCACGCAATCATTAGTCGAGCTTGTAGTTTAAGCTACCTTGTCATTTCGATGCGGATTGTCTTAGCATAGAGTATTGGCCAATGTTTGCTGTGGTCGATTTCAAAACATTATCTGAATGTGGGTATGCCCAAGAGCGCAACATTTTGTAGGCGCCCTTTGAAGTGAGTTCGCTTCTATCTGAAATGTAAATTTGAGCTTCACATCGGCAATTTCGTCGATGCTTTTGAGTGGGGAGTAACCTACAGTACTTTTCAATGCTGCTTCGGGTGATTGCCACGCTTTGCCGGAGTTCATGGACGTATATATATATATATATATATATATATATATATATATATATATATATATATGTGTGTGTGTGTGTATAAAGCGCCCCCAGATAACTCAATCTCTTTCTAGGCGTTTTACATTTGCTGCAAAGTGAAATGCGATTGAATGGTAAGTAAAATCATGCTTGAAAAACTAACAAAATGAACAACATGGTTAAGGGTGATATGCACAGGGTCAGCATGCAAATGTGGTTAGTGGCAGCATGCACAGTGTTAGCAAGCATAAGCACATGAAGGGCAAATCACAAGGACCTACTAAATGCTGTCCTAAATAGGTGCGTTTTTAAGTTCCTTTTAAATGTGGTCAGGTCAGTGGATGTTCTGACGCAAGTCGGGAGGGAGCTCCAGGCTTTCCGAGCACACGAACTAAATGCACGGTCTCCGAAGGATTTAAGGTTTGTATGAGGTATTTGTAGACTGTTTATGATTAGGTTTCTTTGCTCCCAATACAGTCTCACATATCAGGTTTAGAGCAAGATAACGGCCGGGTCCTGAACACATATTGGCACACTATAGCAGAAACAAATTGACGAATGATAAAGTAATACCAAAATTAGCTTGCACTTGCCATATAAGTGACACGGAGGCATGGTGACGATAGGAGAACCTGACAAGGATTTTATAACCCTTAACTGACTAACGAATTCATTTCGGTAACATTGAGCTGCATATTTGTAAGACAGAGAGACTCAATGGTAATATCATCAGACATATATATTGATTTTAGATGTCCTGTTACATTGTTTGTATCTCATTTAGTGGTCATGATGTCAGTTGGCGTGTAAACTGATATGTTGTTAGCATAGAGTCCTAAGTGGACCCATGCCATTCATATACTTCTCTAATCTGTGCTAACAAGCGATAAACAGGTTAAGGATGTGCAAAGTGCTATGCTGACACACTCATGCTAAAGCATTAGCTTACTCAGGGTGGGGAAGAAAATCACGCCCGCTAGGAAGTATGAACACTGACTATTTGTATGAGCAAAATTGTCTACATCTACACCTGCTTACCAGCCTGGATAGTGTGTGCTTTTGTAATATCTTCTTAAGACTTTTGCAGCTCACTGGTCAACGCTCAAACAATTCCTTTGAGTCTAATAAGATGCTATTCTTTGGAGCATTCTCAGCAAGTATGCGTTACACTGCGGCTCTGGCTCTTCATCAAGCAGCTAATATCTTACATGTTCTGTCACTTACTCTTAGGATACTGCTTCCCTTGCTACTACAAATGCCAGCTACATTTCTAGCAGATTATTCATCGTTTACTAACTCTTCAAAATTAAGCTTTTTTATTTGCTATTTTTACAAATTTTAAGCCCTTGGAATACCATGCCCCAAGTTTGTCAAAGAATCCCAAAGCCTGAACATTGTTTACCTATGTCATGATATTCCTGACATGAAATCATTTGAAAAAAGCTTAAAAGCCACACCATTGATATTTTGTAGCACAATGTTTATACTGCATTGTGACCTTGTGCTTGCTGATACTTCGTGCAACCGTGAATCAACAGAACTGCGTCATCCCTAGCATATGTTAAGTGCAGAAAGATATGTAGGGCTCCTAAGATATTATAAAATATTATTTAGTCAATATAAATGGCAAATACGCTTATTGGGGTTTTTGGAAAGACATTAGAGCTTACCAAACGTACCTTTGACTGAGACCTAAATCTATAAAATGACCTCAATAGACCATAAAAGGAAATTTACTAGTTAAAGAAGTCATATGCTAGTTAAAGATTGTCGCTGTAGTTGAACTGAAAGTCCGGTTACCTTAAAATTCTAATGAGTTGATAGTTTCAGCTCGACTAAATGGTGCTAGAATCCAACTGATGAGGAAGGAGCTATAATAAAGAGACGGCTGTAAGCATGTAAAGCCACCCATTGCCTCATGTCGGATCTGGTAGTCCACCCGGCTGTTAATCGAGGGTTTTATGAAGCTGAGGCTGATGTGGTGTGATGTGGAAGCTACTCAGTTGACAACAGCATAGATATGCAGCAGAGCAGTCTAGACATAAACTTAGGAACTACCTTGTGTTTCCTGCTTAACATGATGCCTAGAATGACATTTAAAGGAACAAATTCCTACTACAAAACATGGGAGAATTGAACATCCTTTTCCCAATATAAACGTACCAGAAATGAAGCTAGGCAATTGACTAGTTACAAAGCCAGAAATTTCAGCACCCACAATCTCGGAAAGAAGAACTTGCACTGACCGAGTAAACGCTGAAGGAAAATATGGGTTTTCAGCTCGTTTTTAACTCTCAAGCCTGTGAAAGCCTCGAATTTAGTTAGCTGTCAGCGCCGAGCATTAGGGACATGCAAACCGTGGAATTCTCTTAAGGAGTTCAGTTGGTTAGATGAGCAGCCGAAGGACGAGTAAGAACCATGTATGACACTCAGCCTCTCAAGCTCAATTAAGTAGGCCACAGCAAGAAAATGCTACGTATCTCTATCTGGAACTCCGCAAAGTCATAAATACCGTGTGGGTGTTATGCAGAAGAGTTGTGTATAGCCCACTCACAGCCTAAGCGGCTTTTGGTACCCAATTAGGTAGCCAACAGACTTTGTCTCACGCAACAACGAGAAAGTGAAAACCATTGCAGAGTCACGAGAGCAGTTGAGGTAGTAAGTAGCTTGGAAGTAGCAGTTCAGGACCGCTGAAAAGGATGAGCCCTAGTCGGCAGCAGGAGAGTAGCTGTCGTTGCGTAAGAACTGTGGAAGCGAGCTCCACAGTCTTAGACCTGCAGAGCTAAGGTTTCTTTCGCCAACGGTCTTTAAGCGAATGAAGTGAACTTTAGATCATTAAATAGCTTCGAACTTGATATGCTGCTTGGTGAGTGTGGAGAAACAGTGTAGATCTGTGAGAAATTCTTTGATGCATGCAACCCGAAGTTGAAAACAGACACAGTTGGCAGCAAAGGTTTCCGTGGGCATTAGTAATGGTAGTGATTTGTTGGAGAAGTTGGGTGAAGCTTCATCAGTGCATGCAGGAGTGCCGGTTGCAGGGCTAGGCGATGTGCTAGGCGATGCAAATTCGTAGATTCCATGTCTGCGACTGAAGAACCTGTCTGCCCAATTTAGCTCTTACCATATGCGACTGTAGTTACCGAGGTCAGGGCTATATTAACTAATGCATTGATTAATTTGGTTTAGGTGTATTTGCTTACGTGTATCACAGTTTTTGCATATCGAAGACTGTTTAAATTTATCAGACTTTACTTGATAGGTAATGTGGTCATCGATAAAGTGGAAGATCGTGTCTCAGACTCTGGGAGTGGCCCATGTGGTTTATTTGGCTAATCTTATTTTCATGTTACTTTTAAGACTCTGAGTTGTTTCAGTTTCGTCAGATCAATTTGATGATTACTGCAGAGATATATTTAGTGGAATCTAGACACTTTCCAATCACAAACAATTGTGATATAAGATTCAAGAGATTTAAGATGTGAAAATCTACTTATGCCTGAAAATTGCATTGACTTGATAAAGAAGAGAAACCGTGAAGCAGGTCAAGTTTGAATTACAGGAGGTACCTCACACTTCATAAGCTTACTCAATGAGCGTTTGCCGTTGGCACGTCTTTACCGAAATCTTCTTCTTAAAAAATGATTACATGTTAATCATTATACTGCAATTGCTCATTCTTCCTTGTTTCTATAATTACAGCTTCACAGGGACACGTAACCCTTAAATATGGATTCTACCTTAGGTATAGTAACGTGTACAGCTGAATAGTGGCTTATATGTGCAATTAAGGTGAGTGCTGGCTTTGGGGAATATGCATGTCAGCTTCCGACTAAGTTTTGTGTGCAGGCTACGAGCTTCAAGATCACATGTGACTTAACAAGAATTTCGTAGTTTGCTCTAATCGAAGCATTTCAGTTAAAATTAATAAATGATTGCTGAAGAACTTCAGTTGTCTTTATCTGCTAAAACTTTGCACTTTTCTGCCTTGGCCATATTGTAATGGCTGTCCTATGGACGAATAATGTCTCAGTTATAGTACCTTGTGCCTAGACCTTGGCTTAGAAGTGAGTGCTATTCTTGCAGCTGTGTTGAGCTAGCTTCAGCTATATCATGCTACATATATAAGTACACCCTGATGCTCCCAACTGGGTATTGCTGAATACATCGTAAAATTACCACAGAACCTTGTTTGTACTGTTCTTATGTAATTTGTATGACGTTCTTAGGTGGTAGTTGCATGCCGCTGTCATAGCTATACAGGTGCTTTCAGGTACTCTATTGTATGACCCAGCGTTGACTTACAGTACATGGAATAGGCAGGAGTGTTTGACTGAATGCTTCTAGTTGTTAATCCCTTGATTGGTTGATAGGTTCTTCCACTATTTCATCCTGTCTCATATGCTGCGTAGACTTGGAAGGATTTAATATTAAAAACAAAAACCCTTGTTTACAAGGATTTATACGTAATGTATTACTGAATACCGTTTTTGCTGAATTCGTCTAGAATTACAGTTTGGATAGCCAGCAATAGCATAGGTTTAACCTGGATAGATGAGAATTTTTAGAATAAAATGTGGTGAAGTATTAACCTGCAGTGTTTAAATTTATCATTTTGTTGCGATGAACTATCTCTCGATCATTCAATAGCTGTCACTGTTTCTAATATCACGTAATCGCGTGCGGCTTTATTGATCCTATCTATTGACCACTTGAGATCGCCATTTATGTAACTAGGTTTGCGATAGTTCTTCATTATAGTAATAAACTGTCGTCGTGACTTTTTGTAGATAGGATCTGGAAAATCCGATCCTGCATATTTGCAAGTGTAACTTTAATCAACCTTACTTGCTAACTACCAGTCTCGTTGTCGGTAAGTGCTTTGATCAGGTTTGTACTTTGAAAAATTTGTAATGGATTGGTAAACGAGTTCGTTCTTATGTGATTGATCATCGCTTTGAAACATTTTACTTTAATGAAGAGGTATAAAAAAATAGTTGATGGAAAGTAAGCCTATCATTTTATTTTTTTGATTCATATCTTAGTGAACGCTCGCCTTGACATGCTGCTATATAAATCAATTTTCTAAATGCGAATTACTTTATTTTAGTGCAGATTCAACTCTGCTGCTCAGTCCTCCCTCCGATCGGTCATCATTGGTAGATAGCTACAACACGACACTAGCTGACACGCTCGACGAGTTTGCACCTCTGACAAACCGCACTGTGCGCCCCCGCCCAGACGGCCTATGATTTACCACGGACATTAAACTAGCCAGGTTTACTAAACGAAAGCTTGAAAAAGCATACCAAAGATCCGGATTAACTGTCCATCGACAGGCATATGAAGACTACTGTAAGTCGTACCAATTGATCCTAGCGAAGACTAAGACTAGCTTACATTGAAACATTGTTGAATCACAGATGCACAATCCAAAAATGTTGATGTCGACAATAAACCATCTCAACCGTTCCCAGATTAGTTCCTTACCTGATGATCCTCGTGATGATCTAGCAGATCATTTCTCTCGATTCTTTGTGCAGAAGATAGACAAGATCAGGAATCCATCCCTGCGATGACACCCTCCGCACTAGAATGCTGTTCCTCGGTTCCTGGCTGCACCTCAATGTCTGCATTTAAGCAGGTCACTAGTGATCTAGTCCTAAAGTTCGTATCGCAATCAAAGAAAACAACAAGTCCTCTGGACCCAATTCCCATTGTCCTGCTCCTACGTTGCATTGATCTGCTGCTGCCATGCATAACTAACATCATTAATATGTCATTAGCCTCAGGTCGTGTCGCAGCACCTTTCAAAAAAGCTGTTGTCAGGCCTCTCCTCAAGAAAGCAAAACTAGACCAAAAGAACTTGAGCAACTACTGCCCGGTCTCCGTTCTACCATTCTATCGAAGACACTGGAACGGATCGTGGCAGACCAGCTGAACTCGTATATCGAAACCTCACACCTTGCTAGTAAGTTCCAGTCTGGCTTTAGAGCTAATCACTCCACAGAGTCAGCATTGCTTAGGGTATACATTGACCTAATTAGGAATGCAGATATGGGTAGAGTGTCTCTGCTTGTTTAGCTAGATCTTTCGGCAGCTTTTGACATCATCGATCACAAAGTTCTTCTAGAGCGCCTCTCATCTCGCCTGGGCATCACTGGCACTGCTCTGCAGTAGTTCAGGTCTTATCTTATGCATATATATATATGTTATAGGACAGCATTGAATAGTTCCCTGTGATTCGTCCTTCGTGAGCTTATGCATGCCGACACTGTGCATGCTGCCACTAACCACATTTGCATGCTGACCCTGTGCATGTCACCCCTAACCATATTATTCATTTTTTTCGTTTTTCAAGCATGATTTTACTTACTATTCAATTGCATATCACCTTGCAGAAAATGTAAAGCGCCTAGAAAGAGATTAAGTTCTCTGTGGGCGCTTTATCATTATTATTTATTATTTTTGTTCTGATGCAGGTTGGGAGGGAGTTCCAAGCTTTGGGAGCACACGAACTAAATGCACGGTGTCTTAAGGATTTAAGGTTTGTACAAGGTGTTTGTAGACTGTTGGATTCCAAAAAGGTGGTGGTACGATGCTTGGCCTGATAGGGAGTATATCTGAGAGATAGGCTGGAGCCAAAGAATAAAGTGACCTAAAAGTGAGCGACAAAACCTTGAAGTCAATGCGTTGCTTGACTGGTAGCCAGTGAAGGTCGGCGAGAAGTGGAGTAATGTGGCAACTTCGGCGTTCACGACAGACAAGCCTAGCTGCAGATTTTTGTACCAGCTGCAATCGCCTGATTGCACATGCTGGTAGGCCAGTAAGCAGTGAGTTGCAGAAGTCGAGACGGGATGTCACGAATGCATGGACCAACATGGACGTGGTATCCTTATCTAAACAAGCCGCGAATTTTAGCATAATTAATTTAGCTTAAATTTTAATTTAATTTTAATTTTAATTTATTTATTTATATTTAATTTTAATTTACTTTAATTTTAGGCGTTATGCTGGGGGTGTACGGACAATCGACCTCGTGACTACACCATTTGACAGCATTTAGTGGGTCCCTCTGATTCGTCATTCACGTGCTTATGCGTGCTGACATTTTGCATGCTGCCACTAACAACATTTGCATGCTAACCCTGTGCATGTCACCACTAACCACGTTATTCATGTTGTTTATCAAGCATGATATTACTCACCATTTAATCGCATTACTTTATTGCACCAAATGTAAAGGGCATAAAAAGAGATTGAGTTCTCTGAGAGCACTTTATCAGGTGCATTATCATTATTATTTTCATTGCTCTCGCTAGTTTTAACTCAGGATACACGATTACGACTCAACCAGTCCACGATACTGTTTTATTCAACCGTGCCTAATGCCTGCACTAACTGGCAACTCTACATGCAACTCTAAATCTAACTATCTCTAGCACTTTTCCCTGGTGGTTATATACCTAAATGGTCCCTTGTCAAAGGATACAGCAAATAGTCTTGTAGTAAAGGACACGATTGCGCATTTAGTTCATATTCTCCCAAAGCCTGGAACTTACTCCTGATGTCCGTCACTACATCCCCCCTACTTGATTACATTTACACAGAATTTTCAAATGCATCTATTTACGACAGCATTTAGTGTGTCCTGGCGATTCGTCTATTATGTGGTTATGCCTGCTGATGCTATTGCATGCTGCCACTCACCACATGGGCATGCTAACCCTGTGAATGTCACCCGTAACCATGTTATTCGTGTCGTCCATCGAGTAAGATACCACTCGCCATTCAATTGTGTTTCCTTTGTAGCAAATATAAAGCACCTGGAAAGAGATTTAATTCTCTGACGGTTCTTTATCAAGTAAATTATTTTTATTATTCTAAACATTAATCAAAGTAAAGCCATATAAAATTAAAGTCCACAATCTAGTGGGTGTTCTAAAAGCACATATCAAAGTGCCATAACATAATCTTCCTGTAAACAAAGATTGGACCAACATTACTTATCACTATGCAAGTTCCAGAAACATTTTTTTACTGCTTATCTTTCTTTTCATTGTATTACTCTCATATCAGCCGAACAATTTGACTGAAACTGCAAACTCAGCTTCTCCAGATATAATAATAATAATAATAATAATGCACTTGATAAGGCGCCCTCAGAGAACTTAATCTGTTTCTAGGCGCTTTACATTTGCTGCATAGTGAAATGTGATTGAATGATAAGTAAAATCATGCTTGAAAAACAAACAAAATGAATAATATGGTTAGGGGTGACATGCACAGGGTCAGCATACAAATGTGGTTAGTGGCAGCATGCACAGTGTCAGCACCCATCAGCACATCAAGGACGAATCACAGGGACCCACTAAATGCTGTCCCAAATAGGTGTGTTTTAAAGTTCCTTTTAAATGTCGTCAAGCTAGGGGATGTTCTGATGCAGGTCGGGAGAGAGTTCCAGGCTTTGGGAGCACACGAACTAAATGCACGGTCTCTAAAGGATTTTAGGTTTGTACGAGGTGTTTGCAGACTGTTGGATTCCGAAAAGCTGGTGGTTCGATGCTTGGCCTGATGGGGGAGTATATCTGAGAGATAGGCTGGAGCCATATAATGGAGGGACCTAAAAGTGAGCGACAAAACCTTGAAGTCAATCCGTTGCTTGACTGGTAGCCCATGCAGGTCGGCGAGAAGTGGAGTAATGTGGCGACTGCGACGCTCACGACAGACAAGCCTAGCTGCAGAGTTTTGCACCAGCTGCAAACGCCTGATCGCAGATGCTGGTAGGCCAGTAAGCAGTGAGTTGCAGAAATCGAGACTGGATGTCACGAATGCATGGACCAACTTGGACGTAGTATCCTTATCTAAACAAGCCCGAATTTTAGCAATGTTGTGCAGCTGAAAATAGGCAGATTGGACTGTGGAGCTGATATGGTCGTCTAACGAGAGGTCACTTTGGAATATGACACCTAGATTTCGAATTGATTCAACTGGAGATATGCTGGCGTAGCCAATTTTGAGAGTCAGTCTTTCCAATCTTTGAATCACACTGGGTTAGCCCATATCAGGTTTTTGGCTTGCTCTGTAGATGGTCTGTCATACTATAAATTGCATCATTTAGTGGGCTCTCGAAATTACATCTTTGTGTTTGTAATGAGTGCTGACACTGTGCCTGTTGCTGCTAATCACATGTACACCTTGACCACGAGCATTTCACACGTAAGGATGTAATTATAGATGACATTTCTCATGCTGCTGCTAACCATTCCATCATGTTTTGCTTGCAGTATCAGTAAAGTGTCACGAGAAAAGATTTGGTTCTCTTAGGGTGCTTTACAGATATAGTATTGTTCATAATACACCAACCTTTGGCATCCGAGGAGGGGGCTCTTGGCAGGACTTATTGGCGCCCCAGTGTTTCCTAAATCGCTAACATAAACCTCCATCACTAAATTGTTGTCGGCAACTAGGAAAGTCGACAGTGTAAGGAAGCTTAAGTCACTAAGCCCTTGATGTTTATGTGAATTAATTTTGGCGTTTCACTCAAGTGATGATTGTTGCATGTAGAATTATGACGATCTTAACAAGGCAATTTTATAGTACTCTAAGAGAACTTATTCGAGAGATCCAGAGACGTTGCTCGTATGTTGGAAATCAACTGGTAAGTAAGAGGTACTTAATAAATTATCCACCACTAAAGCATTTAATTTTGATCAATTTCGCTTAATCAAATGTTTCCAGATAATTGTGAGTTTTAGCTTTGCATGTAATTTTGTCAATTTAATAGCTACGGTGGTGACAATCGCTTAATAGCTTATGAATGTATTTGCATTTCACGTAAATAATTAATTTAAAACTGCATATGTCTCTTTAATGACGAAAATAGCCAACGATACTGAAAAAAAAGAGATTGGTCTTTACTTGATAAATGAAAATTAGATGTCTAAATAGTCTAGTAACTGTCTATATGGCAAGGAGAGTATCAAGCCAATGCACTTTATGTTCAGCTGTGAGGAGACCCTCGAATGTCTCCGAAAAATATATGGTTGCCACCAGTGCTATGAAAAGCTCCATGGACTTTGCGAATAGTCTGAATCTTGGTTACTTTAATCTTTACGATCAGCTGAAATTCTTTGGCTGCTTTCACCTCACTAGCAAACCTAATTTGTTTAGCCCAGGGAAAGAAAGCAAGAAGACTACAGTAGGTAAATGGTTCACATAACCAAAAGTGAAAGAGCAACACAAGGTGCCTCTCAGAGCAGCCCTGCGAATGGGCTAGCCATGCAATTTATTTTACGATACTCACCCTTCACTTGTACAATAAATCTGCTAAAGTCAAAATGGTGTAAACTAGAAACTGCCTGAATGAATATTTTGACAATTTGCCCTCAATGAGCCTTTCTACTGCCCACGTCTGCATGAAAACAAACATTTATTATGTCCCTGTAATCGATTTTCTGTAGATTACTGGTATCTCCTTACCACCAGAAAACGAATAAGTTGTGCAGATTAGCAGTAATCGGTTATGTGTAGAAAAGTGTGCTTCGTTGTAGGTGTCTTGCGACAAAAGTTTTGCCATCAGCCAGCAGTACACCACTACCAGTGCTACTCTGTGTCGTGTGATTCCAGGAATGAACTACAATTGCACAGTCTATGGTTTACTAAGCAACAATAACACTGAATACTTCGCAGCAGAAATATATATTCGTAGGTATTTCATAGCGAATTTTCATTTTTTATTGGTTGCTTTGCATTATGGATAGTTACCGTATTTGTACCTTACCTGCTTTGAGCGAGTACGCTCTGCAGGAGATTTATTTTCAGACAATTTCCTGTGAGCTGCAGCATATTGAGACTGTGCATGGTATTACGAACGGTTTGACATGCTTCCTTGCCACCATGGAGTTATTAGAATAAGTTTAAGCGTTCTCAGGGTGCTTCATAAATGTTTTATTCATACTGTTATTGCTTACCCATCTAAGGAAGCCGACTCCATGGCCATTGCGGAATAATGTTCCTCCATTTCGTCTAAGCTTATTGACGATTTCTCAGGCAGCCTCTTTTAAATAACCTTTGGCCGAATAAAAGTCACTAGATTTTGGAGAGCCCAGACTTGTTGCGGCTTGTCAAACTGAAAGGGCCGTCTTAGTAGCCTATTGTTAGTGTAATAGATTATTAACCCTGAGGTGTTGAGTTCTGAAAGCTGCTGGCTCTACGACTTTTTTCTTACAGTTTGCTTTTGGTGAGTCGGTTCCAGCCACCTTATTGCACCGTTTAGTAAAACCATAGTTAGTTTGCTATAGTATGTCCTATTTCGAGTATATATTATAAGGACACTGTCGTTCAAGTGTAGGTAAACTAATGCACAGGCTGGTACTCATAGCAATGGTGTAGAGGAAGATGCGTCTTGACCACAGTCATCTTACATCCACTGGAACTACCGTAGCTCTAACATGGATCACCTGTGAAAGGCTGAAATTGTAACCGTTGTCGTAGTACTTTAGTGTTTTTCTACCCCAAAATTTGATCCGTTTGAAATGCACGTTGAAAGCCGAAGCACTGAATTCATCTGCAACTGCATGGGCATAATCTCATAAAAACTAATGCTTGACAAATCGGTAAAAATTGACTTTGCTAATTTCCAAAGTTGGTCTTTAATTATGCTGTACCCTATTTACAAGCTTCAGACCATGTTTTACGACATGCTTACCAGAATTGTGTCACAATGCACTGCCATAGCCGAGATGAATTTAGCAATATGCTTCTATTTATCCTAACTACTTTTCATCGGAAAACGGCTGGACGGTGATCCAACTGATGTTGGGTATCATACTAAACACCAATAATGCTGCTTCTAATGTGCTTTTGTAAGCAATGTAATGCGATGAACTGCAACGGTGTAGGGAAATGCAGCATCCGATTCCAACCCTCATTTAATCAACCAGAAAGTGTCTTTGCGAAACGGCACTCCTCACAAAGCTGTTCGGTATTTTCAAGGACACCAAAAAGCTTGGTGCCTTTGGGCATATACCTTCCAATGCGATTCAATGCAAGCGACAGACTGCACTGGCACAAGCAGAAATTGGTCGGCATGAACTCAAGTTAATGACATCGCTTAGAATCCCATCAAGCTTTTAGCTTTCCCTTAAACTGCCAAGCAATTTCACATCTGCATCTGCTAGTTTAAGGTTTGTAATGTTTGGGCCATGCCATGATCCACTACAAGCTGCTAAAATCTGCCTTAATGTAGCAGCCATCTGATACATTTAGTTGCTACTTGTTTTGACATAATATTGCACTCTGTTCAAAGAATAATAAGATGATTTTATGATGTTTATCGTGCTAATTCTCATACATTATACTGCTAACAACCAAAAGCTCCTCATTTAGATATACCACAATCCTTATTGAATAACTAATTCCCCGGATACCGGCAGTGCAAAGCTCGAGTTTCAATCTCTTACGTCGTTAACTTCTTTCTAGTTTATCCATAATATCTCGTATAGCAGTGCTAATTAGCCTTCCGGTGCAATGAATGTGTGAAACTCCAATTCTGATAGCATATTATATTGCAATCTCTTGATATAGTACCTACTAATGTTGATGCCGTCATATATTCCTATTCCAAAGCACTTATGTTACCTGGGCCACAATGGCAACCACCTCAATCCACAGAAAATCCAGAGCCGTCACCCAGAAGCTCAAAATTCGATTCGAAATTCCATGGCACGATGATTTGAAAGTACTTTTCACATATTAACGTGGTGGGAAAGCCCACAATCTTTAGCAAATATTTCGCCTTGTCGCTACTGCAATCCACTGCGATTCTCTCCAATTTGCCTGGAACCACATGTAATCTAGCTAGCACTGACTTTTCACTTTCAAGTTAGTGTGCCCTATATCTCTAGTATGCTCTTTAATCATCCACTGTTCTCTTAAGGTATTCCTAGTAGCAGACAGAAAAGACAGGGGCCACTAAGACATTTTTAGGTTATCAGCTGTAAGTAAATGCAATTACTCTATAAATCTAGTGAGCAATGCTCTAAAGTTGATTGCCAGCGTGGTGACAAGTTCACTGTAGTTGCATAGTTCTCTATTGTGAAAGCCAACAGTCAGATACATTTTCTGAGTGGATCCAGGCAATTAATGCAATCCACCCTGCTCTCACTATTCCTTGTGTGAATTTGAATACGGTAAGTAATGAAGACGTCGAATTCGTACTCGTTGAATGTCTAAACATGAGCCTGAGCTGGAGGACTTAGCACTTCTTGCCAATCATGCTGCAAGTCGTGCGACTACAATCGTGCACCTAGACTTAAGGTGTCCTCTTTGACATCTTCTCGGTGTAAGAAAGCTTCATTTAGAAGACAGCTTTTTGTCATTTCTTTCGATCTTCTTCTAAGATTTATAACTGCCCACTACAGTAATAACATCAAGGTGTTACTAGCTCTCGAGTTCATTCGTGGCTGGATTACTGCAATTCGGTTTTGCTGAGCTTTAAAATGCAATTAATCCTCTAAAGCTTGTGATGAATGTAGCTACTCTGTTAGCAGATCTGAGACTATTAGACTTATGTCAAAAACTGGACAACCTTTCAGATCCCAGCTGATTCACTGGTGCATTGAAAAGCTTATGAGCTTTGTCCTGCTTCTATAACGCACAGGTCTGCTGCTGCCTTGCATAAGTAAAATCATAAATATTTCGTTAGCCTCTGGTCAAGTCCTAGCACCTCTTACAAAGGCTGTAGTCAGGCCACTATTTAAGAAGGCAACACTAGACCGAGAGAACGTGAGCAAATTATGCCCAGTCTCTCCTACACTGTTATAATAAAAGACAAACGAGTCGTCGCAGATCATCTGAACTCATATATTAAAACTCTAAACCTAGCTAGTAAGTTCCGGTCTTGTTGTAGATCTAGTCAGTCCACGGAGACAGCATTGCTTCAGGTGTATAATAGCATTCTTAGGAATGTAGACTTAGCTCTCTACTTGTTTTGCTTAATATTTCTGTAGCTCTAGATACCGTTGATCAATAAGTTCTTCTCGAGAGCCTCTCATCTCGGCTGGGGATTACTTGCACTGCACTGCAATGGTTCAGGTCCGATCTCGGTGGAAGACTCCTCTGTATTGATGTGAAAGGACAAAGATCATCCGAAGAACCACTGAAGTGTGGGGTACCTCAGGGTTCTGTGCTTGATCCGGTTCTTTTTATGGCATATACTCTCCCTCTTCTCGATGTGATTTTCAGGCAGAACCTTAGGCATCACTTCTATGCAGACGACACTCAGTTGGACCTTCGCTTATTTCCCTCCCAGGCACCCAGCATGTCGAATGATTATGAACACATTTGCTGCAAAGATGGCAGCAAACTTTCTTATATCTAATAAGAAAACTTTACGCTTGCACTTTGCACTTGCTTAGACGAGGATACTCTATCTAAATTTGTCCGTGCTTTTGTGACATCCAGTCTTGACTTCTGTAACTGGCTGCTTTCTTGTCTACCGGCCATTGAAATCAGATGCCTAAAGTTGGTGCAAATATGAGTCTAGGCTTGTCTGTCGTGAGCATCGAAGTCGCCTTGTGACCCCACTTTTTGCCAACCTGCACTGTCTCCCTGTCAAGCAACGCATTAACTTCATGGTTCTGGTGTGTACTTTTAGATCTCATCAGTCTTTGGCTCTAGCGTACCTATCAATAATAATAATAATGCGCTTGATAAAGCGCCCTCAGACAACTCAATCACTTTCTAGGCGCTTTACAGTTGCTGCAAAGGGAAATGCAATTGAATGGTGAGTAGTATCCAATCTACTTCCCCTACCTGGCTAAATTTTACCACCCACTTTTCTGAATGTAATCGCTTAGGTCAACCCTTACGACCCTCAAATTTTTAGCTGCTATGCCTTTAGTTTGTATGCCCCTAAAGCTTGAATTTTGCTTCTGACTAGCGTCTCGAAATCTCTGACTTGACAACATTTAAAATGACGCTAAAATATTCAATTTATCACAGCATTTACTTAGTCCGTATGATTTGTTCTGCCTGTGTATAAACATGCTGACACTGTCCATGCTGACACTAACCATATCTAAATGCTGACCCTGTGCATGTCACTGTTGCTTAGTGCATATGCTTTTAAGGTATCTTTCTTAGTGCAAAGACACTAGCTAGTTTAGCAGCCGCATTTTGCATAGTGGTAGAAAAGCCTTAAAGGCTATAACCACTGTTTCCAGCACCAATACAGAATTGCCCACTGGAGCGTTTGAACCCACGACCTCGGTACCGAGGTCGTGAATAGCAACTGCCTTACCTGGAGGGCCATTGTGACTCACCTTAAAGTTTCCTATAGTGCATGGCGATAGAGCACGGCTCTTTGTAGTAATAATAATAACAATAATAATGCACTTGATAAAGCGCCCTCGTAGAACTCAATCTCTCTCTCTCTAGGCGCTTTACATTTGCTGCAAAGGGAAATGCAATTGAATGGTGAGAAATATCATGCTTGATAACCAAACAAAATGAATAACATGGTTAGGGGTGACATGCACAGGGTCAGCATGCAAATGTGGTTAGTGGTAGCATGCACAGTGTCAGCACGCATAAGCACATCAAGGACGAATCACGGGGACCCACTAAATGCTGTCCTAAATAGGTGTGTTTTTGTACCACTTAAGCCTAAAAATGCTTAATACCGTAGAAACTGGCAAGCAGACTTTCGACGTAATGGAGATTGCAATATGCAATCACAATTAAGGTGTACTTTAAAGTACCAAGACTCTTGAAGCTCGGCGAGTACACACAGTCGATGTAACCAAGTTAGAGCTCCTGTCAGCCGATTACCGATTGATTCAGCCTTAATAGAGTGGGGGGACAGCAGATCGTGGGGATGTATAGTGCGGGGAAATTGGCTGTACCCAATGCCGGCAGCATGGAATGCCGACTGTGTGCACGTGTGCAAGACCGAAACGAGTCATATGCTCCAAAGGTACCATGACCTGTCGCTAATGCTGGTGAGATGCATCTGTTTTCAGTAGGGCCTGGAAAGAAAGTGTTATACACAAATGGTACCCACCATGCTAAATAGCTGCGTACAGAAGTAGAGCCTTAGAGCCTGTGTAATACGTAAATGCTTTTTTCATCTGTGCAGCTATTTTTCCATTCGAGTGCAATACAACGTTACAATACGTTACTAGTAAAACTTATGAGAAGTTAAATAATGTTAAGTAAACATCTGTGGAAACTGTGCGCATTCTCGTGAATATTGTAGCTACTAACAGATACATCATTCAACCATTTAAAATGTGCCTGATAGTAAATTGCTTTGTCGGTTGGACTACCTGCTGATAGGATATTAATCCTTTTTAGTACTTTAAGAATAGTGCCCACATTTTACTCGTGCAATAGTGCCAAGCTCAAAATGATAATTCTCTGGAGATTCACCATCTCCGGATAGTTATTGCAACTGCTATGCTCTAAGGTTAAGGCTTTCTATCTGAGCTTATATGTCATCCGTTGCTAGAATTACACTTAACGTACACATATGAAATACTAATAATTAAATGCACTATTCAAGAATACTTATATACTTATTTGATTTTATACAGGTGAATCCTCTAAGTGACTTTCAAGTCTTCTGGACTCGTCTCAATTATATGAATCATTTGACAGATCTGTCAAGTCTAGCTGTAAGAATAGTGCGAAAGTAATGTTTACAACTACCTCTTTTCCCAGAGTATGGCCCTAAGTTTCTATTCTTTCCTGTTAGATGCGGTTAAGGTATCACAGGCTAGGTCGTGCATTGCTTTGTATGTCGGCTTAATCATTGAAATAGTGTCTTATTTTATATTCATTTCATCGATCTTCTAGTCCAATCACCTAGTAATGACTCTTCTATATGAGCATGTTTTTGTTCGCTTGTCTGTGAAGCCCCTGCCAGAGACCTTAACTAACACAGCAGCTACGGCAGTCATTGCTGGAAGCACTGTCGGAGTTCTGGTGCCAGCTGCTATTGCTGGTGCCTCAATTGTTGTCCTGATCTTGAGGTATGCAATATTGCTTCTCCATTTGTTCATGTTGGTGAAAGATAGAATGTTTCCTGTCTTCATTCAGTTTGTCCCGTGCCTTATGTTTTTTTTTAAATGCAACTTTTTTATTTTGCAACTTATTACATAATGCCATTATCTAGTCTGCAGTGTTTGCCACAGCCTGTGATTCGCTAGTACAGCTGCTGGTGATTTGCATAAGTTTAAGGACAACTTAACTGTGGAACGGCCGCAGTTACGGTTAAGTTAAAGATGTAAAGGAAGCTAAGCTAGAGGCAGGATATGCCTGCAGGAAAGGACTGCTAGAATCTGTACTTGTTAAAATGGCAACTAGTTCTCTATAGCATGCACAATGTACTTTTAACTGAATTTGAAGTAGCATCTTGGTTTGTTTTCTTCTAATTTGAAAGAATTCGTGTAAGCTTCAGCATAAGTAATTGATTTGCGTAAACACGAGTCACATACTTCGGTCGTATGTTTAGCCATTTGTAATATTTATATTACTACTTCGATGACGCATTTACCATGGAAAAAGTATAAGGAAGACAATTTGCTGATTTCCACGTGTAGCTGCAAAATGCATTCTCAAAATTGAGTTTAACTATTTATCTTTGTTTTGAATTAAAAAATAGTAATCATCATCGTTCATTAATAACTTATCTAAATGTTGTGGGAATCATCACTCTGTGGATCGGATACAAATTAAGACCCTTACCAGAGTAATCCCGGCTACCAGATGTTGGTCAGTCGGTAAGCCGTTGAGGCTGTGCCTTTGTGCAGCAATATGCTTTCATGCTTGGTCTTTAATATCGAAACTAAATTATTAGTAGCAGTAGTAGTAATATGTCCATTATTGGCATGTTCGAAGCATTATTATTTCGTTAAAGTGTTTAAGGGCTTATGGTAAAGGATTTATGTAAAGGACCAAGGTCGGCATATATGAAAATCTCTTGCAATCGCATCCCCAGCATGCACAAATGCTGTTGCTGACCATCAACAACCCCCTTAACGACTCTTGTCGGTTCACCTTACTGATTCAGCCTTGTGGTGATCTGCAAGGTATCTTCTTTAGCTTACGTGTCACCATGATGGAAAAGATAAGAGATCCTATCCCAAAGTAGCATGACCTATCAACTTCTCTTTTTAACTAACATCTTGTCATACTCGTTGATCTTAATCATAGCTGTACCTCATCTCCAAAATAGTTTCTAGTTTAAGATGGCAACTAGCCCTCGAAATCCTGCCCTCACTCATCTATTGCCAAGACACGTGTATTCTATGCTTGGTTACATAAAGATTGGGACAAATACGCCCTCTAACTAAAGTCTAATTTCTGCATCCTTCAAAAAAATAGTGAATAATTCACTCCTTAAAGAATCAGCACTAGACCATCAGGGGTTCCAAAACGTCCAACCAGTCTCCCTACTGCAGCTCACATCAGAGGCAATATGACAAGCAGTGATAGAGCAGTTACGTACCTATACCAAACTCTCAAATCAAGAAAATATACCCTAGTCAGGCTCTGGAGCTAAAAAGAAATTTACAAAATCAGCACTGCTGTACATTGAGTCACGACCTTTTCAGGAATGCAGATTTAGGTTGAATACATCTGCTTCTTTTATTAAATTTCCGTTTACCACCACCTCTCATCTTGCTTAAGCATCACTGGCAGAGTTCTTCCATAAAGTAACCATTTCAGAGACGGAATTCGGGGTTTTGGCATCAACGGGCAACAAGCATTCGAAGAAACTCTAGAGTATCGAGTTTCCCTAGAGATCAGTCTTTATCCTCTTCATTTGTGAGCATGAAGTCGCCTATTCGCCAATCAATCGACTGAGGATCTGGGCTGCATTTTTTAGAATATTGTCAGCGTTTGAAAATTTAAGAAGATTTAACTAAAGTTATTTATAATAGTAGTAAGAGTACATATGCGTATTTCCTTTTGAAAAGTAAATCTTTCTTTAGTAACTTTACGTATGCTACAAGGGAGTTTAAGTCGTAGCATGATCGAAGACAATAAGGATAACATGAATAGAAGTGAATGTCGAGGTCCAACAGCAAATATGATTAGTGGTAACATGCACAGGGTCAGTGCACAATAGCAACCTAAAGACGAATCATAGGGGGCCTCAACATGCTGAGGTAAATAAAGGCATTGTTTGCTTCTTCTTGTAAATGTAGTCCAGTGAAAGGACGTCATGGTGCCAGCCGGAAGTGAGTTCTGACCTTTGGGAACATATGAACTAATTCAGTATTCTCAAAAGGATTTGAGGTTCATATGAGGTTTAGAAATTAGTAGAAATAATAATAATATATTTTATATAGCACTCTCAGAGATCTCCATCTCTTTCTTGGCACTTTACATTTGCCGCAAAGAAAGCACGATTGAATCGTGAGTGGTAGAATGCTCAATAAGCAACTCAATCACATGTTTAGTGGAGATATGCCAAGGGTCAGCACGCAAGTATGCTTAGTGGCAGCATGCACAGTGTCAGCATGCATAAGCCCCTGAAGGTGGAATCCTGGGGACCTACTGATTTCTGTTTTAAATAGATGCGTTTTTAGAGGCGTAGCTGAGCAATAAAATTCGGAATAGCGATTTTTACTATGCCAAGCCTCGTTGGGAGCAAATCTGATTGCTGGGCTGGAGCAAAGTTATTAATGAACCTAAACGTGAATCACGTAACCTTGAAGCTGATGCCTTGCTTCTCTGTGTGCCAGTGCCGGTCGGCAAGAAGTGGTGTGATATGTCAATTACGATGCTTACGACGGATAAAGCCTAATGGCAGAGTTTTGCACCAGCCGTAAGTGCCTGGTTGCACAGGCCGGTAGACCAGCGAGCAGTGAGTTGCAGAAGTCGAGTCGAGATGTCACAAATGCATAAACCAGCTAGGAGGGAGTATCCCTGTCTAAGCCAGCCCAAATTTTCGCTGGGTTGTGTAGCTGAAAGAGTGCATACGTCAATATGGAGCTGATGTGGTTGTTTAATCAAATCTAACTTGGGAATAGGACCTGAACTATTGTGGCACAGTACCACTGATGCCAGGCGATATGTTTGGCACTCGAGAAGGACTTTGGGATCGACAGTGTCCGAACCAACCGAAAGATATAGCAAAACTGGCAGAGAGACTCCACCTAAGTCTGCATTTTTAAGAAGATTATCATACACCCGAAGCAATGTTGACTGTCTGAGGGTCTGCCCACTCACCATGCTGTGTGCCCATAGGCTCTCTCGGTTCATTGCTCTCTTTCCTCTACTATTCCTGCTCCGTTGCACATGGAGGGTAACGTCATCTTTGATCAGCGATACAATTTAAAAGGTGTTGACTGAAACAATTCTTAAATCTGTATGTGAGGATGGTCTTCTTGATCTGCACTCCCACTTGACAGACAGCCTTGAGACTACCATTGATGCAGTGAACATGACAGGTAGGATTGCTCTTGATGAACAGGTAGCCGTATATTCTGTCCGCGGGCAGAGTCGTGGGGATTCTTTTCATTTTACGAAAGCGCTTTCAAATATGCACTGCGATAAGCTAAGTAATGAGTTATGTTTTAAGAAGTCCGTATCTGATGAGGATGTAGTCGATTTCAAAGATTTCCTCGAAGTCTAAACCCGAGGCGTAGAAAAGCTAAGGCTCGTTTCTCATTCGGAAATTGAAGTACTGCTATTCAGACTTGAAACAGATTTACAAGACAGTAAACCATTTGCTGGCCACTTATTATGTCTCACTTCCTAGCCATTAATGACTCAGCCAAAAATGTACCACCTTTACGGAAAGAATTGCACATTCGTGATTTCATAAAGTCCTTTCTGCTTAAAGCAATTGCTGAATATCAAACTGTGACCGTCCTTAAAATATTTTCCGAGGTTTCCACATGCAATGTGGTTACCTTGATAAGATCTGTTTAAAAGAAGACGAGGAACTGGCATGGTTTAAATCGTATTTTCCTACTCCGGTTCGATCCGTGTCCTGTGGGGGTCAGGTCTTACTAACTAGATCAGTCATCTGTGGAGCCCCTTTCAAAAGTTACTTCCTCAGTCCTTTGCTGTTCTCCATTTATACTGAACCTCTGGATAAAGTGATTCGGCCCATAGAATGTGTTATCACTTGTGCAACAAAGATATTTAGCTGGATTTGTTTTATTCAAACCGTTGGAATCGGCTGCAGCGACTGATAAAGTAGATGCTTGTCTTGAAAATATTTGATCTGGAAGGTCGGCTAATTTCCTTAAACTAAACGAAGAAGTAACAGAACTGCCTCTCGTAGGATACAGCAAGCATTTGGCTGTACTAGTAAGCTTTGCTCTTCTAACTTAAATATAGTGATAGTTATAGTTGTTGATAGTCGTGATATTTGTTGAGAGACCATCAACTTGAACTCGGACTGTGTCTGTCGTTTGCAACGACAGCTGCTAAATTTGGAAGACTTCACTAAGAAGACTGCTTCTACAGCTATCCATCACGTCCGATCCCTACAACGGTTAGCACAAATTTAAGTAGCTCATCGGTTCTGTAGAGATTTTTGCGAGATTGGGCGATATTTGTATAACTTCCTTTCGGTTGGGCTACTGAAATACCCATTGGGCCACTGCAGCTGGCGATAAATATGGCAGTAAGGTTAGTGTGGAATATTGAAGAGATTTGACTGTTTGTCTGCTCTGCTGAAAGAGCTCGGATGGCTGCCAGTATATCAATGGATTCAGAGAACAGTTCTGACATTGACCCACAGTGCAGCCATGGCTTGGATCTTCCATACCTAGCTGAACTGATACTCCAGTTAATGCCTCCGTGTGCCCTCGGGTCCTGTATGGGCAATAATTAGCCGTTTCATTCCTCAGGTTAAAGGCCGTTGGCGACAGAAACGTCTGTTCTGCAGATCGTTGACTAGGGTACTCACTTCCACGACTTTTATGCAACGACAATTACTCTCCTGCTGCCGACTAAAGCACACACGCCCTTTCCAGCTGTTCTGAGCTGCTACTTCTATGCCACTCGCTACCTCAACTGCTCTCCTGGCTCAACTATGTTTTTTCCTTTCTCTTTGTTGGGCGTGATGAATTCTGTTGGCTAGTGAATGCACACCAGAAGGAGCTTAGTACTGAGCGCTTTCCTGCACGACACCCACATATTATTCGTGGTATTGTAGAGTTACTTACGGAGATACCAAAGAACCAGACTGGAACTAACTGGCATCCGGGTGTAAAGTTTTAATAAATGAGTTAAAACTGGCCTGCCATGACTAGTCCTGCTTTCCTTGATATTAACGGTATAATGGAGATGAAGACGAAGGGAGACGATATGCCTTCATTAGATTAAGTTCTTTCGGTCCACTGGGGATTTCTTAGGTTGTGGCCTGACTACAGCTTGATTCAAAAGTGCTGGGACATGATTTGAGGCTAATGACATTTTAATTTAAAATATGAATTGGAGCATTAGATCTGGGTATCGCTGAACTGAATTGTTGAAATGGGGTCCAACATAATATTAACAATAATAATAATAATAATGCACTTGATAAAGCGCCCTCAGAGAAAGCAATCTCTTTCTAGGTGTTTACATTTTAAGATAAACGACTAGTAGTCTTTTTTTTATTGGAATGAAAACGTCAGGACGAAATCACTCGTTGCCTCCTCGAATTTAGATGTAGAGGTTGTTCACTGACCTGGAGGACCAGATTCTAGAGTGTATGTGTCGCCATAGAGGAAAAGTAACGTAGTGAAGCAATCGTCTGGATCATAATACAAATTACTAAGGAGGTAGCTTGGTAACAGTTAAGGATGATGTTGAACATAGACATCCACATTGTCGCATTTTGCATCAGTTATTCAACAACGTTTCTATAGATGCTAGACTTGGCCTGTGCTAGGATCGATTGATACAATCTAAGGGAGTCATCGAATGCCTGACGATTTACAGTCAGTCCTGATATTTTGTATGCCGGGACGTGGCGCACCAGCTAAACTCATAAATCGAAACCTCACACCTTGCTAGTAAGTTCCAGTCTGACTTTAGAGCTAATCACTCCACGGAGTCACCATTGATTGGGTATACAATGACCTACGTACGAATGCAGACATGGGTAGAGTGTTTGCTTGTTTTGCTCGATCTTTCGGCAGCTTTTGATACCATCGATCACAAAGTTTTTCTAAAGCACGTCTCATCTCGCCTAGGCATCACTGGGACTGCTCTGCAGTGGTTCAGGTCCTATACCAGTGTGAGACTCGAGAGTATCGACGTGAATGGACAAAGATCGTCTTAAGTACCTCTGAAATATGGTGTACCTCAGGGCTCCGTGCTAGGTCTGGTTCTTTTCACGATTTATACTCTCCCTCTTGCTGATGTGATTGCCAAGCACAATCTAGGCTTTCACTTCCATGCGGATGACAATCAGTTGTACCTTTGCTTCGATCCATCCCAGCCTTCGAGCACCTCAAGTTCTCTCAACTCACTTGCATGTATTGATGACGCCTGCACATGGATGGCAGGAAATTTTCAAAAAGTAAATGACGATAAAACTAACTTACTAATTATGAGCAAACCCTGTGCGATTCTCAAATTGGAAAGGGTAACGCTCAAAATTGGTTATGTCAGCATATCTCCAGTTGAATCAGCTTGAAGTCTAGATGTCATATTCCAAAGCGACCTCTCGTTAGACGACCATATCAGCTCCACAGTCAAATCTGCCTATTTTCAGCTGCATAACATTGCTAAAATTTGGGCTTGTTTACATAAGTATACCACATCTAAGTTGATCCATGCATTCGTGACATCCCGTCTCCACTTCTACAACTTTATGCTTGCTGGCCTACCGGCAAGTGCGATCAGGTGATTGCAGCTGGTACAAAACTCTGCAGCTAGGCTTGTCTGTCGTGAACGCCGAAGTTGCCACATTACTCCACTTCTCGACAACCTGCACTGGCTACCATTCAAGCAAGGACTGACTTCAAGGTTTAGTCGCTCACTTTTAAGTCCTATTATTCTTTGGTGCCAGCCTATCTGTCTGATATACTCCCCCATCAGGCCAAGCATCGTACCACAAGCATTTCGGAATCCAACAGTATACAAATACCCCAGCATAAACCTCGAATCTTTTGGAGACCATACATGTAGTTTGTAGGCTCCCAAAGCCTGGAACTCCCTCCCGACCTTCATCAGAACATCCCCTGACCTGACCACATTTAAATAGAACTTTAAAAAAAATTTAGGACAGCATGTAGTGGGTCCCTGTGAGTCGTCCTTGATGTTCTTATGGGTGCTGACACTGTGCATGGTGCCACTAACCACATTTGCATGCTGACCCTTTGCATGTCACCCCTAACTATGTTATTCATATTGTTTATGATGCATGATATTACTTCATTCAATTGCATTTCCCTTAGCAGCAAATGTAAAGCGCCTAGAGAGAGATTGAGTTCTCTTACGTCGCATTTTCAAGTGTATTATTGTTATTATTATTATTTTCTAGGTTTTTTTTTGGTAGACCTAGCTTGGCAAATGTTTAATGTAAACCATAGGTCGACCGGTCGAGGGCACACTCTGCTTTCAGTTAGACGTGCAAGTTCGTCGTGCTTGTCATTTAGCTTCGTTTCGTAGCATGCTAACATTGGTGACTGGCCGATGGGGAAGTAAGCAGTAGGGGTGAGGAAGGTATTCTCTTACGGACGGCATTGATGTCAATGGCGTTTGCGTTTTGCGATGCACGTTTGACTCTATATGAGGAGGATGACATACACATGTGCTCTAAATTTGATTTCATTTCGGATAGAGAGCATACTCCGGTAATAATAGGTGATGACATTTTGTAAATATTGCATACAATTTTGCTGACTAAGTGACCCTTTATGTGAGTGGATCGCTGCACGTAAGTTGCAATAGGAAATGGGTGAGCCAGTAACCGAAATTCTTTGCTGAAGGTGTCAGATAAATTATCAAATTGAATATTAAAATCCCTAAAATATAAAGGAGAGATCGTTTTCTTATACATAGAGTCGCAATGAGGTCATCGAAATCCAAGATAAAGGAAGACTTGGTACCTGGAGGCATTAGACTACTGCTAGTATCTGAAGCTTTTTTAATAAGTGAACCCTAAACAATATATAAAAAGATCACTTTGATAAGACTGCTAAGGGCTTGAAATATAAGGGTAAGTATGTGATAGTGGCGACTCCCCTAATAGCTTTAATTGATCTAGGGTTATGAAAGAAAGATAATCCTGTTGAGGTTACTTTGTTAATATTCGGGCTCTTCCCGATTTCAGCAAGGTCTTGGTAAATGTGAACAGGGCCTATCCAAACTTAATACTTGTGTCATGTATTACCTAGGGTTTCTTGTCAATTTTGTGAGGAATCCAATGCAAAGCACTAAAATGTGCAGCTCGGGTTATAAGAGGCCCAACGACCACCAAGTTAGAGAATCATAGCATAGCATGAAGCTATCGCTCAGGGTGGTTTGAGGCAATGCTGGGAATTCCTAATGAGCCTCGGCTAGCGGTTTCTGTAAACGTTTCGCTGTGCTTTTCGTTTGCTGATGCATAATTCATGGACCTTAGCGACAGCAACCACAGCTAGGAATGCCCCCTAGTTATAAATCGTCGTTCGTGTTAACACTAATTAATCGCTTTGTGCAGGAAACACCGTGTGCTTATATATCATTCATTTTCATGTATATATATATATATATATATATATACATATATATATATATAGAGAGAGAGAGAGAGAGAGAGAGAGAGCCTCAAGAGAACTTAATCTCTATTCAGGTGCTTCACATATGCCTCGGGGGCTCGAGCCCAAGTCCTCAGTCAGACCTTAATCGGGGCAAGCACCTTAACCGCTAGACCAAACCAGCTCGGAATAAAGAGACTTAGTTCTCTTCGGAAGATAGAATTATCTTAATAATAGTTTTAGTGTTACGTTTGTTTGCTAAGAAACTTTGCTTGTTTTTTTTGTATCACCAAACAAGTGGTGTGTGCCTCTAGCTGCGTCTCGTTGTCTTCTAAATGACCGCCGAGTGCTGCCTGGCTATATTTCTGGTTTTTGTCGAAGTAACTATGCATCGGCAGCTTCTGTTTTGCTTTTACGGATGTCGCATCTTACGAACTGAGGCCCCTCAATTCTACTTTAATGTTCCTTGTAGAAGAAGACGTAAACGTACCGGTGGAGTTGACAGTGCTAGTCCCCCTGACAGTAAGTATTGATCCCTTGGCCGGCAGATAGCTCTTTCGTCTGGTTTCCTACACGTGCAGAATGCTAGTATTCAAGCTCAGTCACTGACTTGTTTTCATCAGCCATGGTTTTCTTTTTTACTAATTTCGAGCCATGTTTGGGGCTGGTAAAGCTGTTCGCTATGAAGTTAGCAATTCTCACAAGTAGACTTTACACGAGTTGCTATCACAGCATTAGTTAGTCTCTCCAGCATCCACGAAGAGGTCCGTGTAAGTACAAGGCCTGATAAACAAGTGCATTGTTATTGTCTTTTATAATGTGGTCAAGTCAGGGGTGTGGTGACGCATGTCGGCAGTGACTTCCAGGCTTTAGGAGCATGCGAACGGCAAAAGGCACGGTCTCCAAAGAATTTGAGATTTGAACGCGGTATGGGTAAAACAGTTAGATTTCGAAAAGCAGGTAATCCTATGCTTAGCATGGTGGGGAAGTAAATCGGACAGGTTGGCTGGAGTCAAAGAATGGAAGGACCTAGACGTGATTGACAAAACCTTTAAGTCGATGCTTTGCTCGTGTTTGAGGTAGTGGAGGTCGGCGAGATGTGGTATTACGCTGCAACTGCTAAGCTCACAACAGACAAGCCTGGCTTCAGAGTTTTGCACCAGTTGTAAGTGCCTGCGTGCACAAGCCGATAGACCAGCAAGCAGTGACTTGCAGAAGTCAAGACTGGATGTAATAAATAAGCAACTTGGGTATTGTATATTTGTTTAAACGAGCCTCAATTTTAGCAATGTTATGTACCTGTAGGCAGACTTGACAGTGGAGCTGATATGGTCGTCTGAAGAGAGGTCACTTTGGAACACGACACCTAGACTGCCAGCAGATTCAACACGAGATACGCTGGCAGAGCCGATTTGAGTGTTGACTGGAGCTAATGCATAGTGGTTAAAAACAGAACATTATACAATTGCAATTGTTAGGTTATATTTAAACCTAGAGTTAATCGAGTTATCATCCAGACGTGAGAAGCAGATGCCTTAGGTTAAGAAGACTTGATCAACTAAAATGTTATGTCGCCTGCGAACATTAGTATATTTTGGACTCGCCCAGCCAAAATGATTTTTAAGTTTTCAAATACAGCTTCTAGAGGATAACTCACTTTGCAGGACATACCTCGACTAAATCTGCTTTCATTATTGCAGAAGCAAATGAGTGCTAACGTCTATTCAAACGATAGGGAATGCTGTATAGCAGCATACGAAAACATCCAACAGAGCTCAAAAATAGGTATGCTGCTTTTAACTCGAGTACTTTTTCATCTGGTTTTGAACTAATTGTGCCTGTATGGTTGATTAAAAGGTATCGTTTCCTTGCTTAAGCTTCCTTTGACTATCTGAAGGTTCCCCGCGAGATTTATTACTTGCCATTTGCATTTCATTTCGGATGTACTGAATTTTTTAGTTCTCTGTACAAGTTAGGAGATAATCCGACAAGCTTCCTCAAGGTGTATTTATTTCGTGACAAGGAAAGTGCGGACGCCATATAACTTATCTCTACATTTGCTTCCAGCAACGAGGACGAGTAGCTCTTTAGCCCCTATCGCCACCGGCTCTTATGAAACATCTATCTCTGTTGCTACTGACAATAACAGCTGCTTAAAATGTGTCCGGGGTTATGCCGAGCAGGTTTAACTCGAAGATCTAGGTGCTCGCTCCGAAAAAAGTCTAGGCGTGGTCGAGGACTCAAGCCCTGTGGCATATGGAAAGCACCTGAATAGAGATTAAATTTGCTTAGCATGCTATACAATTTATTAATATATACATCGCAATTCCCTGCCCCCCTGTTAACCAAATTGCCTCAGTCAGGCTACTCAATAAAATGGGAATACTTGAACTTAGCTACAGCTTAAACTGTGGTCAAGCAGCTTAAAGGTTCCATCAGCTTCTCAGCTAAAGAAACTAAGTTGAAATCGGAATGCAGATCTGATCACCTGCAGAAACCACTACACTAAGGGTTAACAGGGACCTTTTGAAGAATGCTATCAATATAATGCTGCTCCTTTGTTTCTCCCATGGCTCTGAGAAGCATGAGAGACGATTGACAATCATACTCAACTGGATTGTCTCTCAATAAGCCTTTGTTACACAGGAGGATTTGGGTTAAGGTCATACCTAAGCATCGGATAGGAATTGCTTAGTGATGATGACTTTTATTCATTTTGTAGCCTTCAAACTAGAAATTGCTTTAGCATTCGGTCTGACAACCCTTTTATTCGGTATCAACAATTAATTCTCCATATACCTGATCTCATTGATAAACATTACCTTGGCTTTTATTTCTTTACCGATGTCAGTCAGTTCTACCTAACTTTGCAACCATTTTCTCGGAGTTTTGGCCTAGACGATTGGTGTTCGCACTAGTTCATGTCATCGTGACGGTGTACCAAGATGTGTGTATTTATTTTTATGAAGCAGGATTCATGGCCCCCCCATGAACGTCTACAAGTAGTCCCAAACTCTTTAGCTTGTCTGGTCGGTGTAGCAGCCAAAGTAAGAGGCTATTTTCTGAAAATTACAGCATGTTCAAGCATTGAACAGTATTAAAGCTCTAGTTTATATCTTGAAGGCTGCCTCTCAGTACCAACAGCAGTCCTACCAATCAAACCCCATTGCCAATCTAGTTTTTACGCTACCCATTCCTTGACTTCCAGCAGTCTTGAATTTATAATCTATGTTTTAAATTGACGGCGATCGGACTTTTAGTTTGTACGCAGTGAAGGTTTAGTACTCGCCAGTGGCCTATTCATGACCAGATAGTACACCGTTTCATTATTAGTTAAAGATTTAGCAATTCTGCTTTCTTTTAGTTGGCCCTATTAGGTTGTCTTTGTTGTGCCTATACTCTCTGTGTGATAATGTGTATTTGGCTGAGGCATGTCTCTTACCATCAATCCTTCAAGCCGGTATCCATCGAAATATTTTATGTACTTTTGCTTGCTGTGTTTACCTTAATACTTGGTGTTTTTGCTTTGTGATTCAAGCTTGCAGTTGCACGTGCCATGAATCCCTCGGCTGTTGACTTTGTGTTTAGTATTTCATAAAGCGCACAGTTGACGACTAATTCCTCTGATGGCGTCATTTTAAGAAAAAGAAAACCATTTTATAAATGCCAATTTTATGATTTACCAATTTCAGAACAAGTATTTATTTCTTTAGCTCTTAGTACAATTCCAATCATTCGAGACACAACACCTCTGTTAGGATGACAAAATGGAAGTAGGGGCAAAGTATAAAAGGACGATACGCTCCCGGTGTCGAGGTAATTAGCCATTCACGTTGCTTGAGACTGGCGAATTTATTTGCTCGATCCATTTTTTAAGATGAATATATGATTTCAAAACTTGGAAAGAAATTTTACTTTATATAGGTATGGCCAGATCTGTAAGCGATTTTGATTTCTTAATATCTTACACAAATGAGCTTGCTTCTCTGGCTCTCCACATTCTCTCTGGGTCATAGAATGGCTGTTTTATGTTCTTTAAATCGATTTTTCAAGGTATTGCAATATGCTGATTCCTGACGAAATCTCTATATGAATTAATTCTGGTTCTACCTTGCTGCCTTGACCACTACCTGAGCAGTGGAAAGTTCAAGTTGCAATGATTAGGCATGTGCTGGTGCTGTCAGCCTAATCCAGGTTTTAGATTATGCTTTGGCACATTTTAAATGCATGCCGAAATCAGATGGCTGATGTATGGTCGAATCATTCGTAACAATTTCACCATCGAATGAAAATAAATTGTATCAGTTGGTGCTGCAAAGCACCTGGTTAACGTGACTTTAAGCTGTCGATGTCATCAATTATAATGATCCATTGAAAGGTTCTATAACCCATATGACCAAATCAGCACTGCTTTTAGTAAAATTTATTTAGTTTTTCTTTTACCTTAATTGCATACATTTTCTAAATGAGCTATGAGTTAGAATTTATATGGGAATGTCAGCTATCGAGATGGGTAAGCTGTCGAAATTAGACTTAACTTTTGAAGACGATGAGTTCTTGCACCAGAGCGTCTGGATATCTTCAAAATTTAGCGACACTATTTTACTCTTAGCGACCCTGTTTTCCTCCAAGTCTTATTTATGGCTAAGTTGCGTGTCGTTTTTTAGCTGTAATGTGCTTGTTCTTGCGATCCTTATCGGGGGTTGAGTCCTTCTGCACCAAACTCATTCTTACTTTCGACTGAGTGGCAGTGTGATGTCTGCCTAACTCAGATACTGCTATTAGAATGAATCTGTTGAAAGAAATCACTTTTGCCTTGGTTTTTAATTCTTTAGTCACATGTCTTCACAATTAGGCTTTCAATAACAGTTAAGAATTGATCTCTAAATTTTTCAATCGATTAACTTGATATATATTTCGCACAAGCTATCAGTTGTCGTATAAAATGTGTTTTATTAAATCGTTTTTCTTGAAGTCAGATGCAGTATCTAATAAAGAGCACCCTGAGGTGAATCATTATTTTGATACGCTTATACTTCCGTGTTAATCGACTCGATTGTAGTGATACGTCCTGCTGTGCATGCCCACGAACTTATTTAGACACAGAATAGTTGCGGTTTAATTGAGGGTAGTTTTAATGGTATGGTTGCTCGTTGACTGTGTTGTGGGACTGTCCTTGTTTGCAGTTCATCTTGCTTCTAGGTTTCTCGAAGGATGAAACCTATAAGTCGTTGGATATCACGCAAAGGAGCAAAGAAGAGTCGACATACTCATCACTGAACTTCACTTAAGAGAATCATTTGAAGCATTACAATGTCCTTCATTCTAATGCAGTCAAGGAAAGAATCAAAAATAGCCTTTGAAAGCCACCTGAGCAGTTATCTTTATTCCATGCGTTCGTCCGTATTCGTAGATCCATTAACTTAAAATTCTAACTTTACTGAAGTAATGTAATATATCTCCGTCCATAACTCCACGAAGCCACTAAGACTATGTGGGTGTAATGCAAGCGAGTTTTTTGTAGCCCACTCACAGCCTAAGCCAGTTTTGGTATGCATTTTATAGCCAACACTCTTCATCTCACGCAACGACGAGAAAGTGAGAAGCATAACAGAATCATTAGAGCAATTGAATTCGTGACTAGAGTGGAATTAGCAGTTTAGGACGGCTTGAAAAGATGTGCCATAATCGGCAGCAGGATAGTTGCTGTCGTTGCCAAATAATTGCAGAAATGAGTTCAACATTCTAGGATCTGCAGACCTATAACTGCTGTAGCCAACGGTCTTTAAGCTTAGGAATGGAACACCGAATTTATTGTCCATACCTCACCTGATGGTGCGAGTAGGTTGTGACTGGTGCAGCTGTTCAGCTAGGTATAATGGAGCCAAGTCGTGCCGGGCGTTGTGGGTCAGCATAAGAACTTCGCTCTATATCCTATAATCAACCGGTAGCCATCCAAGCTCTTTTAGCAAAGGAGACACATGGACACACCTCTGGGATTTCCAAACTAGCCTTGCAGTCATACTCATAGCCAGCTGCAGTGACCTATTGGTTTTTGTGTAGCCCGCCAAAAGGGAATAGCAATCATCTAGCCGAGTTAGGACTAAGGAGCAAGTTTATTATTTGTAAGCCACCTTGGAGGACGGTTTCTAATCCTATTAGATAGGGATCTGACAAAATGGTTAGCTGTGGAAGCAGATTTCAGATTAACCTTTCAAAATCGAGACATCTGTTGCATACGACTTTCGGGCGTCGTTATTTGACTTTGTCTACTCATTTTTCGTGAAGCACTTTACTGAACCATCCACTTGTAGGCCTTAATCGGTTGAGCAATAACCCTAATTTGAAGGAAATTTGCATTGTGGCTTGCATAAAGCCATGATCAATCCGTCCAGTAACATGAGAAATTAAAATCTCTGAATCTCTTGACCTTAGTTCTTTAACTGTTTTTTTTTAGTGGGGTAGAGCGTTGTAATGATGCCTTATAACCAAGTTACTGTGACTTATCTAATTGCAGTGCAGCTGCTTCGTCTTGACATTGTACACAAGTAGGTTACAAAGCTTAACCCTATTACATTGAGATTATTCACGGGTTGCTGTTTTTCCAAGCTTTGGTTTTCTTAATAAATAATTGAGTTCTTAGTATACCACTTACTTTGAATTTAGATCTGCTATCTCTTAGCAGGCTGGTGTTGTCATTGAAAAATGTGCCACTTTAACGATAATTGTGAAATACGTTCAGCTTTGTCATGGAATGGATCAGGATTTATGTCCGAGTCAATGCTTGTGGTACCATGAGCTCCGATGCAACGCCTACTCTTAGCTGCTTGCTTTTTATTAAAAAGGAGGACACATTTTTCATGACTTGGAAACCCTGCATATATTAGAGCCACTGAAACTGGGCTCGATCAGATGCCAATCATTCAAAGTGGGCAAGCTTAGACGCCAGGCTATAGCATGTCGAAATGAGCTCGTGAAAACCTAAGACAGCAAGGAGTTCCGTAAACCGTGCTAGTATGACCTGTTTGTGTAAAAGCGCTTTGTAACACTTCTAAATCTCAGATAGTACTCACATGTTCTACTGATCCATAATTTAGCAAGGTTCTCTATGAATCAAAAGTCAACTATTAACAAACTCAACTGGTCTTGGCTAAACGTGCAGTTATTCAAGAATGCTGCGCTCTAAAGCTTACTATGGAAAACCTTATGCTTCTGTAGCTGTTCTAAGTAAATCCGAAATCAAGCTCACTAGCTGGATCCTGTGCAATTCATATCTACAAAAGAAGCCTCCCGAAGCTTTGCAACAGCATGCTGTAATCAGAGCTAGCTATGGTTTGATTATCTGAAGACTCTTTGGGTCTTACAAGTGTGTGAGACGATACATAGACCCCACAACCTCTGAGCATTGATATCCCACGTTTGGAGGTAGTTTTCTCTTTTTTTTTTATCTTACTATGTCACTGTATTCGATGTTGCTAACATCATCAGCTTATTCTCTATTGCGAGCTCGGCGGCTTTTGATACTATTGCTTAATCAGCCTCCAACGATATAGAATTTCCGTGGGAGTGAGCTTGGTGGTTTTTGTTTTAGTTCTGGTTTCTATATGAGAATACTGCATGCAAGCCGGCTGCTGTTAGTCGGATTAAGCCGCCTTGCACTACTTTCCGAATCGATGGCATAAACGCCCTAACTTGACCAGGGTTGCCGATGAAAATTGTTAAGGATTGTTAATTTTTTAAATTTCCTTATTAAAGGTAAACTAGTTATAAATGCAAGCTCAATTTTTGGTGATTTTCAAATGACTGAAATATGGTCAATACAATTATTATGTAAGACCTATTTAAGCCGGAAGTAGGACATCGAGCTTAACAAAATATTTTTCTTAGAAAAATAACTGAGCCGGAATTACGGTCTTCTGGTGAACTCTACGAATATAAGCTACTCAGCCCTAGACTGACTCTCAAAAATAACTGGAAAATGATGGAACGTAAAACCTTCCCTGCAATGACACGCCCCTCGAGATCACACCATCTGGGATCCTTTATTCGGCGGCCGGTCAGCGTGGTGACTTGGATGGAACAAGCACGTCGTTTACTGGAAGCCAGTCTAAAAATGCTGATTCATTTCTATTCAAGGAAGTTTGCGTGATTTCAAGTTCTCATTTATGTCGCAAATAGTTTGAGATTTGTATTGGCGAATGCAGGTGAGCCGCCCGGCTGTAGCCTGGATTGATGGCCTGTGGTGTGAAACCTAATCCGGATATGTTCTGCTTAGGCTGTGTAAGGACCTTATTAGTTTGACCTATTCCTAAGATCCATATTTATCTATTTATTGAATTGTTTGTGCGATGATAGCGTTTCCTAGCTGCCTCTTGGTTATAGCTTGGAGTTCTCAAGTTTATCTGCAAACAACAGTCCAATGCCTGCTGTCATATATGTCATATCTCCTAAAATAATTATCCGATCACCTTAAGACTTTAGAATATATGACTGATTGTTTATTCATAATAATTCCAGCCTTCTCGCATGCACATTGGACCTTAATAGATAGACTCGTTTTGGTCAAAACTGGCTGTGTTGGTCATGCTAAGCCTTTGTCGTCCTTTCACTCACATGCCGTAAAAATGTCAAATGTA
This sequence comes from Cristatella mucedo, assembly GCA_009760855.2. Lineage (NCBI taxonomy): Eukaryota > Metazoa > Bryozoa > Phylactolaemata > Cristatellidae > Cristatella > Cristatella mucedo. The sequence goes on along the minus strand of WPIO01000122.1, from coordinate 726,830 downwards.
GGCTGATAGTGACCCAATCGACGTGAAATTCAAAATACCTGCTCGTAAGTATGTGTTTCCGTGTTGTATCGCAACAAATATAGTAACCATCTTGTTTTTCGTCACCAATATGCTTTGGCAGCTTAAGTTGGCTTCTCTGAATGCTGTCTCAGCAGTAGTTCTTGGTACCTCATCAATTGTACAACTTGGTCGATAATGGGCCGGTCTGTGTGAAATTTGGAATATGGGTGGGGCTCACCAGTCTCCACGTTATTACTGCGTATGCTTATTACAAAATGTCCTTGGGCTGTTGTCGTGATGACAGTCAACAGTTTGAGATGTCGATTTTTTTCAATTTTTGTGTAAGGGTAGCGTGTAGTTGAGTGTCTTGCATCTTTTGAGCGGTTCTCCATATTTCTAGAATGACTGGTAGTAAATCTGGGCGATTTGGTGGTAAAGCCGTGTACGACTAAGCTGCAGTGCTATACGTGACCTTGGACTTTTACAGGTCATCAGAAGGTCAACACGGCAGCTATATCACATCAAACGACAGCTAATGCTACCAGTGTTCTTTGTGCACATTTTTATGCCATTCATTTGATTGGTCTTTGTACGACATCAATAAATGTGCTTTGGGGGGACAACTCGCACTATTAGTGGCCAGTTTGGGGGGCTAACTCTCACTACTGGCTGCCTTACCCCCACAAAAGTCGGCTTTAGCAAATAAGGGAGTCGTAAGTATAAATTAGGCTTAACACAACCTTAATTGGTTTCTGTCTCTCTGCATAAACTCCTAAACTTTATAAGATCCTCTGCTGATTCCTTCGACCCGATTTGAGGGCTACCGGTCTTTCAACAAATAACACCTCTTGTAGAACGTTTGGCCAATAGTTTGCATTTAGAGCAGCGAGGTTTCATGTCACTGTGCTCCATTCATCTAATTTCATGGCTGCATGTGATTCCCTAGGTTCATTGACTACCTAGCAATGTTGGTGACTAGCAGCGATAGCTCTATATTATAGCATTTAAAATAAGGACACCACACTTTCTACGTTGTGGCTTTGATATAAGCTAACAGTAAGCTGTGAGTATTTAGTCTCTAATCTTTCCCTCCTGACATTTAATTGTGAAACTCTCCCGATAGTTTATCGTAAACCATTGTGTTGGTAAATTCGTAACTTTTACAACGCTCCTCAAACTCAGCCAATTTTGCCAATGGTTCATGAAGTGTTTGAGGTTTGGCAAGCTACTTTCGCTGCATCGAAGGCTTGTCCAGCATATCTTTTGTAAAGTACTCTGGAAAAGAAGCAGATTTTTTATTGTCGCTGACGGGTGTACTTGTGTCACTGCAATAGCTAAATGGAATGCCAGTTTGCAGTTTGTCGCACCCTTAGGTTGAGCTTTTTCTAGAAGCTCTTCAAGAAATATTTGTCAGTGCTTCGCGCCTCTAACCGTGTCTTCCGTACAGTATACAACTTGTTGTGGTGTAGTACACCACAGCACAAATTGCACCCAACACCCCTGCTTCTCAGAACTTCGAAAGTTAACAGGCACGATTATATGGTCAATAACTAAATTTTGCATAGTGCCTTTCAAAAGACTTCAAAACTTTAATGGACTAGTAAAGAAGGACAGTCCATCTTTTAACTCCATGACCCACAACGGCTTCGCTTCTACACACTAGCAGAATCATTGTACAAGTTCAGGGTACCGTTGGGTCCTCCAAGAAAGTAAATAAGCTGTTCGGATCATATGCCGACAGGTTTTTGAACTGAAGCATCAGCCCTGCGATTCTTAGACTGTAGAACTCACGTTTCTGTAAATTTCACAATCTGTAGTAACAAAGCGCCCGTCGGCCTGCCAGCAGTGGTGCATAATTGTCAGCCGTCTTGTGCTGCTGCCTCCACGTCACTAACTCATCGATTGCTCCTGTAAGTCAGCTATACTTCTGATTTTCGTCTAAATGGATGTCAGGAAGTGTACTGTAAATCCTTTAGTCACTTCAAGCAACTTAATCTTTAAGTAAGTTAAAAAAAATTAACAGGCATAATGCAAGACGGGAATAATACGCTACATTCCATCATGCCGTGATATAGCTTTACATGCCTGCATTAATCAAACTTTCTCTCTCAGTAAGAATATGTAGTATTAAACAAAAAATTAGATATCCTATTCTGATTGGACTCGGCAAAATGGCCTTGTGACACCTTTATTGCCCTGATGAGCAAGCAAGATCTCTCCTAACACTTCAAATTGATTTCACACGCTTAAGCTACGATGTATCTAGATAATAATTTGTAATCTCGAAATAGCAGCCGTGATTTCTTATGAGGTCATTTTTTTAGGTTCAGTTGCTTGGTATAACAGTGAATTAAGTTAAACTAGGCATGTACAGAAAATATAAGACTTAAGGGATACGGAAAAACTACCGTCTTAATTAACAAGCATTGAACCTTTATACTCCTTCATATAAAGTCTTAATTTATTAGCCGTGCCTTTAATCGGCTTTTTTAAATCTACTCCCTGCCTTTTCTGCCCATTTGAATACGAACACATATGCACTTCAGATCAAGTAACTAGCAAATCAATGTCATAAGGAAATGCGTTTGACATTTCAGGCACAACAAATCCAATTAAAATTAGAAAAGATGACCCAAGAAGGAAGAGTATTAAATTATGTTTCATAACTTTTGTAGGAACTAATTCAGTGAAGAATATTACAGACTCGAATAGCACTTTCGTTTACAGTGTTTCTGGCGGCTCCGAGCAAACAATGACAATTAGACCGGGAATATATTCAGCATTTTCCGAAGATATAAACATTGGAATTGCACATATTATAAACAATTCGGTAACTATATCTAAAACTATTACTGATAAGTTCAAACTAGGAAGCGATACAGCTACTTCTAATTCATGGATTCTGAGCCTAATTTATTAGTCGGGAGTAAAGATAACGACAGGTATTGGATTTACTGTAGATAACAGATGATTAAAAATAGTGCAAGTTGTAGGAGATTATGTTTTTTTGTCGATAAATCATGCACCCTGTGTTTTGAATTAATGGGAGACACTTAAGGCCTTAGTTTTAATGAACAAGATTCGCTTGATCGAAATGTGGTTAGCGGAACTCCTTCTGAAGCTTTTGAAAACGATATGTATTTTCCTTGAACATGAAAGGCATGGAAGTAAATGATGTTGCCAGATAATAAAGGTGTGAAATGGATTATTATAGAATGTGACTTAGTACAGAAATGAATTGCGTAGAGCAGCTCTGGATTTTTACAGTAGTGTTGTTCCCTGTATATTATACATACTGCTGACATAAATCCAGGAGACAAGTTGATATTCATCTACAGAATGTATTTTTTCTTCTGAAAAGAGGCGATATAGAAGCCTTAATAAGTACTTTTAAGGTGAGTTTAACAGACCAAAATGGAAACCCGGTTGATAGAGTTTCAGACGTTAGGGTTACCATAGTGATTTCTTAATAGTATAGAGAGTGGGAAGTTATGCAAGATTTAGACACGGAAAGATAACTGGAGGAAATATGGATCTGATGTGCTTGATAGAACACTTGACGCACTGGAAAGGTTTTTTCAGCAGTGGGAAATATGAAAAGTCTTGGAGTAAATATTGCTAATAAAGAATTTGAAATGCATCAGGCACGAAAAGGTATTGAACTGCAAATAAAGAAAGAAAAAGTAAACCGAGAGTGCACTCACAAAAGATGAGAACTTGATGATAACATTGATTAAGAAGCAGAAAGAAGGAACTCGAATATGATCTTGCATTAGGCTTAAGAAATGAAAGAAAGAAGAAGATTATGATCGAAAGATAAAAAAGATTGACATTTAAACCAAGTGAGCTATGTTAGAAAAACTAAAACCTAAAAACGAAGAAACAGAAAAGAAATTAGAAAAACCAGAAAATAAAGATAACTCAGACACGTTGAAATAGAATGATCCAAAAGTTTACAAAAAATTGAATGATTGATAAAAGAGAAATGTGTCGCACCTGCTGCTTTGCCTGAATGCGGAAGACACGATGGTGAGGATGAAGTGTGATGAAACCAGGAGTATAATTGTATTTATAAAACAAGAAATAATTTTTTACCTTTCGCATAGTGAAAAATTGCAAGTGCTCTGATTTGTACTATTGTATAACTAATGATGCAAGCTTGCTTATATATCCTATTTGAAATTATCATTACCGCGAATTTTACCAGACTAACAGAGCAAAACAAAACTCTGCCGCAAATAAGCTAGTAACTTTTACTGTGCCTAGTGAAATAAATGTATGCTATGTATTTTCAGATGCCTTTTTGATAATTGAAGGGCTACTGCAAGTGCAAACTGCTGCCAATGCAGTAATGGAGCACCTAATTGAAATCTGGGAGTAGGTCTCAATAAAAGTGCTGGGGCTTGGATGTTAAGATCAATGACAGTTAGACTTAGTACAGAAGAAATCAAAAGTTTTTCATTACCTCACTCAGGAATAGTGCTAACGCTAATGATGGATGAATTAAATAATCCGAATGACAGCAACCGAAATGAAAGACCTGCAACAGGATGGTAAAAGGTGAGGCCAAGTCTTTGGATAATATGAACACGGCAATCACACGTAACTGTAGTTCTAATGCATGCTGACGATACTCAGTTGTATTTGTCATTCAAACCGTCGGAATCTGCTGCAGCAACTGAGAAACTGAATGCTTGCCTTGCCGATATTCGATCCTGGATGTTGGAAAACTTTCTGGAATTAAATGATGATAAAACCGATTTGCTGCTCATGGAACATTCTAAGCGTGTGGCTGGATTAAAAGTCTTTGCTCTTCTAATAGGTGATGCTGTTGTGCGACCATTAGCATGTGCTCGAAATTTAGGTGTCGTTTTCGACAGCTGCCTCAATTTTAAAAGCTTCATTCAGAAGACTGCTTCTACAGCTAGCCATCACGTCCGATCCCTATTCAAGAATAGGAGCTGCCTTCCACGGTGGATTGTACAGAATTTTAACAAGCTCTTTAGTTTTGTCTCGGCTTTATTATCCTAATTCCTTTTTGGATAGTCTACCACAAAAGACAACTAGGCCACTGCAGGTGGCTATGAATATGGCTGCAACGCTAGTATTCAAGTCCCGCAGGTTTGAGCTCGTGTCTCCTTTACTAAAAGAGCTAGGATAGATACCGTTTGAGCAACGGATACAGAGCAAAGTTATTAAGCTGACCAATAAGGCCCGCCACGGCTTGGCCCCTTCGTACCTAGCTGAACTACTGCAGCAGTTTCAGCCTGTTCACGCCCTTAGGTCGTGTGTGGACAATAAAGTAGCAGTTTAATTTCTCCGCTTAAAGACCGTCGGCGACAGAAGCTTTAGCTATACAGGTCCTACTCTGTGGAAATCGCTTCCACAATTCTTAGGCAACGATAACTGCTCTTCTTCTGTCGACTATGGCTCATCCTTTTCAGTGATTCTGAGCTCCTACTTCCATGCTACTTACTACTTCAACTGCTCTCCTGACTCTGCAATACTTCCCACTTTCTCTTTGTTGTGTGAGACGAAGTCTGTTAGCTACCGAATGCGTAGCGAAAGCGGCTTAGGCTGTGAGTTCACGACACAAAACTCTCCTGCCTAACACCTGCATGGTCTTTATGACTTTGTGAAGTTACAGACGGAGATACATTACATTACATCAGGAACAACTACATCGAATATTGAGTTTGTATATTGGAGAGGACTTTTTAACAATCTCGTTGATTATTTTGGAACTTCTGACATATCTTTGGTTATGTCAAAGTTATCAAGATTCGATGGTGATATGAATAGAATTACTTATACAATTTATGTACGCTTAAACTTGTACGAGTTGGAGGATTTGATTACGGCTGTATTATGGCTGATATTAGTTGTGGTCTTGCTAATACCAATAGCACATTAACTGCCAGCGGATCATGGATAAATTGACCACAGGGAGATTTTTCCTTTATAAATCAAGGTGATGGTGTTTAGAATGCCTTTAAGATTTATATGACGAAAATGAGACTCGCGGTTCCATATGTTACACCTGCTCTTAGCATCAAAAGAAGCCTTGGAGAAATCTCTAGTGAGCGAAGAAAGAGACTTAAACTGGATTATAGAGTTAGACTTTATGAAAATATAACCAACAAATTTTAACCAAATCTTGAAATGTAGTGCGTGTTGTCAGTAATGAATACTTTTGACATAATTTGATGGCTAATTGCTTTGGCCCAAGGTTTTGATAAATACGGTAGTTACACTGGCGATCTTCGAACCTACAATTCTTGCAATATTAAGAATGTTTTTTTATTGGCAAATGTTTCCAATCCATGCCCTTCTTTAGCTAGAAGTAGTTATTCGATACATGGCAAATGCTCAAAGGAGAATCTAGATTTTTTTATCTAGTATCTAGATACAAGGAAAAGTGATCGAGGTCCGTGGAATAGGATATTACCTCAATGTTGACGATACTCAGATGTATTCGTAATTCATACCGTCGGAATCTGCTGCAGCGATTGATGAACTGAATGCTTGACTTGCCGATATTTGATCCTGGATGTCGAAAAACTTCTCGAAACTAAATGACGATAAAAGCAAACTGCTGCTCATTGAACACCCTCAGCATGTGGCAGGATTAAAAGGCTTTGATCTTCTAATAAGTGATGCTATTGTGCGACCATCAGCACATGCCTGAAATTAAGGTGTCGTTTTCGACAGCTGCCTCAACTTTAAAAGCTTCATTCAGAAGACTGCTTCTAAGGCTAGCCATCACGTTAGATTCCTATATAAGATTACGAGCTGTCTTCCACGGTGGCTTGCTAAGAATTTTAACAAGCTCTTTAGTTCTGTCTCGGCCTGATTATTTTAATTCCTTTTCTGATAGACTACCATAAAAGGCAACTAGGCCACTGCAGCAGGCCATGAATGTGGCTGCAAGGCTAGTATTCAAGTCCCAGAGGTTTGAGCTCGTGTCCTCTTTGCTTAAAGAGCTAGGATGGTTGCCGGTTAAGCAACGGATACAGAGCAAAGTACTTAGGCTGACCCACAAGGCCGCCCACGGCTTGACTCCTTCGTAACTAGCTGAACTTCTGCACCAGTTTCAACATCTTCGAGCCCATAAGTCATGTATGAACGATAAATTAGCTGCTCCATTCCTCCGCTCAACGGCCGTTGGCGACAGAAGCTTTAGCTTTGCAGGTCCGAGACTGTCGAACTCGCTTCCACAATTCTTACACAACGACAACTGCTTTCCCGCTGCCGACTATGGCTCATCCTTTTCAGTGGTCCCAAGCTGCTACTTCCACGCTACTCACCACCGTAGCTGCTCTCTGGACTCTGTTATTCTTCTCATTTTCTCTTGGTTTCGTGAGACGAAGTCTGATGGCTATCGAATGCGTACCAAAAGCCACTTAGGCTGGGAGTGGGCTCTGAAAAAAGCTCTGCTGCGTAACACCCACATAGTTTGTATGGCTTTGTAGAGTTACAGACGGATATACACTTCACTTGATTCAGAAAATAATTCCTTGGTCTTAATAAGGTAACTGGACCTGTTGGTGTTACTTATCCTGGACGGTTAAGTTTGTAGCCAATTCATGTAATTGACTTGCGATACAATAGTCAGCCTTCAAGAAATACTACTAGACTTTACGTGATGTTACTGTTGAATTCAATGAAACAATTCCTGCTGCTGCTGCGTGTTCACAGCAGACAACTATCATTGCTCATTACTTAGCCATCTGTAAGAATACGTTGGAGTTGACTTCTAACGCTAACGGCAGCATTGCATAAAAGGATCGTATGGTATATTTCAATGTTGATACTAAATAAAATTGCTCATAGATATAAAATGGAAAAATCTGATTTCATTCAAAGCCTAGAAAAATGGAAAAATGTTTGGCCTTAAACAACGGCGGATCTGAAGTGTATTAAGTGATAGGAATCGAGATGGTATTTTGTGATCAGAGTGAAGCATATACAGAAACAATGGCAATATGCAAACTAAAAAATATATTTCCAGCATTTCTGGCACGAGATTTTTCGCGGATACTTTTTCGGAAGGTTTTAGAGCCGTTTTCCGGAAAGTTCTTAAAAATAAAACTTGGGAAAACTCTAAAAAATGCAAATTTTTGCTTTAGTCTTAACAAAATTTGTAGGAATTCTCCTGATGAAATCACAGATGGAAAAACTTTCGTAGAGATAGTATGTCTTTGGAGCAGAACCTTAACCTAAGGAGTTATACCTAAGTAATATCATGTGCAGTTTTCACTTGCTTTGCCTGTTTTAGCACTATAATATGTCTCTACTCTGAATTTGACTTTTGTATACCAGGCTTGAACTGTGAAGAGGTGCCACTTTATTTTATGGCTGCTGTAAATGTGGAAACTCCAACATGCCGTGAATTTGATATGCCCGTTAGAAGTTCTTTGTGTTGCTTTTGCTGGCAAAAGAGAAACACTTTTACTTTGAGTTTGATACCATAAGTAAGTAGTACAAATTTAATAACAAAGTGAATCCGGGTTATGATATTAAGTACTATTTTTAGATAGTCTTTGATTCAAATAGTAGACGAGCTTGATACAGGTCGATTTCCAAGAACGATTCCAATAGTTAAATAAGTTTTAGATAGGTCTAAATTTAATAATAGCTGATTATGTAGATGAGTCGCAAAGTAGACCTTAGTGGTTACTTTTAAAAGTAAATGGGTTTTTATTGTCTGATCTTGATGCCAATGGGAACTGTTGTGTAAATTTGGGCGACCCAGTAAATCCAAAGTGATGCCATTACGAAGTCTTATGATGGTTCTAATTTCTTAGTCGCTGGAAATGGAACGGTTGATTTTAAAGGATTACCTGCTGTTAATATTCAACCATGAGTTAATTCTACATACGCCGTTAATGTAAGCCAATTAAGTAACTATGTTATTATTCTGGTGACACAATGACAGGAGACCTTACCATGAATGGACTTGCTATTACTTCGACTTATTGGAACGGCAGCAATACTACTCCAACTGTTCTTCCAGATGACGTTTGTGTAGCATATGGAGAGCTAAAGCAAAATGTAATGCTCGATTGGATTCCTGCCATTAATTTCGTGAATATGAATGGTAATTGTATAGGTGATGTTACCGATCCTATTAATCCAAGCAATGCAGCAACAAAGAATTATATTGATTAAACAATACAAAATAACAAAGTAATACAAGTTTCGCTTGATACAAGGTCTATTATTTTTGTTATATGAGCTTCGTTAATTACTTATGGACTAATACAAATGCATTAATAATGTTAAGTGTGATGGCTGTTGGTTTGTCTTTTTGTGTATTCCTGAGGCCGACTTCTGCCACTTGTGTCGTTTCTAATGAAGTACGCGCAATAACTACCGTAAAAAGTGGAACATATTGTAAATTTTATGCTTTTTTCAATTGAACTCCTACTGACTTACTTCGTTGATAATCTACAAAATTTAAGAGTGAACCTTTTTTTGTCAGCTAAGTACTCACAAGAGAAATACATATGAAAGATTAATGCAGTTTTTCTTGTAGTTTTGTAGATTTGTGTTTACCTATGATAAATAGAAATACATTTGAACTAGAGCTAATTGTTTAATGGGCGCAGCATTGATGGCGACGATATATTTCAGAACATCTTTTTAAAAGTGCTTTCTTGCTAGGCAACACATCTTAGTAGGTTTTTCTTTTAAAAACTTGCTGCTAGATTAGTGACCATCAATGTATATTACTATTTTGTTGTTGCAGAGGATGCCCGAATCGAATTCCGCTTTAATACTATCAAGGTCACAGATATCACATCGTAATTCATCTTTTAACTATTGTGTTATTTAAATTCTTTTACTCTTTGGGTGATCTGTCTTTAGATTTTCTTTTTCTGATAAAGTCTTTTCGCAAATGTTGAACAATATTTCCATTTTCTATACAATGAAATTTTTAACTTTGCAAAGATTGAAAAAAGATGGTAAGTGTGATCTGGATTCTGATATAGGTCAAGTGTTCAAACCAAGTTCAAAATGAAATCATCGTGGTTTCTGTGGCACTGTAGTGGCTATTGAAAGTCATCAAGCAGTTATTCTGTATATGCCAACTGATTCGGAATCTAACCGTGCATTAAGTGTAAATAATGTTGCTAGTAAGTATACAGAATCAAGAGCACTTAAACAAAATCATTGAAAGAAGTAACACAAGCGATAGTTGACATGTACGGTCCTTTAGAATGGCCAAAGAAGAAAACAGTAGATCCTGTAGGAGATTTCAAATGATATTTCAAGAAAGAAAGAAATAGATATGTTACACGTGTTCTAGACATGCAAAAAAACTGTTACGTTAGTTGAAAGAATTAATAGAACAAATGCAGAATGAGCTTTCATCGAATAGCATGAAAAGGAATTACGGAGTCTGAACTTTGGATATCACACCAGAAGAAAGGAATGTATAACAAATCTACCAAAGATTTTGGATTACCTGAATAATTATATTACAAGTACAACAGGAGAAGAACCAGAAAAAGCTTTAAAAAATGAAAGAGTTTAACTAAAGAAACCAGAAAAAGATAGAGAAGTAAGAAAACAAGATAATATAATAGAATGGAACAACTGCTAGATACTTGCTAAACCAAGAAGAATGCAAAGATAAACAAAAAAGAAAGAGCCACAGATCCAATATGGAGTTTAACTAAGCCTAGATTATTAGAATACTAGTAATGAAATACAAACCAGTTAGGTATTTCTTTAACGATATAAAGAAAAGTTTTGCAATGCAAGAATTGCAAGTTATCAGACCGGAGTAGATATTTTGGGAAATGTTTCTATAATTATAAAATCAAATTCTTCTTTTGTTACTATTTCATTAGACAAAGCACTTGTTGTTTTTGAGATAATCTTAGAACTTTATTCGAGAGTTGATCTGTTTTTTATTGAATTCGTAAAAAACACCGTCAACTGGTAATAACATTGTAGATACAGATGCAAACAAGGAACCACATTAAGTTGATCGGGAACAGAAGGAATGTATGTGCTTGTAATTGCTAGTTGTAAAACTTAAACTGTGTTTATACAATTTGGAGATTATCTAATCTTTAGTAGGTTTATTAAATGCAATCTGAATTTAGTATTGTATTGAACAGATTCTTCAAACCTTTGGTTAGCATACTTTTTTCTAAGGTCGGGCGTTCTATAGTAACTGAAAAGTCTTCCTCTTTATATTCGTACTGGCGCTTTCTTCCTTCTCTACTAGGGCCTTCTTTTCTTCGCTTTTCATGTTCTTTAATTTACGTCAACACATCTTGCTTCTCAACAAGTAAGTTCTCAAACTATTTGTCTTGCTTTTGGTATTTTGTTTGCCTGTTTCTGTTTCTTTGTTTATACATGAACGCCGGAATGAAGAGTAATCATTTCTGGACATACTGTATACTTTGAGAGTTTCCTCAAATTTGCTCAATATTTCCACAGTGATGAAATCCATATTGCTGTAAATTTGAACAAACTCGAATAAAATATATTCGACGTATTCAATTTAGGAATATAGTATATTGGAGGCTATTTTTTCCTTTTTCACTGAAAAGGAAGTTCATGTAAAAAATCTGTATTGCAGCATCTTTTTTCGGCAGTATCACCCGGCTCGGCATAGTGATTATTTCCATTTTAAGTTGTAAAAATGTATCGTTTAATATATATTACCCAATCGTGTATTCAAGTAAAAATGGGTGGAATTCCTCTGCTTCGCGCTCTATAGTATATTTAAAATGACAGACTGCTGTGCCGTACAAATCATCTCTAATATCATCGGGATGATCGGAGAAAGTGTATCTTCTTTTTAGGCCTAAAATGTTGCACTTGTTTCTGCTCTAGGATGAATAATTTTGCTGTTATTTCTCTTCCATTTTCTATGCAATTTTGTATTTATTTCCTCGCAATCTACTAAACTTATATTCACGTCGCCAATGTGACAAAATTACATTATTCCATCATCTTCATATGTGCCTTCCAATGTCATATTTTCTACTTTATGAGCAAGTTTAAATTTCCAACCATTTTCATCATCACACTTGCAATATGCACTAATGTGAGCACAGTTTTCTTCTCTTAATGTTGGTAAAAAAGATTTAACTCTAGCTACTTCAGCCAGATTTTCATCTGCACTTATATTTCTAATTGCTATTTCTCTTTTTTAAATTTTCTATATCCCTCATGCCAGAAGAAACCTTTCTTTGGCTAATTTTGTCAACTAGCTCCTGATACAACATTCTGTTATCTTTTGTGCTACAAAAGTTAATCAAACAAGCAAGTGCCATTTCTCTCACTCATATAATTGTTCACAAAATCATTAAGTTCGGCAACTCTTGTAGAAACAACTATGCCTCTTCCACAATACTTAAAGATATTATTATTAACGCGATTATAGAGTTTAATTTCTCTCCTTGCTTTCTTGGCAGGCCCTTTCCTAATCCGGATGCCAGCATTTTACTATATAAGGTGATGTTTTTTTCAATTACATGAAAGATTGTTTTCCTTTTACAAACAACATAACAATACTCCCTAGTGGTATATTTTGCTTACATTTTACGATGTAAAAGTTCAGCGACCTGAGCAGGCTTGGGAGGGGAGAAAAAGTTGCTTGTCATAAAATGTAAGACACGTACATCATCTTTGCCCCTCTCTCCCACTTGAGTGCCTTCCCCTCGACCACGGCTGTGCACTGGCCGACCCCGATGAATCATCCGAGGCGGACCACAGCTGTGCACTGGCCGACCATGATGGTGAATCCGCCATCTGGTCATCCTCAGGTTACTAGCCTGTGTCCAGCCACGTCAGAGGTGGAGCCCAGCTGGGCCCCTCTCGATCATGCTCCCGACAGCTGTTGATCAGCGGTTTAGTAGAGGAGCAGTACAGGCCTGCATATTGTCAAATTGCAACCAGCTTTTCTTTCGTTGACTGACCAATGGTGCCACTGAGGCACTCAATGTATTTTAATGCATCGGCTTAGTCCGATCTCAAAGCTTTGATCTCACTAACGATTGACATTACGTTGCCTATCTCATCTCTAATTGTAGCTGCAAACTTGAGTATTTGGCTCAGCCTTTAATATAAAAAAGACAAAGGCTCTTCCCAAGTGAATGTCCCGGTGTGTCCTTGTACATTGGTAAACTGAACATATCTGCTAAAGGTAAGATTAATATGCTCGCGCATGGCACCGACGGAGCTTGTTTTTGTGTGTGCAAACTTTCCCTGTGCTTTTCTGGATGACCAAGGTCAGATTAGAAGCCAGTGGTCCGTCTAACCAGAGGCCATGTCTTCATGTTGGCTTTAACTCGGTTGCATCAGTCTAATATTTAGGTGCTGTGAGATGCTGGTGCTTTAAGATGCTCAATGCCACGTTTTTCATTTACAATTGATTACTGCTACTCCTCCAGCAATTTTTATTTAACATCCTGAATAAGATTTTGTACTGAAACAGCTAAGTGAGAAAATCTATTAGTAGTGTAATTACTATCGTGAAGTGATTATAATTATTTGCCTGTTTTCGTAGGCCATAAGAACTACGTGTGCACTATGCCCACCAAGGTTTTGCTTTTGTAGTAAGTGTTTTTGAATACCCTATCCCTCACAACCAAAAAAAGGGTATTGCTAACTGAAAGCTTTGCATTGATGACGGTAACAGTGGTTAGGTGGAAATTAACAAAAGGTTCTATAGGGAAAGCTGGCAAATTAACGCCTCTAGGCGGATGTTGAATCACGTAAAACAGCAAATAAATCAAAATGGGCATAACTTTACTCGAATTCATTCAAATATGAACGTTTTAGACAGTTTCAGGAATCACGAAATTTCTGATTTACGATGAACTGAAAATTGCTTTCAAGGAAGAGTCTCTATCCTTACACCGTTTTTACCTCTTATTTTCGTGTACTATCCAATGTCTAGCATTCAAAGTCTTGCGTTTCCTGGCGAGAGTCGTTGTTCCTACCTCAAAGTAAGTCTAGGTATTGTTCATGACTTTTCCGTAATGAGAAAAAAGACGTAAAAATTGAGAGACGTGCTTCTCCTCAGTTTGGCCTAGCTTTTAAGAGAGACTAAATGGCAATTTAAATGGTTTAGAATTAAAATTATACTTTCTAGAATTCAAACTCCCCAAAAGCTCGGAAACTGGGGTACAAAAGATTCTCAAGAACCAGTCGACATTCTGTTTCGCATTTGGATAAATCCTCACATCCTGAGATCTTTTTTCATCTTTTTTGTCCGTACTTTGATGAAAAAACCTGTTTTGGCCTTGGACGACCATAGAATCTATGTTAGAGGCACTAGAAAGCTTCTTTTAATTTTCTGAAGTGGTAGCAATTAAGTACTGCTGCCAAGATGAGCAGTATCGGTTGTTCTTAAAGGGCTCGCACACCAATGTACTTCACTTAATTTACCATCTATGCTAGTAATCATAATAATAACTCATTTGATTTCGTGCCCTTGGATAACTTGATCTCTTTCTAGGCACTTGAAAGTTGCTTTTCGCCGGAAGCACAATCTAATGGCTAATGACATCACACTCGACAATCAATAAGAATAGCTTGGTTAGGGTGAGAAGCACAGGGTTGGCACGCTAGATTAGCTAGTGTCACCATGCATAACCACCTAAAGAAAGAATCATGGGAACCACTAAATGCTGTGATAAATAGGTGCATTTTGATTGTCTTTCATAATGTGGTCAAGTCAGGGGTGTGGTGAAGCATGTCGGTAGTGATTTTCACGCTTTAATAGCATGCGAACTAAAGGCACGGTCTCCAAAGAATTTGAGATTTGAACGCAGTATGAGTAAAACAGTTAGATTTCGAAAAACAGGTGTGGCGATGCTAAGCAAGGTAGGGAAGTCGACCTGATGGATAGGTTGGAGTCACAGAATGGAATGCCCTAAAAGTGATTGACAAAACCTTGAATTCGATGCATTTCTTATGTGGGAGGCACTGCAAGTCGGTGAGAAGGGGTGTTATTTGGCTATGGCTACGCTTACGACAGACTAGCCTAGCTGCAGAGGTTATGCACCAGCTTTAAGATCCTGCGTGCACAAGCCGATAGACCAGCAAGCAGTAGGTTGCGGAAGTGAGGCCTTTATGTAATAAATGCATTGACCATCTTTGTTTAAACGAGCCCAAATTTTGGCAAAGTTATATACCTGAGTGTACGCAGACTTGACTGCAGAGCTGATGTGGTAGTCTCAAGAGGGGTCACTTTGGAACATGACAATAAATTTCTTGCAGATTAAACAGGAGATACAAAAATAACCTTTGAAAGCCACTTAAGCAGTCATCGTCATTCAACGCCTTAGTCCGTAGTCTTAGATTCATTAACTAAAAATTCTAACGTTACTGAAGTGATGCAACGTAACTCCTTCTGCAACTCCACGACGCCGCTGAGACTGTGTGGTTGTTAGGCAAGAGAGTTTTTTGTAGACCACTCACAGCCTAAGCCACTTTCGGTATGCATTTTGTAGCCAACACTCTTCATCTCACGCAACAAAGAGAAAGCATGAACCATAGCAGAATCATGACAGCAATTATGTTAGTGACTCTTTATCTCACGCAACAAAGAGAAAGCATGAAGCATAGCGGAATCATGACAGCAATTAAGTTAGTGACTAGAGTGAAAGAAACAGCTTTGAATGGCTGGAAACGATGTGCCATAATCGGATGCAGGAAAGTAGATGTCGTTGCATAAGAATTGCAGAAGTGAGTATCACATTCTAGCATCTGCCGACCTAAAGCCTCTGTCGCCAACGGTCTTTAAGTGGAGGAATTGAACACCTAATTAATTGTCCATACAGGACCTTAGGACACGAGGAGGCTGAAACTGGTGCAGCTGTTCAGCTCGGCATGAAGCAGCCCATCCATGGTTGCCCTTATGGATCACCAGAAGAATTTCGCTCAATATCGTTTAATCAACCGGTAGCCATACTAGCTCTCTTAGCAAAGGAGGCACGTGGTCAAACCTCTGGGATTTCCAAACTAGGCTTGTAGTCATATAAATAGCCAGGTGCAGTGACCTTTTGGTTGTTTTGGTAGCCCAGCCAAAACGGGATTTGCAAATGCTAGCCGAGACAGGATTAAGTAGCTAGTTCATTTTTTTAAAAGCCATTTTTAACAAAGGTTCCTAATCCTTTTAGATGGGGATTAAACTTGATCGCTAGCTTTGGAAGCAGATTTCAGACGACGCTTTCAAAATCGAGGCAGCTGTAGCAGACGACCCATGTGCATCATTATTTAAACTTATCTACTCATCCGTTGTGAAGCACTAACACTGTCTACTTGTAGGCTGCAAGTCGTCGAACCTTGACCTTAGTTTGCAGGAAATTTGTATCGTAGAATGCATGAAGCCATATTCAATCCGTCAGCTAACGTGAGCAATTAAAATCTCTCAACCTCTTGACCCTAATTCTTCAAGCGTTTTTTTAGTAAGGTCGAGCCTTATGATAGTGCCTCGTAACCAAGTTACCGTGACTTATCTAATTGCAGTGCAGCTGCTTCATCTTGACATTTAACTCATGTATAATACAAGGCAAACCCTATTGCATTAAGATTATTCATTTCTATTTGCATTTCCAAGCTTTGTTTTTTTTAATAAATAAGTGAGTTGTTTAGTATACCTCTTACTTAGAATTTTGAGCATACATCATCCACTAGCAGGCTGATACTGTCATTGAAAAATGAGCAGATATAACAATAATTTGACTCACGTTCAGCTTTGTTATAGAATGGGAGTAGGTTTGTGTCCGAGTCAACTGTTGTGATATTGCGAGTCTTTTGCAATGCACTACTCTTGGCTGCTTTTTTTATTGAAAAGGAGGCAACATGTTTCGTGACCCTGAAACCCTGCATATATTAGAGCCCCTGAATCCGGGCTCAATCTCATGCGAACCATTCAAAATGGGCAAGCTTAGACGCCTGGCTATATCATTTCGGAGCGAGCTCGTGAAGACCTAAGGCAGCAGTTCCGTGATCCGTGCCAATATGACCTGCTCCTGTAAGAGCCTTTGGTTAAACTTCTAGATCGTAGATCGTCCTAACGTGTTCTGCTGAATCAGACGCTCTATAAGAATCAAAAGTCATTGATAGACAAATCCAACTGGTCTTGGGTAGACGTGCAGTCACACAAGAACGCAGCTCTCTAAAGCTGCCTAATGCAAACCTTTGGCTTCTGGAGCTACCATAATTAAATCCAAAATCAAGCTTACAAGCTGGATCATGTGCAAGACCCTTCTACAAAAGAAACCTCAAGAAGCTTTGCAATAGCGTGCTGTATTCAAAGCCACATATTACTTGATTATCTAAAGACTCATCGGGTCTCATAAGTCTGTAAGACAATGAGTAGATCCCACGACGTCTGAACATTGATATCTGACGTTTGGCAGTAGTTTTTCTGTTTTTCTTTTTACCTCTATACACCACTAAATTCGAGGGTGCAAACATCCGCTTATTCTCGATTGTGAACCTGGCGGCTTTCGATACCATTTCTTAATCAGCCTCCAACGATACATAAAGTTCCGTTGGAGTGAGCTTGGTGGTTTATGTCTTTGTTCTATTTCTTTAACACAGTACTACATGCGACCAGGCAGCTGTGAGCCGGATTACATTCTCGCCTCCTGACATAGAGCGCTCTGACGTGCGTTCGTGTTCGTTGCAGAATTCTTCCGAAAACCGAAGTTCTTGCGAAAATCGTATACGGTTTTCCCTTTGCAGCAAATGTAAAGCGCCGATAGAAAGATTGAGTTCTGTGAGGGCGCATTATCAAGTGCAATATAATATTATATTCTACTAAGCCCCCTCGAAATAATTCCCGAATCGATAGTGTACACGTTTTAACTCGTAAACAAAGTCGGCTTTGGCAAGAAGGGATGTTGTAAGAGCAAGCTCGGCTTCATACAACCTTGGTTCGTGTCTGTCTCTCGGCATCAACTCTTAACCTTTATCAGACCCTCAGATCATTCCCTTCTACCCAATTTAGGCACTGCCAGTCTAACAGCAGATTACTCCTCTCGTGGCATTTTAGGACAGTAATTTGAAAGACGAGGATTCGTGTCACTGCTACATTCATCTACTTTCATGGCTGCATGTGATTTCCTAAGGTCATTGACTATCTTGCAATGCTGCAGCCTAGCTGCGATAGCCCTATATTGTTGAAGAAATAATAAGGACATTCAAACTTTCTACGTTGTGACTTAGATATAAGCCTAATATAAAATCTGTATAAGTATTTAGTCTCCAATCTTTCCTCTCTGTCGTGTAATGTTTAACCCTTTCCAATAGTTAACCGGCGAACCCGCGTGTTGATAAATTCGTAACTTGTACAGCGATCCTGAATCTCATCTAACTTTGCCAATGGTAAATGAAGCCGCTACAGTTTTGCAAGCAATGTACACTGCATTGAAGGCTTGTCCTGCAGATCTTTTGTAAAGTACTCAGGAGAAGAAGTTGAAGGCTGACAGTCACGCATGTGTGTACTTGTATCGCTGCATCATTGCTATCGAAAGCCAGTCAGCTGTTTGTCGCACCCTTAGGTCGAACTTTTCCTAGAAACTCCTCCCTAGATAGTTTTTAGTGCTTAACATCACTAACTGTGTTGACCGTACCTTATTCGACTGTTTATAGTATCGTACAGCACAGAAGGATCGGCATCCAACTTTTCCTCTTCTGAACACTTCTGCAGTTAACATTCACGTTTGTGTTGTCGATAATTAAATTTGCATAGTACTTTCCAGAAAACTTTTCAAAACTTTCATGGACTGGTAAAGGAGATTCTATCTCTGAGGTCAAACGCCCACAATGGCTTGGCTTCTTCTCACTAGCAGAATCATTTACCTTTGGGTCCTCTAAAAAGGTAAAAAATCTGTTCAGCTCACTTGCCGACAGGTTTTTCGAACGGAAGCATCGCCTCTGTGGTACTTAAACTGTGGAATTCACGTTTATGTAAAATTCGCAGTTATGTAGCACTAAGACGCCCTCGCCCTGCGAGCAGTGGTGCATTATTGGCAGCCGTCTTGTGCTGCTGCCACTACGTCTCACGCTAATTGATGGCTCTTATAAATCAGCTATGCTTCTCATTTTCTTCTTCATGGATGAGATTAAGTATAATGTAAATCAAATTGCCACTTCAACCAACATAATCTTTAAGTAAATTATAAAAGTTATCATTAGTTACACTCATTAGGATGCGAAGAATGCATCGCATCCCACCCGGCCATGATGAAACTTTACATACCATCATTAATCAAACGTTCTCCACCGGTAAGAATCTGTAATATTAAACGAAAGATCAGAGATATCCTCTTCTGGTTGGAAGCGGCAAACTTAACATTATAGTCCTGACTAGAAAGCGAGAGCTCTCCTAACACTTCTAATTTGCTTCGCACACTTAAGTCACCATGTATCGACATACTTACTTCGATTGCAAATTAGCAACGATGATTTCTTATGAGGTAAATGGGATAGGTATGGTTACGTGGCATAACAGTGAACCAAATGAATCTAAGCATAATAAAGCAAATATAATTCATTGGGAATACTGAAGAAATACCGTCTTCATTAACAAGCATTTGAAGTGGTATAGTCGGTAGTAAAAATTCCCAATATATTAGCCGTGCCTTTAAACGCTTTTGGCAATCGAGTCCTTGCCTTTTCTGCTCATTTGAGTACAAATAAATATGACCTTTAGCTAAAAGCGTGGAGAGCAGACTTGGGTCGGAAATTAAAATGTAAATGTAAAGCGCCTCGAGAGAGATTAGGTTCTCTCAGGGTGCTTTATCAAGTGCATTAACATTTTTATTATTATATTAAAAGACTTAATCAATATATATTTCAATTTCTCAGAAAATGTCTATTTCAAAGCTGTGGATTAATAAAAAAACAGCATTGCCTCCAACCTTCTCACCCAGATTGCATTTTAGAGCTATTTGCGATAGCGCTAGATGATTTGCAGGATCACTGCAGTCAAGCTAGGAAAATTCTTTTCTGACAGCCAAAAAATACTGCCAGCGATTATCGTTCCTGTAAATGCTGCCTAGACAATAAGACTTTCTGAATTAATGCAAACTCGTCAGCGTAGCATGTATGCCATACCAAATCAACACTTTCGAATACAATAATACATAGTAGGTGCGTCACCTGTATTTCAAGATCACACCACACCCCTTACACTTGTATTCATTATCTAGCTATGGCTGAGTGATCGAAACTACCTTGTTATCAATCCTCTTCTTGCATCGCTAGCTCTTCTTTCGGTGATTGATCATTAGTGCCACCAAGACACTCAAGTATATTTTAATAAATCGGCTCACTCCGATCTCAAAGCTGTGAACTCGCTACCGATTGAAATTAGGCAGCCTATTGCATTTATCAAAGAAGCTGCGAACTTTAGTGTTCGGCTCAGCCATTGCTATTACCAAGTGATTATCCCGCTGTGTTTGGGTAAATTGGTAAATTGAATATCTTTGCTAAAGGTAAGATGAATTTAATATATATTAATGTATAGTCTTGCATAGCAAACGACGGAGGTTGCTTTTTGTATCTGGAAGCTTTCCCGGTTTATTTTTGCACGACCAAGGTCAGACTAGTAGCCAGTAGTCCAGTCTAATCCAGTAGTCGTGTCTTTCTGTTAGCTTTAGCTCGGGTACATCAGTCTAGTACTTAGGTGCTTCGAGCGTAGCAGTAATCAATAGTAAGTGAAAAACGCAGTATTGCGCATCTAGAAGCACCTGCCGGTGCTCGATGCTGCGTTTTTCATTTACTATTGATTACTGCTATTCTTCCAGCCGTGTTTAATATGTATCCTGATTAAGATTTATTACATAGCGGCTAAGCGAGAAAACCTATTAGCAGTATTATTGTTATCGTGATGTCAGGATAATTATTTGCCCGTTTTGGTAAGCCATATTAACTACGTATGCACTATGCTCTCGAATGTTTTTTCTTGTGTAGCGTTTTTGATTACATTAACGCTCACCACGGCAAAAAGGGCTATCGTTAGCTAAAAACTTTGCATTGCTGACAATTGCAGTAGTTAGTTTGGAATTAGCTAAATTTTCTGCATGGAAAGCTGGCCAAATTATGCCTCTAGGTGGACATCGTGTCAGGTAAAACAGTAAATGAATCACAATATTACGCCGGACGTGAATAAGCTGAGATCCTGTCAACTTCCAAGCGAGCTCTCTCGCAGCACAAGCCACCAGTTCTGTATAGAAGTTTGTACTTCATTGTAGCTATCTGGCGACAAAATGTTTGCTGTCAGCCAGCAAAACACCGATAGCCTTGCCACTATGAGCTGTGTAAATGTACGAATAAACTATATTTGCACAGTCTACGCTTTTCTCAGCAAAAAAAACTTTGAATACTTTGCATAAGCATACATTGTGTTATTCATGAAAGTGCCTACAAATAGATTGAGTTCACTAAGGGCGCTTCATCAAGTGCTTTCTTATTCTTTATAATACTTATTTCCCGCTGGTGGTCTTCTATTACGGACGATTTTTCGTGTTGAGAGGTATCTGCTCGAAGCGATTATGCTCAAGACTTTTTTTTCTGACCAAGTCCTATGTACTGATGCATAGTACCACTGTGCATGTTATTGCTAACAAATTGACATTCTTCATTTCTAGCATACATAGAGTTTCTAGAATAAGCTTAGCTTTCTTGATGTGCTAATCAAGTGTCTTATTCTTAACGGTTATTCCTAACCCATGGAAGAATGTCGAGTCAATTAAGAGTGCAAAATAATCTACCTTTATTTTGTGGAATCTTATCGACGATTGTTACAGGTAGCCCATCTTTAAGAAGCTTCTGTCTAATGAAAGTCACCAGACCAATATCAACCCCAGACATGCTAATTTTTTTCAGAGTCACTGACATCCTAAAAGCCTGTTGTTAAAGGAATGGATTGGCACCCCGGTGTTTCATTTTGAGTGCTTTGGGTTTTTTTCTGGCAGTTTGGCCGTGGCGAATTATTCAAGCTAGCTGTAAAAACACTTGCTAACTGCTATAGTATGCACGCATTTTGAGTGTATATTATAAGTATACAATCGTTCAACTGTACCTTATAATGCACAGGCTGTTACTCATACCAACTGGCTTCTGGGAGAGGTACATGCGACCATTCCAATCTTGAAGTCAGTCTCTAAATAAAAGCTCCACGCGTTTGATCTGCCGTGCAACTCACATTTTGACTGCTATCATGTTGACTGCTATATCTTTTCGCGTTGGTCGTTGCCGATATGTGGTCAATTTCTAAATTACGTTGAAAGTCAAAGCACTCTTTTCATCTGCTATGGCATAGGGCACACTCTTATCGAACCTAGTTCTTGACAACTCGGCAAACAAACGACTTGACTAAGCTATAAGCTCGGTCTATTATTACGCTCCAGTCCATGTATAAGCTTCCGACCACACTTCACGACATTTCTGATATAAATTATGTTACATTGCACTGTCACGACAAAGGGGAATTCAGTAAATTAATTGAGTTGTAATTGTCAATTAGATAACGGCTCGAGTGTTATCCAATTTACATAAGATACACACACTAATCTGTAGTATAGATATAATTCATTTATATTTATTTATATTAGTATACACTAATCATGCTGCTACGGATGCGCTTTTGTAAGCGATACGATCAACTGCTACGGTATTGGGAAACGCAGCAGCCGATTCTAATTCCTATTATTCTATTATTATTATTATATATTATTATTAGTAGTAGTAGTATTACTATATTATTTATTATTATTACATATTATATTATATATATATATATTATATATTATTCAAAGATCCTATTCCTCACTTAACGAGAAAGTGGTACGTCGTGGCAAAACTGCACTACTCACAAAGCTATTCCAGTATTTACTGACACTAAAACAGCTTTGTGCCTTTGGGCATGCTCTTCCAATACAATGCAATGCAATGTGACAGACTGCGATGAAATAAGCCGAAAATTGGTCGTGATTAACTCAAGTTTAGTTCAGCGAGAAAGTGGTACGTGCAAAGCGCTAGTTTTAATCGCTTACGTCGTTCACTGCTTTTCCAGTGTACCCACAATTTCGCCCACAGCAGTACCAATGAGCCTTCCCATGCTATGCAGTGCAGTTACCATCGACGCCTGAGGCGGTTTCAAAAGTTATTGACAATCTGCAGTCAATGATCCAGAAACCAAACGCACGAAGCTCCAGTTATGATTTAATGTTACATTGCAATGTCTTCAGGCAGTACATACTAATGTTGATGCTGTTTATAATGCCAATTCAGAATCTCTTTAATTACCTCTGCGTCAATAGCAATCAATCAGCTTTACTCGTATATCGAAATATCAAACCTTGCTAGTAAGTTCCAGTCTGGCTTCACAGCTACACACTCCACAGAGGCAGCATTGCTTTGGGCATACAATGACCAACTGAGGAATGCAGACATGGGTAGTGTGTCTCTGCTTGTTTTACTATATCTTTTGGCAGCTTTTGATACTATCGATCAGGAAGTTCTTCTAGGGCGCCTCTCATCTCGCCTTGCCATCACTGGCACTGCTCTTTAGTCGTTCAGGTCCCATCTCAGTGGGAGACTCCAGAGTATCCAGAGTATAACGTGAATATAAAAACATCATCTGTGGTATATCTGAAATATGGGGTACCTCGGGGCTCGGTGCTAGGTCCGGTTCTTTTCACGGTTTATACCCTCCTCTTGCTGATGTGATTACCATAAATAATCTGGGCTTTCACTTTTATGCGGACGACAACCAGTTGTACCTTTGCTTTGATCCCTCCCAGCCTTCAAGCACCTCAAATTCACTCAACTCACTTGCTGCACGTATTGATGACATCCACACATGGATAGCATCAATTTTCTAAAACTAAACGATGATAAAACTAACTTACTAGTTATGGGCAAACCCAGTGTGGTTCAAAAATTAGAGAGGCTGACGCTCGAAATTGGCTCTGCCAGCATATCTCCTGTTAAATCAGCTCATGAAAATCACGAAATCCAGGCATCACGTTCCAAAGTGGCCTCTTGTTAGACGACCACCTCAGCTCCACAGTAAAATCTGCCTAATTTCAGCTTCATAACATTGCTACAATTCGGGCTTGTTTAGATAAGGATACCACATCTAAGTTGGTCCATGCATTCGTGACATCCGTCTCGACTACTGCAACTCAGTGATTACTGGCCTAACGGCATGTGCGATCAGGCGATTGCAGCTGGTGCAAAACTCTGCAGCTAGGCTTGTCTGTCGTGAGCGTAGTAGTTGCCACCACTTCTCGCCGACCTGCACTGGCTACCAGTCAAGCAACGGATTGACTTCGAGGTTTTGTCGCTCACGTTTACGTCTCTTTATTCTTTCGCTCCAGCCTTTCTCTCAGATCTGCTTCCCCACTAGACCAAGCATCGTGCCACCTGCTTTCCGAAATCCAACAGTCTACTAATTCCTCGTACAAACCTCAAATCCTTTGGAGACCGTTTATCTAGTTCGTATGCTTCCAAAGCCTGTAACTCCCTCCCCACTTGCGTCAGAACATGCCCTTACTTGACTACATTTAAAAAAAAAACTTAAAACACAGCTATTTACGGCAGCAGTTAGTTGGTCCCTCCGATTCGTCCTTTATTGGCTTATGAGTGCCGACACTGCGCATGCTGCCACTAACCACATTAGCATGCTGACCATGTGCATGTCACCCGTAACAATGTTATTCACGTTGTTTGTTTATCAAGCATGATATTACTCACCATTTAATTACATTTCCCTCTGCAGCAAATGTAAAGCGCCTAGAAAGAGATTTATTTCTTTGAGGGTGCTTTATAAAATGCATTATTAGTATTACTATTTTCCAATCCACAACAAATACAGAGCAGTCACCCAGAAGCTCCATATTCACTTGGCAATAACATGAAGGGGGTATGTCCTCAAACATTGTCAAAACTTCTAATTGTTTTCAAAGTTTCTTTAAATTCCGATAATAAAGATAGTTATAAAGGCAATTACACATTTTGGTGGTTGTCAAATGACTTGAACATGATGAATAAAATTATTAAGTCCAAATAGTAGATTAAGTTAAGTGCCTTACTAAATGATAATCACCCCATCCCCCAAAGCACATATATTGATATTTTACAAAGACCAATATAACGCACGGCATGAAAATTGGCACACAGAACAATACTAACATAAGCTATCGTTTGATGCAACATAGCTGAAGCTTTGACCTTCTTATGACCTCTAAAAGTCAAGGTCACTTATAGCACTTAGCTGCTCAGCCAAATACGTCTTTATCATTAAATCACACGATTCAATTCCAGTCATTCTAGAAATATGAAAAACTCAAAAAAAAAGATAGAGAAGAAAGATACAAAGATACAGAACACTCGGCTCCACGTTCCCCATACCACAAACAAAATATATAACAATTGTCATGCCTAACTCTTGACTGTCATCATGATCACAGTTCGGGGAAATTTTGTGACAGGTTAATGATATGCCTATAGACCATCATACCAGGATGAGCAGTGGGAACTTGCAGGCAGTTGAACACCACCTATATTCCAAACTTCACGTCGATCAGCCGGGTATCGGCGAAGCTGCAGAATTGATGAGGCACCGAGTACCACTGATGCGAAAGCACTCAGAAAAATCCACAGAGGCAAACTTATGCTGTAAGCGCAGGTTATGACAAACTTACTATGTATTACTATGTTTCTCATCCTACAACTTTGAAGCACATACGAGAGTGTAATTTAATTTCGCGTTGACCGGGTCACTATTAGCCAACGTGCGACATGTTTACGAAATGCGAGTGAAAGTATGACACCGCTTGGTATGACAAATACAGGCGGTTTACCTACTCAGGTCAAATATGCACGCATGAATGCTGCAGTGATAATAACTAAAATAAATCATATTCGAAAGTTTTAAGGTGATTGTATCATTATTTTAGGAGCTGTGACATAAGCGACAGCAGGCAGTGGAATGTCGCTTGAGTTGGTTGACCTGATGCTAATGCCATATTTATAATCTTATTTATGTATCTCAGCAGCACATCTATGTATCATAAAAGCAGGACAGTAGGTTTAAAGTCTACACGACTAGTTGTCTACTTTTATTGGGACATGAACTTCAGGACAAGGTCGCTAGTGGCCTCGTTGAATATAAACATTGAGGTGCAGCATTGAGTTGAGGGACAAGATTCCAGTGGCATTGCTGCCACTCTTGATATGAACTCTCTGAATTTGTCTGTCTAGTTAACCAATAAGCTACAGAGACGGTAAGCCAGATCATGTAAAGGATCACTAGATACGGAGCTAACTAGAAAGCAGTTTAAGGAGATGTCTGATTGCAGACATGATCATTTTTATTGTGCGTCTGTGATTCAAATTTTTTTTATTGAAGCTAAACTTGGACTTCGCAAGGATCCATTGGATAGATCTTCAGCAGTCCCCGTACGGCTGTCGACAGACAGCCAGTCCTGGTCTTTTGTAACTTAATGGCATTACTTATTCTAGCAAATGGTTGATAGTTATAGCACCGTCCTCACTCGCAAGAATTGTAAAATAACCATTGTTGATTTTAAACCACATTTAGTTATAAGGAGTTCCTCACTTACTATCTTTACGTCGTGGCTATTTTTATCAAATAATCTAATAATGTCAATTTCATTTTTATCTAAACCTACATACTCATGATCTCTAAACTTACTATCAGGAGAAATTCGTATTAAAAATCACCCTGTCTATTCAATCTTCATTAATATGCGAGCCTTTTTTTAAATAACCAGCCTCTCACCTTTGTCTGTTCCTTATTAATAGGAGTTTCTATTTTTATATCCAAAATTATCAGTAAACTAGCAATCGTAGTATTTAAACTAGCCTTTGAAAAAGGATACTTTTAAAGAAGTCCTGTTCTCTATCTAACCTCATCTCTAATGCACACGGCGTTCGGTCCAAATGTTTCATCCTTCCGTGGCATAAAATCATCGTTTTTCTGAGACGTTTATATACAATAAAATTATTTCTTTAAATTAAAATTCAAACATAAATTACTGTTAAAATAAACAAGACTAGTTAGAGTAGTATGATTTTGAACTTTATCGCAACAGGAACGCCACCGAACACGAGACAACTGAAAGAAGTAAGATTAATGATGTGCGATCATCGTGCCCTAGGCTACAGAAAGTTCAAAAACATACTACTGGGGCTTCAAACCACTGCCACTTGTTAGCTTAGCTGACTCTAATAACAGGCAGGGAGATGAGTGCTGCCGCTGCCTTGCTTTCCTAGTCTAAATACTAATTCAAAGCCGCATTCGTTTTGCTGCCTTCGAATCGGCGGACCGCCTAGTAGGCTACCTGGCTAGATAACGTAACTCCTTAACGGCACCACCTAATCCTGTAATTTAGTGAGAAAATTTGGAAACTGCCAGGCAGTTGCTCAATCCTATCCAAGCAGTATTATCATTTTTCTCTACTGCTCCCCCCATGTACTGACATGCTGCTCTCCTTCCGAATACTCACACATTTGAATTGCACGAGGGCAGAGGAGCGGGCGACCACTCTTTGTCACTGTGTCCATTTGCTATTTGCTATTTTAGTAAATAGTGTAGAGAGACAATAGATCCACGAACCCTAAAAATACACACCCAGCATTTTCTTCGGATGGCATTTCATTTTTGCCGCTACCAGTTTTCTTATTACATGCCGTAGGTTACTTAGCTTCTTTTAATTTGGTTTACACGAAATTCTGGCTTCCTACAAACTCTGAGTCTTACTACAGTGTTTCTGTTTGTAAGAGCTTTAGCAGTGTCACGCCGAAGGATCGGCGGAGTAGGCTTAACCTGCCGCTTACCTAGCGGCGTAACCTAGCGTCTACTGCCGTTCGGTGCGCGTCTACGCGCAATAAGCAGGCCGCCACGAAATGAGCTTTTCTGGCGCTGACCTACGTATCGTTGCTAAAAGAGGTCGTGAGTCCGGGGCGTGAATCGGAAAGCGAGACACACAAATTGGGGATTTTAATGAGCTTTATTCGCAAGCGAACAAAGTCACTGCGCGTCTAGCTCATTTTTATCTCCGCACTCCTCACTCGCTCTCAACAGCACATGCACTCTTCCGGGGGGAATACGTGCCCCGCACTTAGGCAACCTAAGTCTATTGTGGGAAAGACCCGAATGAGACGATGAGCCCAAACGGGAGCCTAGACCCTGACTAGAGAACTAGGGCTCCACTTTCCCCATACGGCCGGAATACCTCATGCACTTCTCCAAGCACTCTTGCGGAGGAAACACGTCTCCACACTTAGGCTCCATGCATCTCTTGGGGGAACTGCCCAAATAGACAAAGGAGCCCGAACCAACGGATTATCTCACACCTCACCAACTACGTCTAGGTCGCACCGCTAAATTCTTATGCCGAGGCCACGTGCGAGCGCCCACACACAAACACAAAATATACACAAGATGCTAGCTCGGGCGCGAAATGACCGTATTCGGTGGAGTCCACCGAATCCTCCTTTCGCTACCTCGTCCTGTTCCGTCAATCGCCGGCGAACAGCCCACCCTTCTCCCTTGATTTCAGAGAAACGAGTCCGACGGCGTCGAAGCAAAGCCGATGGGAGGTGCCGAACAAAAGACCGAGAGCGAGCGTCGCTTGACTCTTAAATACCCGTTTGTGACAATAAGGCAAGAGGTTTGTGGTACTGGGCCGGACACTGTGGCCCATTACGGTAAGGAATTAATACCGTCACATGGCCACTGGGAGGGCACCTCTGTCCAGCTTGAATGCCGAATAGGTTCCAGGCGATTCTTTTAGGACAGAGTTATGGCCGAGGTTGACAGGCCAGCCAAAATCAATCAGCAGTTCTCGCAGATATCAGACCAATTTTACATGCCGAATAGCCACCGCTGGTCTCGGAGCTTCCTGGCTCGCTCTTAAGCTCTTGCACTCTAACTACACAGGCGCTTCTCTCTGGCTCACTGCTCCAGGATAAAGGAGTTTCTTCCCAACGCCAGAAAGCTCTCGTTCGCTCTAAAATCAAGCCAAGGCCAGCAAGGTGCTACAGGAGACAGTCTTGCTCCAAGTGCTGCTTCCTACTCAATCCGTCCACTGATAAAAATGCTACTATTGTTAACACGTCTGTGATAGTTCCCTCGGAAAACTCAATTTCTGCCTAGGTGCCTTATACTGAAAGGTCTCTCTTAATGGCTAAGCTTCCGTAACGCAATTACTGGTAGAATGAAAGCGGTCTGCCATAGCTTTTATCGCATACTGCCTTCAAAATCTAATTATTAACCTTTAAACTGAACATTTCCAATGAACAGGAACTCGCCAGGAACGCAACGATCCTTTCGCTTGCTGAGTCATCACACTCATTCCTTGCTAAGCTATGAAATAAGCTTGGCCTGAATGGCGTCTGCTCTTGGTCACTTGCTAAGAATTGCCGGAATGATTGGAATTGGGTTTGGCTGCTTAGTATCCGCCAAGTCATTCCCTAAGTCTGGACCGTGTTGAGTGACAGTGTTTTGCGACAGTGTCTCTGCCAGCGGCTGTTCTTGTGGAGTCTCACGGAGACACGAGCGGGCGAACGTGAGTGGTTCACGAGACTCCAACTTTATTTCTACAGCAGGTTACGAGCTGGATGACTCACCACAGATGAGGAAGCGCATCCGTGGTGGGCCACATGCTTACATGAAAGGCCTGGTGCTCCACCGAGTCAATTGCAGAACCACCTGCTGCAGGTGGGGCGTACATTAGTGGCCGAGGCTGCTGTGCTACTTATAATAGCAGAACCAGCCGGCTCATACAACATTCCTTACCCCATAACAGGAGACAGTGTCTCACAAAATTGGTATCAGAGAATGATTTACTCGTACCGAAAAGAGTTTCGGACCTTCTATGGCCTAGACAGGATGCCGATATTAGGGTACGAAATGTTTAACTGCTGAGAGAGCTTTCTGCCTTGGCTCCTAACGCTTGAGGTCACTGTAGGAAGGATGCAGATTGAGATGCCGTTGAAGCATATTCTGCCAGTGTGTCTCGGCCATTATGCTACACACGTTTGGGGTGAACTGCCGGCAGAACTAAAGCAAGAATATCACAAGCTGAGAAATGGGTTAATTGTGACGTACTCATGGCTGACGGATGACGAGGCCGAGCTTGAGGCCGAGAGATTGCGGCTGGAGCAGGAGCAGCTCGCCGGAGTCGAAGCAGGGACAGAGCTAGGCGACGAGCCAACTTCATCACCGGTCGAGCCCACCGTCAACTGCTCGCAAGAGCCAGACTGCCGAGCGGAAATCATTCAGCTGCCGCAGCCATCCGACTGTAATACCGAGGGAGGAAGCGGGTACGGGACCGCTTCCGACCTAGTAGCCGCCACAGCCGAAAAGCAGCAATCAAAGTAAGTGTGCAGCGGCAGCAGAAGTAAGTGTGCGGCCGCAGCCGGAGAAGAATGATGGGCAGCATGTGATTATTTAATGCGGCGAGTTGCTATAGCGGTACTCGGCGTTGCAATTATAGCCTGCGACGAGGCAAAGGTGGCCGTCGGGAGCGTCGCTGTGACGACCTGCTCCCGTGAGAGCAACCTCATGGCGGCGAAGCGCAACACCGAGAGCGTCCTAGAGGCGGAAAACATCATCGACCGCGGAGCACAGCGGCGAGAGCATCTCGACGATGGAGGGCAACCGCACAAGCATCTGAGCACAGGTCGTAGAAGAGCACCACGAACGAGCATTCAGCTGCAAGGTCGTACTTTTCTGCGAAGCTCAAGCGGCCCTCGAGAGCCAAGTCTTGGCAAAAACTCGAAGCAGCGAGCGCGTCCTTGTGACGATGCGCAGCAGCAATAGCATCGCGGCGGCGAAGAGTGACCTTGAGTGCGGCGTCTCGGCGGCGACGCCCAGTAGTGAGAGCGTCTTAGTGGCGGAAAGCACCCGTACGAGCCTCGCCGTTCAGAGCACAGAGGAGCACAACCGCAAGAATGACTTGGCGAAGTGGAACTCTGAGATCGCCGCGGCCATATGAATGAGCCGAAGTGGTCTTCACAGGGGTGGATTATCCGGCGAACGCCTGAGACCGGCCATCGGTGCTCGAATAATGACGACCTGCGGGAACCGCATGACTTTGGGATCGGTGTCCTAGTTATTCCTAAAAGTGGGCAGCACCTATGATGAGCTACTCACGAGGGGCAGAGCTGACGTGTGTCTCCTGCGAGTGGCTGTCGCATAGCCTTCACGCCATTTAAGCCTGTCGGAAGCCTTCTATGTCAAGCCCGAACGACGTGCAGCAGGACATGGCAACAACTTGGGCTTGGGGCCACCGTCGGAGCAGGCAGTAGAGAAGTGCATAGGGAACCGACGGCTAAACGATTGTTCAATCGTGAGGATTGCCCCCTCCCCAGCCTTACTGGCAGGACTATGATAACTGTTGTCCATGGGGAAAGGGATGCTGTGTGCAACTGCTGCTTCTGCAATCTATTGTAATTAGCACAGCAGCCTTGGCCAATTAATTTATGCCCCACCTGCTGCAGGTGGTTCTGATATTGACTAGGTGCTGAGCCCGGCGTTTGATGTAAGCCTGTGGCCCACCACAGATGCACTTCCTTATCTGTAGTGAGTCATCCAGCTCTCAAATGTACCAAGTATGCAGCATATGTAGTATATGTAGCATATACAGTATATGCAGTATATGTAGCAGTTTACACAATTAAGCAATTTTAACCGTAGATGCAAGCACAATAATTATTGGCTATACAACCTTGGTGTTTAGTAATGCTTCTGACACTAAAGTAACTTTTTTAAGGCACACAATGTTATACAATTGCCTACTACTCACAGACGCAAATTCTCTCATGACTCAGCTATTCATCGTACCTGAGAGATATTTATTAGCCATACTTATAATCCTTCAAAAGCTTGTCGTGCAATCAACTAGTCAAACTACAAGAACATGCAATACAATGGAAGGTTAGTTGTCGGGATGTCAACAAGACCGACAGTCTGAACGACGCAAATACCTGATTCCACCGTGCCTGCAGCTTGCAGATGTTACCACGCCTGGCTTGGCCCAGTGGTCGAGAGGCTTGCTGCGACTGAGTTCTGACATAAGAGCCTGGTAGCACATGTGAAGCATCTTGATAGAAATTAAGTTCTCTGAGGGTGCTATACAAACGAATGGGAGCTATATACAAATATATATATATATATATATATATATACATACATATATATATATACAATTATATATATATATATATACAATTATATATACATATATAATTATATATACCATTATATATATAATTATATATACATTATATACATATATATATATATATATAATTCATTTGTATAGGTCAATCAGAGCACTTAATCTCCATTCAGACACTTCACATATACCATGGGCTCGAGCCCACGACCTCGGTGAGACCTTGGTCGGGGTGAACTCCTTAAACTAATTGGCCAAACCAGCTCGGAAAATTGTTATAATAATCATAATAATTCACTTAATAAAGCACCCTCAGAGAACTCAATCTCTCTCTAGGCGCTTTAGATTTGCTGCAAAGGGAAATGCAATTGAACGGTGAGTATTATCATGCTTGGTAAACAAACAAAATGAATAGCATGGTTAAGGGTGACATGCACATGGTCACCATAATAATAATAATTATTATAATGCACTTGATAAAGCGCCCTCAGAGAACTTTATCTCTTTCTAGGCGCTTTAGATTTGCTGCAAAGTGAAATGCAATTGAATGGTAAGTAAAATCATGCTTGCAAAACAAACAAATGAATGATATGGTTAGGCGTTACATGCACAGGGTCAGCATGCAAATGTGGTTAGTGGCAGCATGCAGTGTCAGCACGCATAAGCACATCGAGGACGAATCACAGGGACCCACTAAATGTTGTCCTAAATAGGTGTGTTTTTAAGTTCTTTTTAAATTCGGTCAAGTCATGGGATGTTCTGACGCAAGTCGGGAGGTTTATTAACAGACTATATCAAAGTAGGTCATTAAATGCTTTGGAGCACTGGGTTATGGCTTCACTGGACCGCAGTCTCCATAATTAAGGAACAGGCATTGTCATGAAGGCATTTCTTATTCTGAGTTACATAGCAATCCACCTCTTCAATAATTCAATCTCTGCTGCACCAAACTAAGTCAATTGTAGAGTACCACGGTTGGGGTTCCCACTGAAAACGGCGGCGGCCGGGCGACGAAGATGAACGTTGCACCCTCGGGTGAGTGGTGGTAGTGACGACGGCTGAAGTGCAAGCAGGCAACCGCAAGCTGACGAGCATACGTCCCGTTGTAGTGGCAATCGTTTAAGTAGCCACAGAGCTCGTGGTGGGACGAGAGAGAGAGAGAGAGAGAGAAAGAGAGAGAGAGAGAGAAAGAGAGAGAGAGAGAGAAAGAGGGAGAGGGAGAGAGAGAGGGACACAGAGAGAGAGAGAGAGAGAGAGAGAGAGAGAGAGAGAGAGAGAGAGAGAGAGAGAGAGAGAGAGAGAGAGAGAGAGAGAGATGAGATAGCATGTGTACAGGTCGATGCACATGCATAAAGTAGGTCGCTGCAGGGCTATTGGGGTCGCAAGACTAGTGCTGACCCGTCGCATTCAAATGTCGCTGGGTGATCAAATAGGGCTTGACCGCAGTGCCTAAACAGCCGTATGCAGCGCCTCAGTTGGCCGTAAGGAATTGTGTGACCTGCTGGAGCTGAACTACATTATGGATTTGCCGTGCCCATGCTAGCTCTTGAGGCCAATGGCAGACAATCTCTTCGTCAATGGTTAGGGCTATACTTTGCTAATCGCTTATGGGGTGAGGTGACTTATGAGGTGGTCGGGCTGGTCCGACCGCGACTTATTCATTTATCATACCTATGACCAGAGATACCATGTGACTTTAACCCAAACAGAACTTCACACGTTAGTATCCCAATTTCTCTACACATGAACAAACCATATCGTGTAAAAGGATACGTAGAAACCACAGCCGGAGAGAACAGCCACTTGCGGTCAACGCCAGCCACTCCAAACTATATAGCTGAGTTAAGCTGTATCCAGTAACGCCCCTTACTGCCCGTTTCAGGACCGCCGACAAAGAAGTCCTAAGCCTCCGCAATACTTACTCCGAGTACTTCCGTTTTCTAGAGAAAATGGTGTTTCGAGCACAGCCAGCTGACTTCTACTCGAGCGGACGGCACATAGTCAACCTGCAATCGTAGCCGTGTGCTGAGGAGCGCCGGCATTCTCCTAAGTGTCTCTGGCTATTACTTATTCGGTTTCAGCTGTGGTCGTCATGTCGAGGACGTTCAAGCAGGTTTGATGCTGGTCTCTTGACTCTGCTCAAGCTCGGATCAGGGGTAGACTGCGGTCAACACGTATAAGCTTCTCCGGGCGTCTGGCGACCCGAGCTTAATGCAACGTGAAAGTTTAATGGATTACTCTTTCTATGACCTTGCCCAGCCAGCTCGGTGGATCCGGTTCGGATTAACCTGATGCTGAATTTGGCTCTGAAAGTGCCATTCTTGCTCTGAGCTAACCTGTGACTGAGTTTATTGTTTTATTTTGATGGTTTGACCTAGCTGCTGGATAACCTTCGACATAATAATCAATCTATATCAACGCATTACATGAAGAATTTAGCAAGCCATACATGTAGCCAAAGAGCACACCTTTCTTCAATTTCTTATTACACTGAGTACATGCTTGGTCGTTTATAGGATTTGTTGTAATAGTGACTTGACACCGATTTTTGGAGGTATGATGCTCCACGTTTTCTGAGCCCCATTTCTTAGTGACATTGCCGATGTGAGCTTTATGTGATAGAATAGTTCATTCTATCAATTTGTATGTAGTAAGAGAATGTAGCTACATGCTGTATTTATGACTTCTGCACATGGTTAGCAGGCACATTTTCTAAAACTAAACAATGATAAAACTAACGTGCTAGTTATGGGCAAACCCAGTGTGATTCAGAAATCGGAAAGGCTGCCGCTCAAAATTGGCTCTGCCAGCATATCTCCAGTTGAATCAGCTCGAAATCTAGGTGTCATATTCCAAAGGAACCTCTCGTTCGACGACCACATCAGCTCTACAGTCAAATCTCCCTATTTTCACCTTCATAATAGTGCTTAAATTCGAGCTTGTTTAGATAAGGATACCACGTCTAAGCTGGTCCATGCATTTCTGACATCCAATCTTGACTTCTGCAAACTCACTGCTTGCTGGCCTACCGGCATATGCAATAAGGCGAATACAGACGATGCTAAACTCAGCAGCTAGGATTGTCTGTCGCGAGCATTGCTGTTGCTTCATCACACTACTTCTCGCCGACCTGCACTGGCTACCATTCAAGCAACGGATCGACTTCAAAGTCTTGTCACTCACTTTTAATTCAATTCATTGTTTGGCTCCAGCCTATCTCTCAGACCAACTTCCCCACTAGGCCAAGTAACGTACCACCTGCTTTTCGGAATCCAACAGTTTACCAATACTTCGTACAAACCTCAAATCCTTTGGCGACCGTGAATTTAGTTTCAGAGTGAGCAAACCTTCAATCTAGGGCCCGTCAAGAGCACACCTTCATTTTCCCTTGGTGAACCGTAATGACTCACTAGGTATGTTGTAAGGAAATTCCCCTTTTAGGACAATTCCCCTTTCAGGACACTCATGTTCACTACGTTCACATTCGTTGTCCTGAAAAGGAAATTGTCCTAAAAGTGAAATTTCCCTCCAACACTAAAAATTGTGTCCTATGATTTGTATATCTTTTTTCTACTGATATTTAACATCATATCAACAATTCCTCTGGCATAATTTTGTATCTTATTCAAACTTGATGGATGGTTTATTTTCTCTTTTAAGAAATCAGTTGCAAATGAATCGTTTAA
Source organism: Cristatella mucedo (assembly GCA_009760855.2). Taxonomy (NCBI): domain Eukaryota; kingdom Metazoa; phylum Bryozoa; class Phylactolaemata; family Cristatellidae; genus Cristatella; species Cristatella mucedo. Next base: position 690,940 of record WPIO01000122.1, on the reverse strand, counting down.
CAATCCGCCAATACCCAATCCTAGTTTTGCCTTTGCTGTCATGATAGCTGCCACTGTTTTAGCGTCTTCCCTAACATAAGCAGGCTGCTTAGGATCAAGAGCAATACGGGCAGCACTTTCAGCAAGAACAAGGTCTGACAGATTCCGTATCTCTGTTCTTCTTGGTTCTGGCATTCCACCAGTTTCTGTATATGTATGGTCGTGGATAAGTGCACAATTATCAAGATCATTTACGCCTTGGTAACCATGTTCCATCCTTTGAGTGAACTTAGTTCCCGGACCTGCATAACTATATCTACTAGTATTATTAAAACTTCCATCTGGAACAAATTCTGATTTTACTCCTCCTGACAACTTTAAGTAAAATTCTCTCCCTTCAGATATCTTATTTATTATATCTACAATACCAGAACCAAGCTTTCTATTTGCCTTTAACTGCTTAAGACTAAAATTCAACTGCATTACCACTCGTCAAGAGCACACCTTCTTCATTTTCCCTTGGTGAACCGTAATAACTCACTAGGTAAGGTGGTTGCTTTTCACTACATCTGCCCCGATGTCGTGGGTTCGTATCCTGCTGTGGGCGATCCTGTATCGCCACTGCAAGCGGTGGTGATAGCCACAAATGCTTTTCTGTCGCTATACAAAAAGAAGCGGTTAAATCAGCTAGCATTTTATTCTTAGCCCGGTGTGTACTCATTTGCGAGCCATTGTTGGTTCGAGTGATGCCGTGAGTGATCATTTATTGCCCACTGTAAATCAAGAGGCTGAGATAGCAGTAAATTTTCTTCTGCTGCTGCTGTGTAAATAATAATAATGCATTTGATATAGCACCCTCAGAGAACTCATTCTCTTTCTAGGCACTTTACATTCCCTACAAAGGAAGAGAGTTCGAATGGTTAGTAGTAGCTTGCTTAATTAACAACAGGAATAAAGTGGT
>WPIO01000122.1:77500-87500 GCA_009760855.2 Cristatella mucedo | reverse complement strand
GCAAGTGTTTTACTCTGCAATGGCTTGAATCGAAATGTTGTTTTCCGGCAGCTACTTTGTCCACTATTCTGTGGAAACTACTCCACAGTGTTATGTCTGCGTACTCCTCAATAGTTCATGCTGTCGTTCAGCTTATGTTATATGATTGATCCCGACTCACCTCACCATGCCGAAGAACACAAGCATGGAATAAAAATAAATTGTGGCAACCACAGTAGCAACCTTTTTGTGTAGAACAAACGATAGGTATCTTGTATTAGCTTGAAGCATTGGTGATGAGGGAAACCCTCTGTGTACCCAAGGACAAAAATTAATTAAAATCACGTACTAAATGTTGTCATTAAAGATACCTGTCCATTATTTTTGTCGATATTGGTCCAGCAATTTGATAGTAATTTTGGTAACCCGACCATGGACCAGCATGTTATAAATGACGTCTTTTCCAAATTTCAACATGAAAGGAAACATTAATAATCTATTGGGCCAATCATATATAACTTGGAATATCGAAAGTAAGACATTTGCAGATAAACAAATTACTGATCTAGCCATTGTATAAGCCTTACGTCTCCACTTTTAGTAATAATAATATGAATGTACTTGATAAAGTGCCCTCAGAGAACTTAATCTCTTTCTAGGCGCTTTACATTTGCTGCAAAGGGAAATGCAATTAAATGGTAAGTAAAATCATGCTTGAAAAACAAACAAAATGAATAACATGGTTAGGGGTGACATGCACAGGGTCAGCATGCAAATGTGGTTAGTGGCAGCATGCACAGTGTCAGCACACATAAGAACGTGAAGGACGAATCACAGGACACTTTTAGATATTTTTCCCTGACTAGCATATTTTCAGCGAGTATAAATCCGTGCTTGTGACTTTCACACTGCTTCAATTGCAGTTTACTTTATGCCTTAAAAAATTCATAATTTGTAATGCTCAACGGATCCAAGTAAAGTTTCCAATTTAAACGGCAGGGTTCATTTCTATTTTGGCTTGATAAGTTATGCTTTAAAGGTTTCCCGGCTACAGATAATAAAATTTCCGAATGTTTTTTAGTTAATCTAATAGCCAATATCCATGTATTCCAAGTGATACTGTATTGCTATAATAGCCAATTAAGATTAATAGCTTAGTCTGTTAGAACGAGTATAGAAGCCAAGCCTTACAAGAGACTCACATACTAGTGGGCGACTTTCTTTATAGTTCACTGCAATTGTGATAGCATAGCTTAGTATGACACTTCTACAGACATGTTTGCAGTTAAAGTGTTTTTTCTTTGTACAGGAAATTCAGGCTAACGAAACGCACCCTTGCTCGGAAGGGAAAGAACCTGTCAATAAAGGAAAGAACCGGTTCCAAAATATACTGCCATGTAAGCATTATGATGGTATCCTCATACTGCATATGTAACCCTTTGTATGGTGGTCAGTCATTTTGTAATGTCAGCTGTGACTGCATAACTCTGAACCTGAACTGCCCCATCTCTAGCAAATAGCCAGCTCTGATATGCCTGTACCCAGATTTCAGGTTCAAAGCTGCACTACGAAATTCATCAACGCGGGGAACTGGATTTTTTATTTCTACACGATCTCATCATACACACACACACGTGTGTGTGTGTGTGTGTGTGTGTGTGTGTGTGTGTGTGTGTGTGTGTGTGTGTGTGTGTTAGTCCATTAATTGTATATATGCAAAAAGCGGGCTATCTAGGCTGTTGAACTTTGTCGTCCTTCCCCTCCCTGTGATTCTGGCTTTTGCAAGCAAATTCTTCCTGTGATAAGCTACCTTATATCATAAGTGTATGCTGTTCACAAAGGGTCCGTGAAGCCTCGGTGGCCTGCTTTTGCTGTTCAGGCACTGCCACACATTTTTGGCAAATTGTGTCTTGGCTTCCGAGATGCGTTTTCACTTTCCACATTCTGTCTATGCAACTCAAGTCCGATCTTCAGCTTCACTTGTGTGTAGCGAAAATCCTAACCACAATAGCACAACGATCCGGCAGACCAACTTAACTTCAGTGGCCCTCATCAGCCCACAATCCGACTTTCAGTTCAAGTTGCTATAGTTAAACGGCAGGTATGCGATACCACACAGAACACCGAAGCATGCACCCAAATGTTTTCTCACACGGAAGCCGTAGTGGGCCAGTAGGCGTCTGCCCGCTCGGCGTCCTCGACCAAACTCACCGGGCCTATGAAGCCGTTGCTTATATACTACTGCCGTAATTCGCAACAGCCCATAATCTAACGACAGTGTCACAATCTCAAAACAGCAACAGTCTCTAATCTTCTAGACTGTTTTGTTCATTTATTTGCAATTCGAAACTTTTCCTCATCAGAATTCCTTCCTTGCTACCTGCTACTGTGACTCAAATAGGTTTAGCGGTGCCACTAGCTTTCTTTAATCATGAAGAGGCCAAGTTTTAAACTCCATTACCCACGTGCACATTAGTTAGTCCTGCTTAGTCGTTCAATCGTATCCCCAGCTCTTGCGACTCACGTCGTCTATGTGTGCCTCTAACCACCTTCAAATACCTTAGAGACTATGCTGTCAGCTTTCATATATTCCCTATCAACATGACCTCAATGTGTCACCTTGCTTGATATTTAAAATAGAATCAAATACACAATATTTCCTCATATTCGTTCGGTCTCTTAGCATAGTTATAGATGCCTTGTGTTGACTCTCGTAGAACGAGGCCTCTTGGCATCTTTAGTTGGCTGACTTGATTTTCCCGTGTGCAAAGTGCTTAACAAGAGATTTAGTTTAACTGCTGCATATTCACTAAATAGCTTAAAAGAATATTACTGTCAGCGTTATTAGTTTAATGATGTAATTTGTGTTTTAAAAGCAGCGTTTGCACTGCAGACTTCTCCCTGACGGACGCCGACTCGCCTCATGGTTGGGACGTTTACACGACAGATTCAGCCCACCACACAGATTCGATGGCCGACTTAGTCCTCCCCACTGCCGATGCTTTTATTCGGGAAGCTGGTATGATAGTGGGTAACCTAATAGAAGCCTAGCAAACACAGGTAAAAGTTGAGCGACTGGCTGCCGTAATCATTGTAGAGTAGTATGAAAAGAAGAAAATGAAAAGAATATAGGCATTTTACATAAGTTTTTTAGGGAAAGGGATTGGTGCTACCTACAGGTGTGGGGTGGTATACTGCTATGTAATGTTCCCAGTTACCGGTTCGTGGGTTGATTTGATAAAGAGAAGCACGGCATATTCCGTGTAGAAAAGTCTGAAGTATCTATTACAACGCGAAAGAATGCGATTTTCAATTAGATGCTCCGAACGCCTAATTATAACTCGAGCCGACAAATATCTGCCATTTTTACTTCGGCCATGGGTATATAGGATGAACCGTCGGAATCTGCTGCAGCGACTGAGAAACTGAATGCTTGCCTTGCCGATATTCGATCCTGGATGTCGGAAAACTTCCTGAAATTAAATGACGATAAAACCGAACTGCTGCTCATAGGACACCCGAAGCGTGTGGCTGGATTAAAAGGCTTTGCTCTTCTAATAAGTGATGCTGTTGTGCGACCATCACCACGTGCTCGAAATTTAGGTGTCGTTTTCGACAGCTGCCTCAATTTCAAAAGTTCATTCAGAAGTCTGCTTCTACAGCTAGCCATCACATCTGATCCCTATCCAACATTAGGAGCTGTCTTCCACAGTGGCTTGTAAAAAAATTAACTTTCTCTTTAGTTCTGTCTTGGTTTGATTATTGTCATTCCCTTTTGGCTGGGCTGCCAAAGAAAGCTATTGGGCCACTGTAGCAGACTGTGGACATGGCTGCAAGGCTAGTATTCGAGTCGCAGCGGTTTGAGCACGTGTCTCCTTAGCTGAAAAAGCTAGGATGGTTGCCGGTTGAGCAAAGGATACAGAACAAAGTTCTTACACTGACCCACAAGGCCCGCCACTGCTTGGCTCCTTCGTACCTAGATGAACTGCTGCATCAGTTTCAGCCTGTTTGCGCCCTCAGGTCCTGTGTGGACAATAAATTAGCTGTCCCATTCCTCTGCTTTAAGACAGTTGGCGATAGAAGCTTTAGCTCTGCAGTTCCTAGACTGTGGAACTCGCTTCCACAATTCTTATGCAACGACAACTACTCTCCTACAGCCGGCTAAGGCACATCCTTTTCAGCGGTCCTGAGCGGCTACTTCTATGCTACTCACTACCTCAACCGCTCTCCTGACTCTGCTATGCTTTCTACTTTCTCTTTGTTGCGTGAGACGAAGTCTGTTGGCTACCGAATGTGTACCGAAAGTCACGTAGGCTGTGAGTGGGCTATACAAAACTCTCCTGTGTAACACCCACATGGTCTTTATGACTTTTTGGAGTTACTGATGGAGATACACATACATATGACAACAATGAGCCAGCTATTCTTCGTAGTTTCTGGCCAGTGCTTAATCCTTGGAGGTCACTGGATGCTTGATGAGTGTGCATTTTGGCCGAGCCATTAGTTTGCTGCCATCTTGTCCTAGTACTCTTTTTAGTGGAGGGCTTGCTACCTGCCATCACACACGAGTCTGCATATGCATGCATACCCTCATTAGCACAGGCTCACACACATATACCTGTACGACCACATAAGGATACACATTAACGGATGTGTCAAGATTTGCATGCATGCTTGTCTCTAGCAGTTCGTGACTGCGAAATCTTTATTTTTTGCAGACGACTTTAACCGTGTCACCCTATCTACTCCAGGTCAAGACTATATAAATGCATCCTACATTGATGTAAGTAACTAGCAATCTCTAATATCATGCCGAAATAGAAACGACAATCAGTGGTTTCTATATGTTGTGCTCATCTTGTATGCCTGCATGCTTACTTATGTACATTTTTTCTTGTAGGGCCCAGCAGCACCAAAACAGTACATAGCTACACAGGGTAAGATATATTTTTTCTATTTATTAACATGCATGAGCAAGCCACTAGCCAATGTTTTTCTAGAGTGCTGTATAAAAACAATCAGGGATATATATTCCTGCGATTTTGTCAGGTCCATCTGCTAAGACAATTGGTGACTTTTGGAAAATGCTGTGGCAAGAGAGGTGTCCTGTCATTGTGATGCTAACTGACTACGTTGAACATGCTAAGGTAGGTTTTGCGAAGTACACGAACGAAGTGTATCTGGAATGCATGTGTGTTAGTGTGGGAATGCATACTCATGCATTTGGGCCATGTGTGTGCCCATGACTGTGTTGATGTGTGTGTGTGTGAATGTCTGCCCGTTCACACTTCCAAGTGCTGGTGTGGAGCTGTTCCTTTCTAAATCCGGCTGCTTATGCATGATTTATCATATCGGCGTGGTGTCTACTGCACCAAAATAGATAGCAAGAAGTGGTCACCATTCTACAGTGTAAATTGAATATTATAAACCCTCTGAATGCATCACGCACAGCATCCTAGTATCCTTAGGAATATACATAGCTTGATTATCGCAATCTTGCTCTTCCTCTCCCATTCACAGGAACTAGTTACACCTCTCAATTTGGTTGGATAGCCTGCTAGGCCGCCTGAATTAAGTTAAAGTTTTTTCTGCTGACCGATGGTTCTTGCAGCTTCAGAATTTAGCGACTTTTTACGCGATGACTAGTATGCATCTTTTATATTGTATTACCTAAGGCTCCTAAGCACTCTAAGCTGGAGCATCTGATCCTCTTATGCAGAAAAAATGTGAGAAATACTTCCCGGTCGTGTGCTCTGCCGAGTCCAGCATCGAAGTCAGCGTTCGATCAGTTGCCAAGTACGACACGTACATGGCAACTACACTCGATATCCAGCATGTAAGTAGTCGTGTGGACTTGCTCTTAGTGGCATAAAGTTGGCAATGATTATTAGTAGCATGCCCTTAGAGGGGCTGACTTGTTGCAGCACACATCTGCTCGTTCACCATGTTTAGGGTGGAGAGACACGCGAAGTTCGCCACTATCACTTTCTATCGTGGCCGGACCAATCGGTTCCCCAGCACTGCGCAGAGCTGTCGCTGTTCTACAGCAAGATACGTCGTAGCTTGAAGGGGCTTTGTCAGGGCAGTGGCCCGGTCGTCGTGCATTGCAGGTAGGAGCAGCACTGTGTGAACTCTGATGCAACTCTCCCAGCCTTGCTTCAGTCTTTCTACCACTGCATGCTTGTTAATGCAAAGGCCTCCGAGAGGCTTTGAGTTTAGCCTATCACCGATGGTGGCTTATTCTTTGTTCAGACATGAACGTTGGACATACTAATTTCTCTTGATATTTCTGACTTTTAATTTTTCGTCTTCCTATTGAATATTACACATCACTCACTGTAAACTCATGCTGTGCGAGCTTCAAAAGGAAGGCTGTAGATGCTAATAATAATCTTGCTATAGCTATAGAGAACTTGATCTTTTTCTAGGCACTTTGCATTTGCTGAAAATGAAGCACGATTGAATGGTGAGTGGTAGTAGGCTCAACTACAACAAGCATAACATGGTTAGAAGTGAGATGCACAGGGTCAGCTTGCAAACATGGTTTGTGGCAGCATGCACAGTGTCAGCATGCATAAGCTCATGAAGGATGAATCACTTGGACCCACTAAATGCTTTTATAAATATATAAGTGTGTAGTTTCTTTTCAAATGTAGTGAAGTCAGGGATGTCAAGATGCAAGTCGGAAGTGAGTTTTTGGCATGGGGAGCAAAGGAACTTGAGGCAAACTCTCCAAAGGATTTTAGGTTCCGACAAGGTATTGGTAAACGATTATATTCAGAAAAGCAGGTGGTGCGATGTTTTGCCTGATCGGTGAGTAGATCTGATGGGAAGGCTGAAGTCAAAGAATTAGGTGACCTAAAATTGAGTGACTGAACCCTGAAGCAGATGTTATGTTTGACTGGAAGCCAGTGCAGGTCGGCAAGAAGTGGTGTGATGTGGCTGGGGTGGTGGCAAGTGCAATGTCTTGTGTCTGCTACCTATAGTTTTATCATTTGAAGAGCCAAAATTATTTGAGGCATTTAGGTTAGGACTAAGCAATATTGCAGAAAGTCTGTCTTGGAACAACCCTTATCAGAGAGGTCAAGCACCGAAGCGGATGCCAGAACACTTGGTTTCTCGGTGTATCCTACTTTTTTTCTGAAAGAAGAAATAGCCTGCATAGTACCTGCCACATCGTGTGAGCTTGGCTGTTCGCGCCTCTAGAGCGGGCACAAACTCGCATTACTCACTCCGAAGATAACTTTGACAAGATGCCAACAAACCTTTGAATCGTCTAATAACATGGTCTTCTGTGCTAATATGCCTCTGCCCACCGGGAATCCTATATCAAAGGCAGAGCTTGTCTTCGTGGAGTTGGTAACTGTTTTGCATCGACATCCATTCGATGTATGGCCGGTGTGTGAAGACCAATAGGAGTCTGGGCTCTTGTTTGAGATCTTGGATGGCCTTTTGAGATGGGTGATATGGTTCAGGAGTTCTACTTTCTTCTTCAAGGGACATGCAAATTCCACTGCCCTTGGCAGAAGAATTTCATAAAATACCTGTACTATGTCATTAAGCGCCCTACTGGATCGCACTTTTTCATATACACACCCACATGTGCATGTATGTATATGTTTGTGTGTGTAAGGCTTTTGAAGTTGGGTAAAAAAAACTACCATACTTTGCCAGGGTTATGGTGTTGACAAGCCCACTATACTTGTGAGCGATTCTCATGCAAGTCAAACTTGCACGTTTCAGTGCCGGGGTTGGTCGTACAGGGTCATACATAGCTTTTGACTATCTGCAACAGCGCTTTCAGTCTCAAGGTTGCGTGGACGTCGACAACTGTGTGCTAAAACTCCGAGATCAAAGAATGAAGATGGTGCAAACCAAGGTATGGAGCTCTGGTGTTGATACAGCCACCTTTGCAAAGTTTGCTCATGACAGGCATGCTATTAGGATTGCCATAACTAGAGTGTGCTTAGGAAATGTTTGCTCGTGACAGGCATGCTATTAAGATTGCCATTACTAGAGTGTGTTTAAGGTCAGACTATGTCATACATGTTTTCAAGACTGTGTCCCCCCCCCCCCCCCCCCCCCGTGCACTACTCATTTCATTGTAGTGTGTGCTGTATGTGTTCAATTTCGGTTGTCTGTTAATACGACTGATGATTTTTCTTACTATATCTCTTTTGTTAAATTGTTTAGCCTACTACAACCTCATCGAGCAAACTTCCATCTCCACAATACCTGTATCTTGCTCAATGAATCGTTAGTTCTTAACATCTTGATACATCACACTGCCCTTGAAATTCCCATGCTTCTGAAGTTTGGTTAAAGCCAACGATGCTATCACTGATTGTGCACTCCCTTGCTGTGATGGAGAGGGACTTGCGGGATTAGCACCCCATAGCTAGGCAGCGACCTATATCGCCCACTTTTCCTTAGCTCACTGACCGTCACCAACGAGGTAATCATATCTTAATTTAATTATATTAGTAGCAGCCGAGTTTGTGCCGAATAAGCATGCTATCTGTGAGTTTCAGTTGAGCAGTCGCATATCCGAAGGTCGAATTCGAAACGTGGCAGGTAGTTTATTTACAAATAGAAGCTTGATGTAGTGGCTATGATATCAAGGAGAATCTCAAAGTGTACTATTGGGTCCCTTTACTCTCAGAGACTTCGCCAGCAGTAGTATGCCTTCAGGCTACAGCTGATCCAACAAAGCCCACGACTTCTCACAATAATTGTTTAATAAATGCAGGTTTGGACCTGCCTGCACAACAATTCTGCTGTTATTTCCCCCTGGATGAATTTTCATGCTTTGCCACTGGATACAACAGAAATACTGGAAGGGCTTTTGTAATTCTCTTTTGGCTGGGCTGCTAAAGAAAGCGATTATGCCACCACAGCGGACTATGAATATGGCTGCAAGGCTAGTCTTCAAGTCCCAGCGGTTTGAGCACCTGTCTACTTTGCTGAAAGAGCTAGGATGGTTGCCGGTTGAGCAAAGGATACAGAGCAAAGTTCTTACGCTGACCCACAAGGCCCGCCACGGCTTGGCTCCTTCTTACCTAGCTGAACTGCTGCATCAATTTCAGCCTGTTTGCGCCCTCAGGTCCTGTGTGGACAATAAATTAGCTGTCCCATTCCTCCGCTTAAAGACCGTTGGTGACAGAAGCTTTAACTCTGCAGGTCCTAGACTTTGGAACTTGCTTCCAAAATTCATATGCAACGACAACTACTCTCCTACTGCCGGCTATGGCACATCCTTTCCAGCGGTCCTGAGCTGCTACTTCTATGCTACTCACTACCTCAACTGCTCTCCTGACTCTGCTATGCTTACCACTTTCTCTTTGTTGCGTGAGACGAAGTCTGTTGGCTACCGAATGTGTACCGAAAGCCGCTTAGGCTGTGACTGGGCTATACACAACTCTCCTGTGTAACACCCACATGGTCTTTATGACTTTGTGGAGTTACAGATACATTACATTACTTTACATTCTTTCTGAGATGTCTGAAAAATTTCAGTGGTGTAGCTTGTTTGGCAAAAATTTCTTCTGTGTTAAAGGTTTTCTTGGCTGTTTTGAATTAAAAATTCTTTTGAATATGCCATTCCTTGTGTTGGTCGGAATTAGTTGTTGATTGTCGATTTATGTTCTTTTGATGTGGGCCTAATAAGAGTGAAGTTTGGGTGGGTTATGGTGGATTGTGATCGATTGAGCTTATAGTTTTCTAGTTAAAAATACAGTAAATGCTTACCAATTGCCCTCGATTACCTCAGTATTTGTGAATTCATTTTTTGGTATTACCCATCTGCTCCTTGTGCCCCATTATACTTACAGTGAGTCTAATGCATCTGTGCCCACATGCAAGCCCCTAAACATTCAGGGGTAACTTAATTGACTAATTTGTCTCCTGCTACTGTAGCATGTCGTTAGCTTTTGCAAACCATATCAGCTAATCTGATCATATGCTGATTGGTTATCGAATGTGTTTCTTTTTTGGCATTAAAAGTGAAAGTGACTGAACAAAC
>WPIO01000122.1:0-72500 GCA_009760855.2 Cristatella mucedo | reverse complement strand
GTCTGCCGCTGTAATTCCAGCGTTTTGACTTTACTAGTATGTTTACTGTGTGACTACCCGGTGACAGAAATGCTGTCAGTGAGCTTTTTGACTTTGGTGCTCCTGAACCTGGAGTCATGGTACCAGACGTAACTAAGCTTGTTAAAGTGTGTAATTGTGTTCACAGTTTCCTTTTCCGTATCTCAAATCTGAATTATTTCTGCTGATTTGCTTAAAAATAATTTTGCTGCTTAATTCTAAAAAGTTCAGTTGGCATGACCTTGATTAATGCAATGTACCCTGTCCTCAAAAACATACCAAAGCACTTATTGCAACACCGTACGGGAGTTTATGTCTGCCCGACTGTTATCCCATGTTGCCTGTCTTTTTGATCTTATTTGCACAGGCTGGTAAAGTCGAAATGCAACCTTTTTTTTTAGTATATTTCTGAAAAATAATAGATTTGATTTAGCACCTTCACAGAACTGAAACTCTTTCTAGGCACTTTGCATTTTCTGAAAAGCAAGCATGATCGAATAGTTAGTGGTATCCTACTCAATAAATAGCAAGAATAACACGATTAAGGCAAACATGCACAGGGTCAGCATGCAAGTATGGCTGGTGGCAGAGTGCACAGTGTCAGTACGCATAAGCACATACAAGATTAATTGAAGGAGCTCACTGAATGCTGTGGTATATAGATATTATAATTTCTTTTTAAATGTGGTCTAGTCAGGAGATGTCGGGATACAGGTCGGAAGTGTGTTCCAGGCTCTGGGAGCATACAAACTAAAGGCACTATCTCTAAAGGAAATTAGGCTTTTATGTAATACAAGTAAACACTGAAGTTCCAAAAAGTAAGTTGTACAGCAAAGTAGGTTTCTTAGCCTGATGGGGGTAAATCTGATATGTAGGCTGGAGCCAAACACTGAAGGACCTAAAAGTGAATGACAGAACTTTGAAATTGATGCATAGCTTGACTGAAAGCTATTGCAAGTCGGCGATAAATGGTGAGATGTGGCCATTGCAAGGCTCACGATAGATTAGCCTATCTGCTGAGTTGTGCTGTGAGCAATCAATTGCACTGGTCAATAGACCAGCAAGCGGTGATTTACAGAAGTCAAGACAGGTTGCTACAAATGAATCGACCAATACAGATGTGGTATTGCTGTCTAAACAAGTCAGAGTTATAGCAATATTATGTAGCTGAAAGTGGGCAGACTTGAATGTGGAGCTGTCCGTGGTCGTCAAATGAAGGTCACTTTGAAACATGACACCTAGCATGAGTACAGCTTTCACACGAGATATGCATGCAAAGCCTACTGTGAAAGTTAACCTTTTCACTTTATGAGTTGCACTAGGTTCGCCCACAACTAATGAGTCATTTTCAGCACGATTAACTCATCATGTGGCAGGGCAATTTTTACTGTTGCTGACACTAAAGGAATTTAGTTGTGTAGTCACAACTGAGACAACGTTTCAGCGATCCACCTAAATCCCAGTGACCTGTTCTGGCCCTGGCCAAATATTGCTCGGCGATTGCGATGGTGCGATACAACGTTATAAAGTTATTCCTTCACCTGTTTACTCACACTCAGGGTCTCTTTCTTTGTCTTTCAGATGACTCTCGCCGACCAATCTTGGCTGGCGAAAGTGGGACAACTCAAGGCTACATAAACGCTGTCTATTGCAATGTAAGAACTGGTTCCTTGCTGTAGCCTCTCAAGCGATGCTCGGACCCCTCTGTTTCTCATTTGCTGTTTTCAGTTGATCGTGTTCGAAGGTGTTAGGTCGTCAGATTTAATCATATACAAATAAATTAAATGCAGTATGGTAGACTGTATGAGTAAAAGACTATTAATACAATAATTTAGTCTGTAGTTTTCATTTATAATGGCTCCATGATGTATGGAAACAAGTCACAATTACATATGAATAATCCAATGTGGTAGACTATTCCTACTTGTAGATAGGGATCGGACGTAATAGCTAACTGCTGAGGCAGTCTTAGTAGCAAAGCCTTCAAAATTTATATGGATGTTGAAGACGGCGCCTCAATTCCGAGCAAATGGTCATGGTGGGACAACGGCATCTATTCTGAAGCACTAAGGCTTATTGGAATAATAATAATGATAATAATAATAATGCACTTGATTAAGCAACCTGAGAGAACTCAATCTCTTTCTAGGTGCTTTACATTTGCTGCAAAGGGAAATGCAATTGAATGGTGAGTATTATCCAGTCATAGGCTTTGATGCTCTATGAGCTGCAGTTCAGTTCTATCATCGTTTAATTTCAGACAATTCATTGACATCCTGGATCAATGTCGGCAAGGCCAGCATAATAGTAATAATAATAGTGATAATAATGTACTTGATAAAGCGCCCTATGAGACCTCAATCTCTCTGGACGCTTTAAATTTGCTGTGAAGGGATACGTGACCTAATGGGGAGTAATATTGTGCTTGATAAACAACATGAATAGCATGGTCAGGCGTGTCATGCTCAGGGTCAGCATGCAAGTATGGTTAGTGGCAGCATTCACTGTGTCAGCTCGCATTAGCACGAGAAAGACGAATCGCAGGGACCCACTTAATGCTGTCCTAAATATGTGTGTTTTTAAGTTCTTTTTAAATGTGGTCAAGTGTGGTGATCTGATTGAAGCCGGGAGTGAGTTCGAGGCTTTGGGAGCATACAACTAAATGCACGGTCTCCAAATGATTTCAGGTTTGTACGAGGTATTGGTAAACTGTTGGATTCTGAAAAGGAGGTGGTACGATGCTTGGACTGGTGGGTGAGTATATCTGAGAGATAGGCTGGAGCTAAAGAATGAAGTGACCTAAAAGTGAGCGACAAAACTTTTAAGTCAATCCGTTGCTAGACTGGGAGCGTTCAGTTCATTAGTCGCTGCTGCAGATACTGAAAGTTTAAATGACAAATAGCAGTCCTTGGGATCCTCACTCAAGGTGCTATAAACACCTGTTAATAAGCGATATTGTTTTTGAAAGAGGCCTTTACCTGCTCGCCTTGACCGTAACTTGGCTAAAATCAGTAAGCTGCCTGCTCTTTACTACGAAACCCTGACAGGGTTCTCCTTCTTTCGCACCCATAGATTAACCAAAGCTGGAGTCGGAGTCGAAAATATTACAAGCTCGTACTTAAATTTCAAGTCTTTTGCAGGTCACTTGAATTATTCTTTTGAATCTATTGGTTTGGCTTCACCCAACAAGTAACTACTTATACTGGCTGTAGTCTGTTGCCCTCACCCTGGGTACTGAGTCCTTTATCTCAGATTACTCTGATCTTATTTATATTGTGTGTTCCAGAAATCGATCTCTCCTCATTATGGGTGATGTCAACGTTCGTTTTTATAACTTATCTGCAGCCTCCAGCACAGAATTTCATGCCATTACTGACTCCTCTCTTGTTGCTCATGTGCGTAGCCCAACGTACATCGAGAGTCACTCACTCGACCAAACTTATCCTACAACTGCATGCAAACTATCACAGTTTATTACCAAAATAATGTGTATCTGACCACGTGCATATCTCATTCAGTCTATAATGTGAGCCTTCCTCCTCATCTAAAATCACCTGGGACTCGCGAAACGTACTCACCCTTGACATCGATACTGTCCATGCAATAATATCTCCTTTACCTTTGTGACTCAATCCCCTTTGCTCTATCATTGGTAGATTGCGACGACAAAACTTTAGCTTAGATGCTCAATGAGTTTGCACCTCCTACACTAATCAATGTGCCCCCTCACCCAGAAGGCCGTAGGATTACTGCAGACATTAAACAAGCTATGTCTACTATGCCCGAGCTTGAAATGGCTTATCAAAGATCAGGACTGACTGTGCACCAACAAGCGTAGAAGAACAAGTTTAAACCATGCCAATCGATCTTTGCAAAGACCAAGTCTAGCTCTTATGAAAAAATGGTTGATTCACAGAGGCACAATCAAAACATGCTGACGTCAAAGATTGACCATTTCCTTAAGCTCTTCACGTAACCTCCTTACCTAGTCATCCTTGTGATGGTCCAGCTGATCACTTCTCTTTCTTCTTTGTCAACAAGATAGAAAGATTTTGGGAATTCGTTTATTTGATGACAAAATGCCGGTAGGAATCTTGTCCTTCAACTCAATTTAGCACCTCAATGTCTACATTAAATGAGGCAACTAGTGACCTTGTTCTGAAGTACATATCCCAATCAAAAAGGGCAACTAGTCCTCTGGATACCATTTCCACTGGTATGCTTCTACAACGCACTGATCTGCAGCTGTCATGCATAACTAACGTGATAAATATGTCATTAGCCTCAGTTCATGTACCAGTACCTTTCAAAAAGGTTGTAGTCGGACTACTACTTAAGAAAATAGCACTGTACCCAAAGAACTTGTCCAAATCGCCCGGTCTTCATTCTTCCATTCAAATCAAAGACATTTTAATGAATCGTTGCCGACCAGATAAACTCCTATATTGAAATTTCAAAACTTGCCAGTAAGTTATCTTCTGGTTTTGCAGCTAACCACTCTGTAGAGTCGGATTTGCATCTGCTATATAACGACTCTTCTTCGTGTACTTGTTGTTGCTGCAGCTTTGAATACTGCCTCTTACCAAGTCCTTCTTGAGCACCTCTGATCAAACGTAGGTATCACGGGCACGGCATTGCGATGGTTCTGGTCCTATCTCTGTTTGAGACTCCATAGTATTCATGTGAACTGACTAAGATTATTAAAGGAACCTCTGAAATATAGGGTACCTCATGGCTCTGTGCTTGGTCTGGCTCTTTTCATGTTTTATACTCTCCCTCTAGTAGATGTGCCTATCAGACACAATATAGGCTTTTACTTCTTTGCAGATAATACTGGGCTGTACCGTTGCTTTGATCCCACACTCGAGTGCTTTGAATTCTCTTAACTCCCTTGCTAGGTTGAGTGAGCACGCACGGACGGCCGCACACTTTCTTAAATTAAATAATGATAAAGTCCAGCTGCTAGTTATGGCCGAACCGATTATGATTCAGAAATAATGTTTAAAGCTCACAATCGGTTCTGTCAGCATGTCTTCTTTTAATGACGCATGAATTCTACGCATCCTGTTATATCCAGCCTATCTATTGTATTTCTATGGCTGTGAATTCAGGCATCTCTTATCGTGAAGCTGTTTTGCAGGGCATTACAGCTTGCCATTTAACATTGAGAATTTAATTATTTTTAGGACACATACACGCAATCACTAATATTTGGATAGAAGTTAACAGTATTAATAGTCAGGATGTGGAGTCTTGATTATATCATCTTAAGAAAATTAAGTCTCTATCCAGGCATTGGACTACTCACTCTTATTGAAGGGACTAGTCGATGGAAAGCAAGTTATTATCCTTATACCTTCTTGCAAAATCGCTCACGAACTAACAAGCTTACAAGAATGAGTCAAACTAACAGCCATGCATCTGGCCGCTTGCTAGTTTGGTTCCCATTTAATAAGATGCACTAAATCTTGACAATATACTGTTAGTGCAAAAAGCCCACAGATAAAAAAGACTCATTGAGATACTGGGACTGCGAAGCAAAACAGATGCATCTTGGCATGCGATGTAAACGATGGAAATTGTTTTGCATGTAGCCACTACACCAGAAGAGAGTTCCTGACTTTGGTGCATACCAGTTTAAAGCCTGATCACAAAAAGCTTTCTAATTAGTGCAAGGAATTGCGAGGTGACTGGATGCTGAAGAACTAGTTTTTGAGAATGCACTTGAGTAGCAAGAACGTCGAGCAGGTCGACTGCTGCAAGCTTTTGAAGTAACCAGTAGGCTTGAGAGAGACTCGTGCATGTATTGAAAGAGAATTGAGGAAACTTCTTCAATGCGGCCACGACCACCAAACCACAAAGTAAATCATGGCTAAGACAGCTACAATAGCTGGGTTGAATTTTTACCCGACTATTTATACAGGAAAATGGCACTGTTTGGTCTGCAAGAAACAAGCACTCATGAAAAATTGTCTTGCACTTGCCTTATCAGATTTTTCTTCCACTCATGCTGGTGCATCTTTGGAGTTCCCGAAATGAAAGATCAGTGTTAATTTCTTGTTCGTTTCTAGGGCTGCTACTACAATCGTGGCTTTATTGCCACACAACTGCCATTGCCTGGAACCGTGGCTGACTTCTGGCAGATGGTGTACGAATGTCAACCAAGCTGCGTCGTTCTGCTGCACAATTTGCCTCCTGACAAAGTAAGCCATTGCCTGCTTTATCAACGTTCTCCTTTAGCCATGCATGTCAGCAATTTGCCATTGCCTCAACCCCAATTTCTTGTTGTATTCATCTCCTGCAAGTCTGATCCCACCTCATTATTTGGCCACGTATACATGTCTATAATCTTTGAGCTGTGTCGCTATATTCTGTGCTTTCACATGTGCAACTAAGTGGCATTGAAGTTTTATTTTGTTGGCAAGAGACTCCTATTTCATCACGCATCCGTAAGTGCATCACTACATGGCAGTCACCGTGTTTCAACAGAGTGCATGGTGAAGGACGTTGCTATTCTGTGCACTGCCCAATCAGGCCAAAGCCTCTTTAAGTATTTGCCCTGTGTTTTGGTTTTACTCAAAGCGGTACAACTATTTGATGCAAAGTCTCCTCTGTAGTCGTATAGAACGATTAGCTAGCCTCGGCTGGCTAATATCTAAAGCTCTGGTTTCAGTTGCTGCCTCTGGCACTGCCTTTGTCATGTAGTGGGATGTATCTCCATCTTTAACTATGTAAAGCCACAAAGACTGTGTAGGTGTTACACGAGTTTTCTCTAGCTCACTGAAAACCTATGCTGCTTTCGGTGTGCTTGGGGTAGCCAAAAGACTTCGTCTCACACAGCAGGGATAAAGTGAGAAACATAGCTGCATCAGGAGGGATGTTGAGGTAATGAGTTGCATTGAAGTGCTAGCTCAGGACGGCAGAAAAGGATGTGCCATAGTCAGCAGCACGAGAGTATGCATTGCTTCATAAGAATCGTGGAAGTGAATTATACTGATTAAGTCCTGCAGAGCACAAGCCGCTGTCACCAATGGTCTTCAAGTGGAGGAAGAGAACCCTAAACGACTGTCTCGGTAGATAGAGTGGATTGCGAATTTTAGATTTCGATTTGCCGCCCCTCTCTCTGCCTGTGCTGCTTCCTATTTCTCTCTCTGTCTCTGTCTCTGTCTCTGTCTCTGTCTGTCTCTCTCTCTGTCTCTCTCTGTCTGTCTGTCTGTCTCTCTCTCTCTCTCTCTCTCTCTCTCTCTCTCTCTCTCTCTCTCTCTCTCTCTCTCTCTCTCTCTCTCTCTGCAGCTGCCTCGACCTCTTGAATGCTGCTCTGCCACCCTGTTCGGTAGCTACCGTGCATCCTTTTACCCGCAAGGGGGCAAGAAGACGTTACTTTTAGCTATCCACTTTGACTCATGAGCCTACTCAATTGGCTGTGCCTCCTTTCAGGACTGTCCTCACTATTGGCCTGAACCTGGCCTGAGCATGACAGCTGGCTCCCTTGTCGTAACCAGCAATGGTGGCTGGACAGACACAGATGACGTGAGAGTGCCAGTGCTTGGCATAACTTTGACTCTGCTCAGCAAGCTTGAAGTGGAGGTACGCTTGGGACAAGGGACCTATTTGCATCCTGTCGTGATGCTGCTGATATGCTGTCCTTTGCAGCTGCATTGCTATCCTTTTTGTGCCACTGCCTCTGCCCTTTACCGAGTATCCATTTCTACATCTGTCAATCTCCCTTCCTTACTCCCTCAAGCCTCCCTCTCTCTCTTTCTCTCCCTCTGTCTATCTATCTCTTTCTCTCTCTATCTCTCTCTCTCTCTCTCTCCATCTCTCTTTCTCTCACCCCCTCCCTCTCGCCTTCTCTCTCTCTCTCTCTCTCTTCATCTCTTTCTCTCTCCCTCTTGCCTCTCCCTCTTGCCTCTCTCTCTCTCTCTCTCTCTCTCTCTCTCTCTCTCTCTCTCTCTCTCTCTCTCTCTCCTTCCCCCATTACTTCTTTTTGCCTATGTCTCTCCATCCTTTTCTCTCTCCCTGTCTTTACACCCTGTTATCCCATTTCTTTATATCCCTCTTTCTTTCAATATATGTCCCTTCTCATTCTGACATTTTTCATATTGATAATGAATTTAAAATCCATGCATTTGCTTTCTCACCGAGTACCAGTCTGTCTCGACGAAGCTGCTAATGACGAGCCTGTGGAATAGTAGTGCAGCTGAGCTGCCACAGGGAACACAAGAGCTTCTTGGTGTAGCACAAGCACTGAGGATATACTGTCAGGACGCACCCAAGCGGCCAGTGGTCGTGCAGTGCAGGTAATGCTGGTTTTTTGGACTGCTTCTACTGCTAAAGTAGGACGTGCTCAGGTGGCAGCAGCAGTCCAGTTGCCACCACTCCTCCTACTTGGTTAACGTTTATAATCCTAGAGGATATCCTGCACTAAGCATGGCAAACTGGCAAGCTAAGCAGCTTCTATAGCACTACCATAGGTCATGCGTCTAGGGCCTCAAGATAACTTGTTCTCTCTCTCTTATGGTTTTCCAGTTTGATGCAATTGAATTGGTACCCCTGTGATTTGTGATTGCGTGGATTCAACCATGCCAAATTAAATGAATATAGTGCTTATGACAGTATGCAAGCCTGAACAAACTCACCAGCCAACTGGTCACCAGTTCAAAAGGCCCTCGGCTGACAACATCCACCTAATGGTGAACTGCGCACGTACTCATTCAAAGCACTCCAAGACCAAAGGAAGCCAGTTCGTTGACACACTCAAAAGTTGACAGCAACTGGCATGTCTTCTGATGAGACAAACGAAGTGAAAAGTCATTGCAGGTAGTGACAGTGGGGGGGGGCAGATAGGATGTCACTCTTCTAGTGATTGCAAGCAGAAGGCTTGGTCACCAAAATGTAGTGCTTGGGACAGCAAGGTGACTAGATGGTGAGGTGTTGGTATTGCGAGAGCCTGCTAAAGTGCTGTAGAGTGTGGACCATCAGGCTGGTCCAAGCTAGTAAATTGACTTGTAAGCCAGTTTGGAAATTTTGCAATTGATTAAATGCTTGATTAGGAACGAGTAAAAGTCAGATCTAAGTTGTGTGATTAACCTACTAAGCCTTTGACAGACCAGTCGAGCTTCAAATGTTAGCAATAGTTTCAGCCGATTAAGGCCACGGGCCAGGAGTCGTGGATTAATATGTCTGCAATAGTTGAGACGTTTAGTAGTATGACCTTGCCTTACATTATATATAAAATATTCTCAACTCGAGGGCTTTTCACTTCGCTATGTATTTGCAATTGCCTGGAGGCTATATTTCTCTAATGAGCAGCAATAAATAAAGACTAATAATTTTTTGAGAATCTGGAAAGCCTCACCCTTTGAAGTGGTTTAAATAAATAAATCCTAGCTGATTAAACAGCCTCTTTTTGTATAGCGACAGAAGAGCCTTTATGGCTATCACCACCGCTTGCAGTGGCGATAAAGAATCGCCAACTGCAGGAATTGAACCTACGACCTCGGTCCCGAGATCGTGAAAGCAACTGCCTTACCTAGTGTGCCATCACGGCTCACCTACGTAGCCTTTACATCCGTGGTAGCATTTCAATTATGTCTGAAATTCCTGGCCCTAAGTTGTTTTTGCCAATAACCTAATAAGCTCTATTTGCAAGTCTGAAGATTTCCATTGAATCAGATATTGCAATCCGTAGTGGGCTTAGAAAAGAGTAGCTGTAGCCAGTTAGAAGGTTGAGTTGTTCGATTTATGTGTGACATCTTATTGGCTGCACATTCTTTCCTTGCAACTGAGCTCGCCTTACTAATCAGATTCTTATGTGTGTGCGCGTGTGTGTCTGTGTGTGTGTCTGTGTGTGTGTGTGTGTGTTAGTGTGTGAGTGGGCAAGTTTATGTGCCCCTGTGCATGTGTGTGGGTTTGTTGATGGTTGTGCATGCATGCATGTGCTGCTGCTGGTATACTTAATGTTGTTGATACTGCCCTTCGAAAAATCAATCTCATTCCACTAGCTTTACATGCTGAAGGGCTCAAGCCAATGCCTTTGGTCGCTAAAGTGATGCCTATTCAGCCGTAGGCCTAACTAGTGTGACTTATAAAAGATAGCTTAAAATCCACCTTGTCTTTACAGTGAATGCTTTGCTCGTGTGCACTTTGCTTTACTAGCTTAGGAGTGTTTACGAATTGGGCGTGCTACTATCACTGTGTAGTTTATGTGCTTCATTCTCTTAACATTTTTAGTGGTAAAAGGGGATTTATTCATCTTAGGGACACTAAAGTAAGATTTATTTTCAAATCCGACTATACGTTGCCTTCGTCTTTAACACAGAAGATAATTCAAATGTAATTGTGTTAGTATCATTATCATTTCTTCCATCATGCACCTAAGAACCTTTCTGGATTGACTCTGGCACAGACTCTTTCAGACCATCCTGAATTGAATTACTTTCGTCTTTTTCACTTTCTCTTTGCTGCCTGCAATGGATTTGTTCGACCCATATGTGTTAACCAAACGATGCTTATAATTTGAATGTGCTGTAGAAAACTCTCCTTTCACAGCATCAGTTCAATCATTGTGACTTTGTGTAGTAGCAGACGTAAATACATTCTTTTAAAAAGGTCAATTTAATTACAGACCTATATGTTTAAGTAGCTGTTGTATAATAATAATTATAATCATAATAATAATAATACACTTGCTAAAGTGCCCTCGGAGAACATAATCTCTTTCTAGGCACTTTACATTTACTTCAAAGGAAAGACGGTCGAATGGTGAGTTGCATCTTGCTTAGTAAACAACATGATTAATATGGTTAGGGATGACATGCACAGGGTCAGCATGCAAGTGTTGTTAGTGGCAGCGTGCACAATGTAAGCATGAATAAGCACTTTAAGGACGAATTACTAGGCGAACCTAAAGCTGCCATAAATAGGTGCGTTTGTAAGTTTTTAATGTGGTCAAGTCAGGGGTTGTCGGGACTCAAGTCGGAAGTAAGTTCTGTGCTTTGGGAGCACATGAACTGAAGGCACGATATCCAAAAGATTTGAGGTTTGTATGAGGCTTAGGTAAACAAATATATTCCAAATAAGCTGGTGGTACGGTGCTTAGTTTGGTGTGGGAGTTGATCGGATAGGTAGCCTTCAGTCAATAATGAAGGGACATGCAAGTCAGTGACAGAACCTTTAAGTCGATCTGTTGCTTTACTGGAAGCAAGTGCAGGCATGCGAGAAGTGGTATGATATGGAAGGTAGTATGCTCACCACAGATAAACCTAGCTGCAGAGTATAGCAATAGCTGTATCTGCCTGATTGTTCAGGCCTGGAGTCCTGTAAGCTATGAGTTAGTGAAGTCGAGATAGAATGTCACATATCCATAGACCAATTGAGATGTGATATCCCTGTCTAAACAAGCTCACATTTGAGCAATGAAGCAATAAATATAATATAATTAATAATATAATGTAATTCATTTATATAGCGCCCTGAGAGAACTTAATCTCTATTCAGGCGCTTCACATATACCTCGGGGCTCGAGCCCACGACCTCAGTCAGACCTTGGTCGGGGAGAGCACCATAACCGCTAGACCAAACCAGCTCGGTGCTGAAAGTAAGAGCAGACGTGACTTGAGGAGTTGATGTGGTCGTCTACTGAGAGGTCACTTTGAAACAGGACGCCTAGATTTCGGGCAGATTCATTAGGGCATATGCTGGCAGAGCCGATTGTGAGTACAAACTTCTAAAATTTCTAAGTCATGCGTGGTTTGTTCATAACTAGTAACTTGGTCTTCATCAGTATTCAATTTAAGAAAGTTGGCTTTCATCTAGGTGAGGATGTCTTAAATGTATGTACCAAGGGTGTTGGAAGAATTAGACGTGCTGGTGGCTGGAGGAATCAAAGCACAGATGCAACATCATTGCATCAGCAAACAATTGAAAGCCTCTGTGTGTGTGAGTGTGTGTGTGTGTGTGTGTGTGTGTGTGTGTGTGTGTGTGTGTGTGTGTGTGTGTGTGTGTGTAGCACATGTGTGTGGGCATGCACGTTTGCGTGTGAAAGTATGCCTGACACTTATATTGGCAAGAGGAAAAGTGTATACTTTGAAAAGAACTCGGGTAAGCACAGTGCCCCTAAGTGCCTTATACTTAAGGTTTTCCTCGGATGATCTGTGTCCATTCACATCAATACTCTGGAGTTCTTTAGTTCGAGATCCTGCATGCAGTTGTAAACACTGAGCCCTCCATACCATATATAAATCTCTGTCTGCTTCTCATGTGCATTCGGTTGACAACAGCCTCGTACCTTGCAAGCCAAACGTTAAGAAAGTTAGTGACACGTCATGAGAGTGGCAAATAGCAGCAGTGGTAGAAGTTTGAAAATGTAACTGGAGAAGGGGCCATTAACGTTAACCTTGCTGTTTTAGGGTAAAACTTGAACAGAATGCAAACCGGCAAAGCAAGAAGAAAGACTGAAAGTTTGTAGGCTTATAAGCTCTAACCATGTTCCAGTCAAGCAGCCATGTCGATTGGCTTGATCTGGCTGCACCCACTCAGTTCCTCCCTGATCTTGTGAAGCTAATGGCAAACCAGCTGCCACTGGAATATGTGTTTGGTGCCAATCTCACCTGGGCTTAAGGGTGAAATTTAGCCTGAGTGCTCAGGTAACTACATGGCAGGCTTTTGTCTCATCGTGACGTTTGCATTCAAGCAGCTTAAAACCAAAGGTGTAGCAGACTTTTTCAAGTAACAATCGGTTCAAATGCTTTCCAGTTTCACATGAGTCATGTGCATTCTTAATTATGACTAAGGCTTGCATGAATGATTTTCATAATACTTGCCGAGCTTATTCGGCTTTCTCTACTGAGAACGTTGTCAGATGTTTGACATATGTGAACATTTGGTTCTACAGGGATGGTGCAAGTCAGTGTGGCCTCTTCATTGCTGCCGTCAATGCTCTGCACAGACTTATGGAGACAGACCAAGTGTGCGTCTTTCATACAGTCGATCTGCTGCGTGCCAGCCGTCGAGAATTTGTCAAGAGTGAGGTAGAATTCATGATTTATATTATGGTTTGATCTGCTGTTGCTAAGCATAACTTCGAAGTGTTTGCCTGCTGCTGCTACTTTCATCAAGTGATGTCTGATTTAGTGTCAGTATCACGACACTACTGATTTATCTAAGCTCCCTGGTGAATCTTCTGTGTCTTTAGCTGTGTTTCTCTATGTGAATTTGTGAAACGAATGTGGAGCCGACCTCACACAGCACAGCTTGTGGCCTTTAGCAGCTTATTCTTTTTTTTCTGTGGCTTAAGAGTGCTGGTATTCCATTGCAGGCCCAGTATCAATTCATCTACCAAGTCCTTCAATCGTACAGCGAGGCGGCAACCATTTATGCTAACGCCTACGACCTTATCTCTTATGGACTGGAGGGTGTAATGGCTTAGAATAGTTACCCCTCAGCAGTCACAGATCGATGAGGGCTGGCATGTTCACAGAGGCTGCATTCACAGCTACCAATTGCCCAGAGATTGCCACTTGTCCGGCTACGGTCACAGACCCTTGCTTCTGGGTGGCTGTAGGCAGCTGAAGCTCTGCAGTTTGGCACAATGGCACAGGATGGCACCTCGTTTCTAGAGTTAGCACTGCCAATCATGTTTGTGTTGCATTTTCTGCCTTGTTTACTACTTATTGCATGTTGAATGATTTTAGAAAGCAGTCGTCCTTCCTTTAGTCAGCATTCCTATCCCAGCTTGGCAGTTCCTTTTTCTCTCTCGATGTACCCAACTCATTGTTCTTATTCTACGACACATGACCCATATATTATGTAGCAGGGCTATCAAGCAGCTGCTGTGCCCATTTGTTCCAGATCGTAACCCGGTCTCATGTAAGGTGCCAATGCAACCATGTTTCTATGAAGAAGACAAAAGGCTTTGTTTTAACTAATGCGAGTTATTCCTTGCCTATCCCAAAGAGTACTTATGCCTTTTTGCTAATCTGTTTGTTGTTAAGAATTTGCAATGGTAAATCAATCTTATCTAATAAATTTATTGCATAGGTTACTGATATTTTGTGTCCAGAAGATTAGTATGCCCTGGTAGTTTAGTAATTTTTATTGCAGATTTGTATACTCAATAACTTGTGGCTAGGTTTGATATCAATCGGTCCTTTACGGCAGCGCTTGGAGCTGTTATAAAGCTGGGTAATTTGGCTTTTTTTATTCCACATTGAAGGGTTCCACAGCTCAAGTGACTAAATAAGCATTGCTTTGATTCGAGACTATGTTTAGCAAGTTTCATCTTGACTTTAGCTGTATTAGAACTTAAATGATTAATTTTTTTTATATTTCTAAATATTAAAAAATATTTAGGTTCCAATATGTTGGCTTTTGAATGAGCTGATATATTCACTAGAGCTTGTGTAGAGCTGTGCAATTTTCCTTTTTAAGTCTGAACGGCAGTTAGGTCTTGTTTTTTCCAAGTGGTGAGTTGCTTTCACTCAAGACTCAAATCGCAGGTCGTGTCCTGCAGCATGGATATCCTTATTACCCACTGTATGACATCCTGGAGTGACACCGACAAAGGTCATCTAATTATGCAGCTGGATCAGCTAATTTCTTCTACATTAGTCTTAATTTTTTACACTGGATTTTGATTATTGCTATGGATTCATCACCGAATAGTTGAGTGGGGCGACTGGATCTGTGTCTCTGACAATCTTTTTAAGTTAAGTCTAATATTGTTTGGCCAATAGTGTAATCTTGGGAATAGGGTCAATTTTCTAACCAATGACAGCCATATTCAAAATACTAATCTGAAAAATCCTTTTTCCTAGTATTCACTCACTCGTTAGCAGTGGTATACCATGCTGTCCATGTCAACGATCATGTTTATACATGACATAGTTCCTTTCACAGTGCTACGAGCGATGTAATTGCCATTGCCTGTACAGAGAGAAAGCAGCTTAAAGAATTATACATACGAAAGGTAACAGCAAAGTTACTCGATTTATGTGCTGCCATCTTTAGTGTTTTCTTCTGCTCATGCATGAAAACTGTGCTAACTTATCCTTTAGGGGTCAGCTAGCCGTTAAGTCTAGCTGCATTTCCAAGAAGTTATCATTATAACATCTATGCACATATATCTAATTTCTTTGCTGACACGAGCAAGCAAATTATGTTTGAGTCGCGAACTAAATAATTTCATCGTTTACAACAATAACGACACGCCCTCTCTCTCTCTCTCTCTCTCTCTCTCTCTCTCCATCTGCTTCTTTGCACCAGCTAATTTTCATAGGTTTTTTATTTTTATTTTGTGCACTGCAACATTATTACCGGAAGACAAAACTGTTCTTACTTTCGTTAAAACGTTTCGAATTCCACTTCAGTAGATTCGGAAAATATCAACAAAGTGGTGAAAAATGCTAGTTTGGTGCTATTGTTATGCCCTTATTGGTCGGGATGCCAACAGTAGGTGATTTTGTGGCTTCCCTTGCCTTCGACTCACTTAGTCTTTTGGGCTTGTGCAATGGCGCCCTCTCCCCTCTCAGATATTTTCTAGCGTTACCTTTGTTGAGTGAAATTAAAGTCAGCCGGCTACCGAAATTGTACCGAATGCTGCTTGGGCATTCAGTGAGCTGAAGAAAACTCTCTGGTATAACACCAACTTTTAGGCTTGGTGAAGGGGCATACCGAGATGCATTCATTCAAACACTACCGGCAAATGTAGAGGGCCTAGAAAGAGATTGGGCTCTCTGAGAGCAGTTTATTAGGAGAGTGTTTTATTATTATTACCTTGGCAGAATGCTACATCGTTGTAAGTTTCCTATCTTACTAAGAATAAAACGACACTATCTAGGCCTTGCTAATTTAGTACTGCCTTTAGGGGCCGTATAAGCCCTTTAAGCATTGAACCTAAACTTTAGTCTCGATTTCACAGAATATCCCCACCCACTACACTAAGCTGTACATTTCACCTCAAAACAGAGGTCAGACTTGTCTGTGACCTGTTACTGGAAAAATACTAGAGCTACTGAATATGAGCTTAATCGTAGCCAGACAATTAAAAACGGTCAAATTAAGAAGCCTGGGTATATCGTACGGAAATTGCTTCGTGATGAGACAATGAAGCATTTCCGCAAACCAGTGCAATAAGCTATTCCGATAGGAACAAGAGTAAATACTACTAAATACAAGATTTGCGTTACACTTTCTCCACAGAATCAACCAATGCTTAGCAAACTCCGGAAATCAATGATTGACTCCTCTAGCTCGTTCTCTTAAGAAGATGCTGCTAGTACTAAGATCAGAATAAAACAATCAAAAATTGACTATCAGATAAAATATCTCTTGTTCTAACGGTTTCCTGCTTAATAAGAGGACAGATGACTGATATTCTTGACTTGTGGTTCCGTGATAGTGATTGATATCAGCCGATTATGAAGCTGCATTCAAACCAACACCATAAAGTAAGAGTTTTGTTTTGTAAAGTAGCCTTGAAATTTTAACTGTATGCTACCTAGCCATTCGTGTAGGTGAGATCCACTGTGTGACGTCAGTTAAACCCACTCACTTTCATATAGGCATCAACATTATCAATATGAAGAAAAAAATTCAAAGACGTTCTAAATTTTTCGTAGCTTAGCTGTTTGCGATACTTCCGGCATACCTACCTGCAAAATTGTTGCCACCGTGAGTCTCTGGCCGTGTTTCAAAATTAAGTTTTTGACCAGTATACGTCCTGAAAAAGTTGAGGATTTAGCCAGCAAGCGCTTGCGTCTTTGGCCTACTTATGTACAGCAATGAACACGAAAGTCGCAGGCTACGTTTGCAATGCTTTCATAACCTTTGCAATCGCATCTACAATTAAATTGACTGCCTCAATCCGGTATAGTAACCTAATCTGAAGAGGGCCTCAATAACATTGCCTAGTGCAAGCTGTAGCCTAAGCAGGTGAACGCTCCATATTGTAATGGCCCGGAATCTGAGAAGCAGGCATCAAGCCTACGCCAAAGTCAAATTACAGATAACAAACGTCGAGCATACGATTTAAGCTTCAATCCAAATGCATCAATCAGAAATCCATGCTTCTATGATCCAGCGTCTGATCTAATAAGTTTGCATGCAAAGACTTTAACTTAAACATCCTAGTATCAATAGCTGCCTTTTGCAGTTTTATAAACTTACTAACTTGAAAACAAATAATATATACATTGAGAGATCAAACTGAGTGCATGTCATATGATCATACACAATAACGCTTCAAAATCACGATCTTAATTCAATCGTTTTGGCAAGTCTATATCGTTTTCCAGAAAATATGTATACTCACAATTATTTTTTATTTTTCTTACGTCGCTCCATGGTAATCCTGAAGTTGTCAATGCTCGCGTGAGCCCGTATAAGATCTCCTAAAACTAAGCTACTTAAACTGGCTTATATGTGAATCTTGTTCTGACAAAAACCTTCGGAAATACAGCAGGAGCACTGAAATGTTTGTACCTATTAGTTGCAAGGTAATGTAATGGAAATAGTTGACCTAAAAAAATAACTGTTATAGCAAGGGCGATAAAAAAAATTCCGAAGTGACAGTATCATTACTAGTAACACCTAATTCATAATTTAATGACATCGCATCCCCTTGTATTCCGACTCATTGTCTGACAAGTCATTGGTCCCCCATCTAGGTCAACCGTAGTTAAACCAATGTAAGCCGTTCATCTGTAGTATCAGGCACCTCCTAGGTATCACTGGTTGCAGCACTAACCAGCATCAACATCACAGCCGTCATCGTCTGCTCGTAAACATCACTTGAACTTACATCATCACCACAATTGCTTTCTAAAACACTGATCCATACCTAAGCGGAATACCGATGATGTTACTGCAAAATGTCAGCCTACAAATTCGAGGTTAGGCTTGCAGCATAAGCTTTTGTGAAGCTAATGTTGTGACAGACCAGCTGATTAATTGTAGTCTAAATTGAAACTGCTATGATTATGATGTAGTTAGTGCCTGTGGCTTCTGCTGTTGTAATTAGCAAAGCACATTACACAAACGTACATACCTCGCCTGTGGCCAATAGTTCAGCCTGTGAAGGGGCTCTGCTTCAGGCCACTAATACAGTTTTTTTTCGTGCCATCTACTGCGATTGATTGAGCTTCCATAATTGTGCCCGTTGAGAATAATAAAGGAGAGTATCGTTAACCAAGCACGAGCAGCAGCTATGTCTCACGAGACTCCCACTAAAACAGCCGCCCCTGGAGACACTGTAATACAGCACTACAGATTTGCGAGCTCGTGATGGTGAGGTGTGGGGCTATTGTGTGGTAATTGGCATTACTAAAACTCAGGTTTACTTTGACAGGGACAATACGTCCAAATTGATTCACGTATTTTATTTGCAGCGAATGCAACAAAAAAACCTGCTTACCGAAGCCAGCGTGGTGTGTTGGCCTGCCGAGATCGCATACAAGAACGCCAAGACCGAGCATGTGTGAAGCAGGGTTCGGTAACCGAGACTTCTGTGACTGAGGGAGTAATATCTAACGTATTATCAATATTATTATTACCTGTAACAATGCATCTCGACTTCTGAAACTCACTGCTTGCTTGCTTAGGGGCATGCTTAATACATCACTTGCAGTCGGGCCAAAGTCTGCAGCAATGCCAGTTATTCATTCGAATAACCTTCTCTCCACTATATCACTTGCATTCAATCTGCATTGGCTTCAAATGAAGATTTGTATCGGATTAAAGGTTCTGTCACTCGTTTTTTATTTTTTATTTTGTTTTACTCTAGTCTAGCTAGAGGACCACTCCCCAAAAAAGACTAGGCCTGGTATGCCCTGCCTTTTGAATGACAACCTTTAGCTATACTGCGTACGAATCCAGCCGTATCCACACCTCTCCCCAAGTTCGCTTGCCCTAAAGCTGAAACTAACTCCCACGTGACTTCAGTATGTCACCCTATTCACAAAATGTAACAGTTACCTTAACAAATAATTTAAAAAGACGGCATTTATTCGGCAATGTTATTTGTCATTGGTACGCTTGTCTCTGCTGACATCCTGCTTGTTCCACAAATAATATTGACATTCTGCAAGTCACTTCAAAACGTGGTAGGCTTGCTGACATTGGTCATGTTACCAATTAAAAAGAAAATAATGTTCCCTTTACATGATAGGCAACATGCCTAAAAAGTGATTAAGTTATTCGAGGAAGTCATGTGAACACGATATTTATTGGGCATCTCTCTGCAATGGTTTAGGTCCTATCTCTCTAGAAAGCTCCAGGGGTATTTATGTAAATAGATAAAGATCATCCGAGAAATTTTTAGCTTCATAATATTGCTAAAATTCGGCTTTGTTTAGATAAGGATACCCATCTAAGTTGGGACATGCATTTGCAACATCCCGTCTTGCCTTCTGTACCTTACCACTTGCTCGTCTACCGGCATGTGTAATTAAAGGGTTACAGCTGGTGAAGAACTCTACTGCTAGATTCGTCTGTCGTGAGCCTAACAGTTGCCACATCACACTACTTCTCGCCGACCTGTACCGGCTATTGGTCAAGCAACGGATCGACTTCAAAATTTTGTCGCTCAAACCCAGGTCCCTTCATTGTTTGAACCAGGCTGCCTATCAGATTTACTCCCCCACCAGGCCAAGCATCGTGCCACCAGCTTTTTTGGGAATTTAACTGCTTACCTATACCTTGTACAGACCTCAAATCCAGTTGAGACCGTGCATTTAGTTTGTATGCTCTCAAAGCCTGAAACTCCCTTCCGGCTTGTGTCACGGCAACCCATGACTTAAGCATATTTACAAAGAACTTACAAAACACACCAGTTTATGAGAGCATTTAGCTGATCCCTGTGGTTCATTCTTTATGTGCTTCTGTGTACAGACACTGTGCATGCTGCCACTAACCACACTTCCGTGCTGACCCTGTGCATGTAACCCTAACCATGTTAATCGTGTAGCTTAGCATTATACTACTAACCATTTGATCGTATTTCCTTCGCAGTAAATATAAAGCGCCAATGAAGAGGTTGAGTTCTCTGATGGCGCTTTGCCAAGTCCATCTTTATTATTACTATTAATAACTTCTGAATTATGGAGTACCTCAGCGATCTTTGCTTTGTCGATTCTTTTCATGGTTTACAACCCCCTTATTGCCGACGTTATTGCCAAATCTAGGCTTTAACTTCTATGCAGATGATACTCAGATGTGCGTTTTTTTATTCCTCCCGGCCGTCCAGGATGTCAAATTTTCTCAAATCCCTTTGGTGCTTGTGCTGAAGACATGAGCACATTGATAGTGGCATAATTTCTTAAAATTGAATGATGATAAAACTGAGTCACTCTTTATGGGAAAAACACGCGTGTTTCAAAAAGTGGAAAGCCTTTCTGCCAATTTGCCTTTGCCAGCTATTCGTCTGTTTAATCTCTGCGAAATCGAGGTGCCATACTCCAAAGTTATCTTTAATTAGACAGCCATATCAGCTCCACAGTCAAGTCTGTCTTGTTTCAGCTATGCAGCAGCTGATAGATGTTGTTTATCCTTCCCGTTGCTGTGCAACTCTGAGTAGTGGGAGGGCCATAGTATCTCATGTTTTGGGTACTAGCCAATGAATAAATGTGTTCTCTCCATGCTCGTGTGTTATAGTGCATAAGCCAGCTGCTTCTGCTATTGTAATTAGCACAGCAGCCTTGGCCACTAATGCATGGCCCACCTGCAACAGGTGGCTGGGAAATTGACTCGGCCCAGTGTCCGGCCTTAGATGTAAGGATGTGCCAAACCGGAGAGGCACCCCTATCTGTGATAAGTCAGCCAGAGCCTATAAGTGCCTGTTGAGGAAATGAAGATATAGTCTCGTCCCTGCTCTGTCCTCTGTCCCTCTTCTGTCTCTGACTCCACATGAACAGCAGCCGCTGGAGCAACAGTCGTGGAACGATTGGTAACAGAGAATGGTTTACTGGTACCGAAAAGAGTATCAGACATTATATGGCCTAGACGGGCGCCTATACTGAGGTACGATTTGTTGAATGGAGGAGAGCACTCTATGCATTGGCTTCTTTAATTTTAATTATCTTTAAGTTTAATTAATTTAACGTTAGTGAAGACTGTTGCAATGCTAAAGATTGCAATGCTGTAAGATAATGTTGTGCTAGTGTGTCTGAGCGATCAAGCAATATATGGTTAGGGTGAACAGCCGTCAGAAGTTAAGCAAGACCACCAGAAGCAGCGAACTAAGCTAAGTCTGCCGTTCTCGTAGTAGACCGAAGAAATGTCATACATATTTCAAACAGTGTTTACGAGGCAGAACTCCACTAAAACTGCTCTTCTCCGTAGTAATAATGACATTCTACGTGGTGACGATGACGGGAATTTCACTGCCCTAGCTCTGCTAGATCTGTCAGCTACATTCGACATCTTTGATCACGATGTTCAACTTAAACGATTAAGAATAAAGATTGGTCTAGCAGACGAGGCATTGGCGTGGTTTCAATCGTACTTGTCTGATTGTGTTCAATCCATATCGTGTGGGGGTTAGGTCTGACACACGAGACGGGTCACCTGTGGAGTCTCACAAGGGTCTGTACTCGGTCCCTTGCTGTTCTCCATTTATACTTAACCTCTGGGAAAAGTGATTGGGGCCCATGGAGTAGGATATCCCGTTTGTCGATGACGATAATCAGCTGTATTTGTGATTCAAACCATCCGAATATCCTGCAGTAACTGAAAAACTGAATGCTTGCCTTGCCGACATTCGCCCCTTGATGTCGGAAAAATTCTTGAAACTTAATGACGATAAAACTGAACTGCTACTCATAGGACACCCTGTACCTGTCGCCAGATGAAAAGGCTTTGCTCTACTAAAAGGGGAGCTGTTTGGCGACCACCACCATGTGTTCAAAATTTGGGTATCGTTTTCGACAGCTGCCTCAATTGTAAAAGGTTCATTCAGTAGACTGCTTCTACAGCTAGCCATCACGTGCGGTCCCTATCCAAGATTAGAATCTGTATTCGACAGTGGCATGCACACAATTTGACTAGCTCCTTAGTTCTTTCTCGGCTTGATTATTGAATTTCCTTTTGCCTGGGCTACCAAAGAAAGCAACTAGGCAACTACAGCTGACTATGAATTTAGCTCCATGGCAAGTCTTCAAGTCGCAGCGGTTTGAGCTCTTGTCTCCTTTGCTAGATGAGTTAGGATGGATACCGATTGAGAAAGGGATACAGAGGAAAGTTCTTATGCTGACCCACAAAGCCAGCCACAGATGGGCTCCTTCATACCCAGCTGAACTGCTGCATTAGTTGCAGCCTCATCGTGCAGTCAGGTCCTGCGTGGACAATAAATTAGCTGTCCCATTCCTCTGCTTAAAGACCGTTGGCGACAGAAGCTTTAGCTCTGCAGGTCCTAGACTGTGGATTTCTCTTCCACAGTTCTTACATAACGACAACTACTCTCCTGCTGCCGACTATAGCTCATATTTTTTAGCCGTCCTGAGCTGCTACTTCCATTGCTGGCCAAAACAAAGTAAGTGCATAGCTGTGGCAGCCACAGACGAAGGACCGGCAACATGTGACTGCTTCTTGCAGCAAAGCATTGGCCGTATGCTGCGTTCCCTAGTAGCCTTTTACGCTGACCCAAAAGGCCCACTACTGCAAGGCTGCTTCATACTTAGGTGAACTGCTGCACCAGTGTCAGCATCTTCACACCTTCAGGCCCGGTGTCAATAATACATTAGCTGTTCCCTTCTTCAGCTTAAAGACCGTAGGCGACAAAAGCTAAAGTTCTGCAGGTCCTAGACTGAGGAACTCGCTTCCACCATTATTATGCAACGACATCTTCTCTCTCCTGCCGACTATGGCTCATCCTTTTCAGCAGGGCTAAGCTGATACTTCCATGCCACTCACTACCTCTACTGCTCTCCTGACTCAGCTATGCTTCCCGATTTCTCTCCATTGCATGAGATAAAGTTTATTGGCTACTAAATGCTTACCGAAAGCCGCGTAGGTTGTGAGTGTGCCATACAAAACTCTCCTACATAACACCCACATGGTCTTCATGACTTTTTGGAAATGCAGACGGAGAAAATTTAAATTACATTTGCTATGAGGCGTAGGCAATTGGTGAGAGCTGCCTGGAGGCGAAGTGTGCTCGCAAGAGCCAACTCTCGGCCGTGAACAGCTGCATCAAGAGCGTCATAGCGACATAGAGCATCTAATCCAACGACGAGTGCAGCTGCGAGAGCATCTTGATTGCGAAGATAACCCCCAAAACTGTCTCGGCGCAGTGTGCAGAAGAGCACAGAGAGTTAGCAGTTTGCAGTAAGGTGATAATCCAGCAACAAGGCTCATGCGGTCCTGGGGAGCAGCATCTCTGCAGCAAAGAGCAGCTGCCAGATTATCGCTGGGGCGAAGCAAAGCAGTGTGAGCGGTGCGGCTTGAAGATTGCCCATTAAAGTGGCATCTTAAGACTTCAGAGCACGAGATCCGAGCACATTGAATCTCGGCCAAGCAATACTGTACAAGAGTAGTGCAGCTGACGAGCAGCTTCGAGAATGTACCATCGTTGCAACCCACGGCAAAATGTGCTATACAATTGATGTCACTCTGTCGAGCAAAACAGGAGAGCCATCGAGCAATAACGACCATCCACTGCAGGTTAAAGGGGTAGATGTGACCGCTTTACTAGATGCAGATGCCATTACACGTCTGATGACATCTCCAGCTACAACACACCAATTTCGACCAACCAGTCGAGCTCCGACATGGCAAAAAAGATTATGTGCTTTCCTAACAAAGGGGGTGTTCACATTCACTGCATGCCCCTCCCATTGGTGTGTAACTACCAGTTGCAGGAACTCCATTGCACCTGACGCTTCTGGTAATGTCCGGGGCGGAATAAACTTGGTCTCAGTATGCTCGTGTGTTATCACTC
The DNA here is from genome assembly GCA_009760855.2 of Cristatella mucedo. Classification (NCBI taxonomy): domain Eukaryota; kingdom Metazoa; phylum Bryozoa; class Phylactolaemata; family Cristatellidae; genus Cristatella; species Cristatella mucedo. The sequence continues at coordinate 48,550 of WPIO01000122.1, read as the reverse complement.
CTACCGTTCTATCAGCAGTAGCATTGCCAAAACTTGAACTTGTCTGGATAGGGATACCACATCTATATAGGTCCTTGCATTTGTTGCATCCAGTCATCCAGACTTCCATAACTCAAGACTCCATTACCAGCCAGCCCGTGCAAACTGGCCCTTACAGCTTTCTCAAAACTCCTTAGCTAGGCTGGTCTGTCGTGAGCCTCGCATATACCACATCTCACCACTGCTTGCCAAGCTGCTGGCGGCTCCGACTCAAGCAGTCCATTAATTTCCGGGTCGGTCACTCACTTTTAGGTCCCTTCATTCCTAAGCTCCATCCTACCTGTCTGATTTACTGCTGTGTCAGGCTAAGCATTTTACCTCTTGCTTTTCGGAATAAAGGTGTTTAACGAGACGAGTTCGAGGACCGGAGGGCCTTCCCTTAATAAGAGTTTCATCAGTCGAGATGATGCTGATGACTCATCCATCGTGTTGTGTTCCTGCTTGCACTATGCCTGCTGCTAGCAGATGTTGCCACTAAACATTTGCTATGGCATTCTTTGCATCATCTGTAAAGCGCATATAGATTCAGTTCTCTACAAGTGCAAAATTAATATTACTATCATCAACAGGTCTGGAAACCTGTAAGCCACTCTAAAGGAGCCAAATCTATTTCTGTACATTTGCAATCTTTGGGGAATGATTTGCTGCAATCGATACCCTTATCATTCAGGATTCTACAGGCAAAAGCATATACAAAAATTCCCATCGTAAGGTAAGGCATTGATAATTAGGTCAACTAAATGCTGTTTTAATGTCATAACATTTAGATAATTAATGTCAGTGGTGAACAGACTGATAGTTTATTGAGCTTATATTATAAATACAAAATCACTAGAGGATTTAGATTGGTGAGGGGTGAGTCGATCAGGTTGAGAAGTAGGTTGCCTAGTGCTTTGACTCATACATGCCAGGATATCTAGAAGGAAGTTGTTAAAGAAAGAATGACGAAGCCTTCGTGCACTGGGCTGACCCCTTATTAGAGCTCAGACTGCCTAAGCAGCCACAGACTATCTAGAGGTTGCAGGCTCTCGGCAGATGACTATACGGAACGCCCAAAATGCAAGCATTAGCAGCATATGAGAGGACATCCATCCACCACAAACTACTTCACGGTGTCTAGTGGATTTGGAACCGACAAAATCTTGACAGTGAAAAACGATGCATTCATACAATGTAAGAGCTGTCGGCCTGTCGGCGGAGGAGTACAGGCTGATGAGCTCGAAGGCTAGCTCCCTCGATGCCGGAAGCTGTCCCAAGTGCTTAGACTGGAACTGGCCTATAGGTATTTTTCTATTAAAGTGCCTTGTGTTTAGAGCCAGAAGAATGTTGCTTGGCCTACTCTCCTACTGCCGACTATGGCACATCTTTTTCAGCGGTCCTGAACTGCTACTTCTATGCTACTCACTACCTCAACTGCTCTCCTAACGCTGCTATGCTTCCCACTTTCTCTTTGTTGCGTGAGACAAAGTCTGTTGGCTACCGAATGCACACCGAAAGCTGCTTAGGCTGTGAGTGCGCTATACAAAACTCTCCTGCATAACACCCACATGGTCTGTATGACTTTGTGGAGTTACTGACGGAGATACATTACATTGGCCGGCCTACCCAGCTGACGACTAGTCGTCTGGAGGCCTGTCCTGTAGGAGGAATACATTTGCTCACTTTAACTGCAACAGAGCCCCTGAAGACCTCAATTATGGACTGAAAGGAATCTGTGTATTTAACTCCACAATGCAAACGTGACAGAAGGTATCGTTTTATTGAAGACTTATTTAATGCCTGTGCAAAAACTAAGCAGATAGCAACGTGCATTTGGTAGGCTACAGAATTGATCTCAATATGCAAAAAGCTGTTAAAAAATAACCGAGTCACGAGGACAGTCTGGTGAGTGAGTAAAATCAAAGCAGCAGCAAGGGACAGTTACAAAGCGCCGTGTTAAAGTCGGAAGAAACAATGATGTAGCACTTAAGATATATTGATGTGAGTTCCACAGTTTTAGTGAAGCAAAACCTTGTTTCTCTAATCACGGTGGAGAACTGAAAAAGCTCATGTACAGCCTTTAGACAACATGAGATTACAAGGTAGGTGAAACTCGTCCAGCAGTTCAGCTTAGTCTAAATAAACCAGACTAATGTCACAGTAAGAACTATTTCCTATCTAAATGTGTAGACTAGGATCGTTCAGCTTTTCATGATGGCCATGTCATTGCATTTATTATCAGGTTTGTCCTATGAGCAGAGCAGGTGTGTTTTACTTGATACAATAAAAGATAGCTTCCCGTCAAAGATTTGTTGTTACTTCTAAACCTGAAACAATATGAGCTCCTACACTAGAAAAACAGTCATACAACCATTGGTAAGACTGCTCATTCATCTATACCTTGCATGACAATCAAAACTCCGGTCGACATTGCATCTAGTTGAAATGCTCCCAAAGCCTAGAACTCACTGCCGCCTGACACCACTACATCCCTGAGAGGAAGACATTTAAAAATAAGTGCAATGTAAAACTTAGCTGCTTAGTAAATCATTTAGTAGGTCTTCGCGATCCGTCCTTTTGTGTGCCTCTGCATACTGACACTGCCTTCTGCTACTAACAGCATCTACACATTAACCCTGTGCATGTCATATCTAACAACTTCAGGCTTGTACCATATTATTAATGTGAACCGTGATGGCTCACTAGGTAAGGTGGTTGTTCTTCATATCCTCGGCCCCGAGGTCATGGGTTTGAACCCTGCGGTGGGCGATCCTTTATCTCCACTGCAAGCAGTGGTGATAGTCGTTAAGGCTCTTTTGTCAAAGAGGCTGCTAAATCAGCTAGTATTTATTTATTTATTTTATGTTACCACTGATCGCTTGGTCATGCTTTATATAAAGCATTTTTAAAATGCTTGGAATGAGATTCAGTTCTCATATGGTGCTATGCAAATGCATTCCTTTTATTATTATTAGGCGAGACAGCAAAGCAGCTGCTCCCATCTCTTAAGCACAAGGGTGGACTGCCTTCTCTGGAAGCTGTGCTTCTCAGCACCCCTCTAGTTGGAAGCTGGTGTGGCTTTTGGAAAGATTTCGTGAAAGGTTTCCTCAGCAAGTCTTAGATTAGCTATCAGCTAGCAAATGAGGAAGGTCAATGGGCTCCCCCACAGAACTAACAGTCTTCCTGAGTAACTGAACTCCAGGGGCAGCTGAGACTTTAGAGGTCACTGAGGTCACCTGTTATACTAATGATTAGCATGGCAAGAAAGAGGAAGTCAGCTGTGTTAACTCAGGATCCAGCTAGTGCAGACCGTGGCCGTGCCCTTCAATTGCTCAGCTGCAGTTTCTGTTATGCGATGGCTGGCCCCAGGCAGCCACAGAGTCAGTATTATTCGGCGGTATGCCTCCTGCTGAGTTTTATTCAAGGTAAGTGTTAGCTGCTGAAAGCAAGCACCAGTCTGATCAGGCCAGCATAGCCTAGATCCTTCCCGGAAGCTGCGCATAAGCTACTGCTTACCGACGTGCATGACCTACTGTCCAATGCGATTCGGTTTGCCTTTATGCCCAATAAGTGAACTAGTAATCAGTGAACCAATGAGTAAACTAGTGTTCCCGGCACTGACCTTTGCACAGTTACTTAAGGAGGGGATCGTGAGACCTCTGCTTGAATTAGAAAGAAACACAATATGGGGTATTTACTGAATTTAATTAGCAAGCCCACAATGTCGCCGTGTTTATAGCTCAGTGTTATCTCCACACTCCTCACAAACTCTCGGCAGAACAAATACGACTTGTACATGGAAATACCTATGTCTAGTGTGGTAAACGACCCAAATAGGACGAAGGGGCCCCAACCGGAGCCTAGACCCTGACTGCAGAACTAGGGCTCTGCTTCCACCTTAACGGCAGGAATACCTCACACACTACACCAAGTGCTCTTGTGAGGGAAATACGTCCCGGAACTTAGGCTACCTACGTCTGTAGTGGGATACCAATCAAATAGACCGAGGAGCTCGAACCAACCGAATTTCTCACACAGCTCATTAATTATGTCTATTTCGCCCTGGCAAATCACACACACACACACACACACACACACACACACACACACACACACACACACACACACACACACACACACACACACACACACACACACACACACACACACACACACACACACACACACGCACACACACACGCATGCACACGCACGCACGCACACACACACAAACAAAACACAACTGAAACACAAAATGCCAGCTCGGGTACGATAAGACCTTATTCAGTGGCCTCCACTGAATCCTCCTTGAGCTCTGTCGCTCTGTCCGGCCAATCGCCTGCGAACTGCCTGCCCTTCTCCCTTGGGTTCAAAGGAATAATTCAAATGGCTTCGAAGTGAAACCAAAGAGAGAGAGAGAGAGAGAGAGAGAGAGGGAGCAGTAGCCTCACAAAAGACCCGGAACCGGCCTTACTGGAATATTAAATACATAGATGAGATAATGGTGCAAGGACTTAGTGGTATTGGCCGGCACTATGGGCCATTACTAAACCAACATAATGCAGTCACTGGGCAAAGGTAATCTTTGATCCCGATTTGACCTGATGTCAGTGGATGCACTAGCAATTTCAGCTTCCAAAATGGTGGTAATGCATCGAACTGGTTGTTATTATCTCTACTCGGCTTACCCATTACCATACTTTAAGTTTGCACTGTCAGTCTTAAATTTTCTGTCAGATTCGGCAAAGACTTTTTAGTCTAGCAAACCCGAAAGGTCAAGAACATATGCTAATGAACTAATGGCCTTCCTAACAGTGTGGACTGCTGCGGCAGCCGAATCATGTGAGGTAAATAAGATTGCCGCAGACTCTTAAGCCTGATTTAGAAATCAAGTCTTGCTCTCTACCTACTACTTACTTTTGTCTTACACTTTGCCAGAGATTGAGGTAACTGTCTAACTGAAACCCTTGCTTCCTACTAGCTCCATCCACTGAGGATTCACGGGATGGCTGCAACATTACTCAACAGCCAGGCTTCATTAAAGCAGTAACATGTAGAATAAAATCTGTCCACTATACTGCCCTTACTGCTGGCCATCTCAAAATCTGATTTTTTGAACTCCGTGCTCACAGTATTCCATAAACAGGGACTTACACTGAACCAATCGATTAGGTCAACGGTCAAGTAGAGCCTCCTCTGCCATTCCCTTCAACGCTATGCTGTTAGCTTGGCCTGAGCTGCCTCAATGATTGATCAGTTGCAATTTTTTGGATGAAAAAGTAAAGCTTGATGCGGCTGCTGATTGCTAGCGAAATCTTCCTTAGGTCCGGATTGCCCCCACTGTATTAATGAAGTTTACACCGAAGAATCAAGTAGGTAGGAATAAGGTAGTAAATAGGACAAGACCTTTAAACCAGGCTCTAGGAATGAAACATAGACAGAAAGAACAAAAGGACTACAGTTATTCAGCAGCCGGCTAGTGCAGGCTTTGGCTTTAAAGTCTGTATTGTGTGTGGCTGTTTTAATTATCGTAAATGCCTCAATTTTGGCCAATATTTAGGCAATGGCAGAGCTTAGAAGTATGCGGCAAATTGGCAGGATCCTCCGACTTAAGAGTTCTCTCTGACTTGGCGATACTCTGAAGCTGGGATATTCCTCAACAAAATAGTAATACTCAGCTTATTCCACGAGTTTTCAGGCATGCACATGTGGTTTGATTATATGCTGGCTCTTACAGCTCCTATCCTAAACAGCCGTTGGGAGCATCGTCGAGAGGGGCCTGTGCACAACTGTGGTCTGCTTCTAATAAGGCGTTTACACAGGCCGATAACCTGCTGGTGAACAGATGGTGGATTCACCAACGAGGTCGGCGAGTGCATAGCCGTGGTCGTGGTGTGGCAACTCAAGTGGGAGGGAGGGGCCAGGGAAATATAATAAATTGTTGGTGGTGGTCCAGTGCCAGCGTTCTGTGTGCCGTGCGAATCAAAGCACAGTATGCCCACACACACACATACACACACACCCTATACACACACACACACACATGCACACACACACACACACACACACAAACACACACACATGCACACACGTACACACTGACACTCATATACTAAAAGAGACTATATATATATATATATATATATATATATATATATATATATATATATATATATATATATATATATATATATATATATATATATATATATATATATATATATATATATATATATATATATATATATATATGTTTGTGTGTGTACACGTAAATTCTTGAGATAAATTAAAATGTAGTCTCTTTTAGTGCTTAGGTAGACCATTGTTGTGTGGAAGTCCCGGGAGACACCACCCACTAGATCGTCTGCCCAGAGCCAATGAGTTATTGCAGATGCAATTGCTTGGCTGCCAGGCTTGTGCTATGATAGCAAGCTCTGTACTGTCACCGAGTCAATATAACGCTGCCCTCGTAGGCAACCAGCCGATTTTTTCCCAGGTAAAGGCCAGCTCCTGAAAGGCCAGCACCTAGCCAGTCTTGCTATGAACAGCCTAGCGAATATCTTACAAGATCACTCCCCACGGCAGAACCCTCATCGTAAGCAAGCTAGTGCTGGTCTCGAATTACAGGCTAAATCAGAAGACCAGCTAAGCTGTCTAATTTTAACTATATTTTTAGGTGCTAGCTTGTCTAGGGGGAGAATTTAATAAATTTCTACATTATGTTATACTAGGATCGCTCATTAACTAAATGGCTGTTATTGTTCAACTGTTGTTAGTTGCAATCACACATTTCGTGGCGAATTTAGGTGCTTCCTGACTGACAGGAAAGCTGACCCTAGTTCTAGGTTTTCTTCCCGACTAATTATGATTACCAGAAGGCTGCCGAACTTAGGTTGCATGCACCTACTTATAATAAGCACAAACTCTGCTGCGATGACATGTTATGCTAACAGTATCAACAGCTTCAGACTATAGTATTAATTATGATACGAATTGTACACGGCCGATACTTGCCTTTTATGTATGTATGTATGAACGTGCTCAAAACGTGATAAAGATTAAGTAATGCTGTGATGGTCAGATTGCTAAATAAAAGCCAAGGCTGAAGCAACTTGTAATGAATGAAAGGTAACCCTCTGCCCACATATTATAAGGGACGACAAATAAATACTTACTAGATCTCGGTCAAGCATTCAATATATATAATTAATTTATATAGCACCCCAAGAGAACTTAATCTCTATTCAGATGCTTCACACATGCCTCAGGGCACAAGCCCACGACCTCAGTCAGACTTTGGTCGGGGCGAGCACCTTAAGCTCTAGACCAAACCAGCCCGGCGACATATATATATATATAATAAGTGTGCCAAATATAACATGCGAGATTCACGATTGAATCCTGGGACAGCTGGTTGATTCAATTTTATTCAAGATAAATTTAGGAGACTTCAAGTTTTCATTCATGCCGTTTGTAAGATGATATTTTTATTGGCAATTTTGGGTTGGGCCCCACATCTGAATGGCTGGTACATGGATATGTGCAATAAAGACATGATCGGCTGATTCTGTAGAAGGGCCTTGATACGTTGACCTAGTCATAAGATATTGGATTATCTATGCATGTTGACTGTTTGTGCGATGTATGGAGTTCCATAGCACTGTCGTATTTTATAGCCTAGAGTTCTCAGTTTCTCTCTAGCACGACTAGAATCTAATGCATGCTCTCAGTGCTTTGTTAGTGTCACATCTTACAAAACAGTGACCCAATCAACTTGTAATTTTAAAACATTTTTGCCCGTATATATATATACAATTCCAGCTGTCTTTCAGGCATATTGTATGTTAATATATTGACCAATTTGGAATATAAGTAGCCTTTTTTCTAACACATTTTATCAAATGCAATATATATGTTATGAAAATATCTTGATTGTGCTAATAACAATAGCATTGATGTGAAGATTTACGTATTTGCTTCTTGGAATGTGCTTTTGAATTTGTGTAACAGTGAACCCAATGACTCTAAATATTTCTTGATCGTGAGCATGCTTTGAGTGATCTGTAGTCTTCGACATTGTTTTCTTAACACACCTCTAATCTAAAATCTATGGAGCAGCTAATTGGCACACAGCAACCAAAAACTTGCAAGATAATCAGGCATTAACTGGTTCAAATAGATTCCAGTCGTATCATTATTACCGGCAGCATAAGTATAATTGAGCATTTCTCAAAAGTCCCTAAACGTGATTTTGGCAGACTCGTGCAAAGTTGACATGTCAAAATATTTTTGATTATTTTTATTATGCATCACTTTGAACTAATTTTTTTCATATTTTGACAACGTTGTGATATCTACTGAGTGCATCGTGTAGAATCTATTGGTTTTCCCTAAACCATAACTTCATAGACCATGAAATTATGACCTTGACCATGACAGGCTACCAGAAATTCAGCATGACAGCTATGTTACATCACCATATTGATTATGTTGCCATTGTCATTTGTTTAAATTGGCATGCCCATTTTTCCATAGCTGCCGAAGGAAATATCAAGAAATGTGCTATGAGGGACATAAATGTGAGCCGTGAGCTCCGATGGCTCACGAGGAAACCTGGTTGCTTTTCATGACCTCGGCCCGAGGTCGCGGTTTTTAATTCTGTGGTGATCCTTTAGCTGAGCTACACGTGGTGGTGATAGCCGAAAAGGCTCTTCTGCCACAATTCAAAAGAGGCTGTTTAATCAGCAAGGATAAATTGCGTATTGGCAGGTCATTACTTCCAACCCTTAGATAATTTGCCCTGGGCTAGAGTTCATTAGCATAACGCTCTGAGACACTGTTCACCCGAACCTCGTCTAAATATGAAATAGTTCCGAGACCGTGACGTTAGTTCATATGCTCCCAAAGCCTGGAACTCTCTCCCAACTTTAGTCACGACATCCCATACTTGACCGCATAAGAAAAGGAATACAAATCGCATCTATTTATCACAACAACAAATTGAATCCTTGTGGTTAGTCTTATATGTGCTTATGCCTGATAACACTCTGCATGCTGCCACTAACCACATGTCCTGCTGACTCTCAGCATGTCACCATGAATTAGGTTGGAGTTGTTTGTCGAGCATGCTAACACCTACCATTCCATCATGTTTCGCATGCATCAAATGCAAAGCGCCTAGAAAGAGACTGAGTTCTTGGAGGGTGCTTTATTAAATGTGTTAATATTATTCTTTATTATTATTATCACCATGCCAAGTATTTTGCAATGTAAATCAGAGGTCTGTGTAGCGGATTTGTCGCTGACTTACATTTGAAGTACATAGCATAAGAGCTCTTCTTCAGTAAATTGGACTTGTACTGAGATAATAGTTTTGGGCGTTAATTAGCCAGATTGATGGGCAAGGCATGCAGACCTGAGTGATATTTCTGGCAGGGTGTTATGAGATGGTCGGCTTTCCGTGACTGCATTCTACATGAATTTAAATGTTCATGTGTCTGCATTCTCTTTGTATAGCCTGCAGGTAGAGAACAATTGTAAATTTACCACAAGCAAATCTAGCTGATTCAAAAGCCTCTTTTGTAAAGTGACAGAAGAGCCTTCGCCGATATCACCACTGGTTGCCGCAGCAATGAAGGATCACCCACTGCAGGATTCGAACCCATGACCTCAAGACCGAGGTCGTAAAAAGTAACCGCCTTACCCTGTAAGCCGTCACGGCTCGACGGTCAGTTTTAGGACACTCCATTCTTTTGCTCGAGCTTATCTCTTAGATATACTCCCCTACCTGGCTAAGCATCGTACCACCAGCTTTTCGGAATCTAACAGTTTTACAATACCTCTTACAAACCCCACAACCTTTGGAGACCATGCATTTAGTTCGTATGCTCTTAAAGCCTCGAACTCACTCCTGACTTGCATCACAACATCCCCTGACTTGACCACATTTAAAAAGAACTTAAAAACACCACAATTTAGGACAGCATTTACCGGGTCCGCTGTGATTCGTACTTTATGTGCTCATGCATGCTGAGGCTGTGCATGCTGCTACTAACCACACTTACATTCTGACTCTGTGTGTGTCACCCCAAACCACGGTATTCATATTGTTTACCAAGCATGGTATCACTCACTATTAAATTGATTTTTCCTTTGCATTAAATGAAAAGCACCCATGAAGAGATTCAGTTCTCTGTGGGCACTTTATCAAGTGTATTGTTGTTCATAATATTATTACCAGAAAAGCTTTAATCGTTATATTCTAGTTTCTCAAAACGTGACCTTAATGATATCACCACACCACAGCCATAGAAACCGTAGCCTGAGAGAGCCAGCCCAGCTGGGAATACTCCACCCAGTCAAGCATCGCACCTGCAGGTAGTCATATCCCGTAATATCCTTCAGAAAAAATTCAGTGAACACTGACAGTCAAGTCGTAAATGAGTGAGCTTCTGCTTGAAGAATCGGGGATTTCTGATGTTATACGTAAACTTGAAGTTATGATTAGTGGGGGTATGTTTTTCAGCCTATTTCATTGGCCAGACAACTGGACTCCCATGCCACTGTAGAAACAACTCTCCGTGTGACCAGAGCAATGGCTTCTGCCCTGGAGGCTGCGAGATAGGCTGGTACGGTCCTGGCTGTCAAATAGGTGAGTACACTGTGTTGTCTTATTTAGTATCATAAGGCAGATGCATTGATATGCGTCACTGTCAACAAAGTTTAAACGTACTGCTGGTGCAGAACGATTGCACATAGCATCTTTTTTCCCTAAGATTGACCGGTCTGTATGCTGTTAACATCAGTCAACATTTAGTTCCGGTGACAGTTTACTTTTTGGTCTGCCTGTGAGTGCACTGTAAATTTTTCAATAGTATAGATGCTGGTTTTCTCGATATAGAGTTATTTTCGCTTATGTAGTAGTTTTGCGATCAGATTTTTTTATTTTAAAGCCAGTATGTATAGATGGTTAGTAAAGTTTCATTGTTCGCTGAGTTGAAGTATTACTATGAGCTTACACCGGTTATTGTACAATTATCCATTAACCAACTTTCGAAGTAGCGATAGTAAAGGTGCCCGATTCGGAATTTGAGATTTTTCGGGTTGGTCTACACATGTCTTCCTGTCATTATGCTGCCTTGAGATACTGCCGTTACGTTGATACTCTACTTCCAATAAACGCTGTGATGGTATTGTGGAGTTTTCAGCATTGTAGCCTAACGACAACCTGAAAGCTTAGCTACCCAAGTACCTTTATGGCTTCAGGCAGTTTCAGCATTTATTAGTTGCTAAAATAAGTTTTGCATTTCTCTCTAGAATATTGTATTCTCTCTCCAAACGCATTCTACTTTGCAAAAAAATTACCACTAATTTATGATTTTAGTTGAAAATATTCAGGTTTAGGCAGTTCCAGTATAGCTTGGATCGAGGTTCGGCTTGGAAAAGGTCAGGAGAGTCCGATATTCATGTGTCAGCTGGTGGCAAAGTGTCAGAGTGAACCGAATGGAACAAGAACCCACGGGAAAGACAGGAAGATCAAGGGAGCTATAGCCTAACCAGATGAAAATTCGGTGCCCTACTGAGCTGTTTTCTCCAATCGCTGGACGCAGGGCGGCTGTTTTGCCTTTTGAAGAGGGCTGCATTTTCCGAGTCAGGTGTGCAGCAGAAGGCTCGAGAGGCAGCCCGTGCACGACAAAAACGGTCTTATATGCACACGCAGTCGATTGATTTCTCCCCGAGCTAGTTTATGGCGAAATAAAAAGTGAATTTAGGAGACTAGTCTTCTTGGAAGCTATGCTTTGATCATTAGGAGATTCTTCTGAGCCATTCGGTGCCTGAACCTGGGCTGCTAGTTTTCTCCTCGGTAGTAGCATCCTGTTTATAGGATAGGGTCTGTATTTGTGTCTTGCTTAGTGTTTAACACTGATCATATTAAATTGTTATAGTGTCCTCAGAGAACCAAATCCCATTTTCCAGACTCAGCATATGTTATAGGGGAATCTTGATTGGATGGTTGGTGGTTGCATGGTTAATTTCGATAAGAAAGCGTCGACGTGAAAAGAATATGACTCCACGCTGAGACATGAAGTACCTCGTATTTCAGAGGTTCGTCTGATGGTTTTGGTCCATTCACACCAATACTCTGGAGTCTTCTGCTGATATTGGACCTGAGTAATAATAATAATGCATTTGATAAAGCACCCGCAGAGAACTCAATCTATTTCTAGGTGCTTTACTTTGGCTGCAAAGGGAATGGTTGTAATGCAGTGCAAGTGATGCCCAGGCGAGATGATAGTCACTCAAAAAGGGCTCATGTATTAATAGTATCCAAAGCTGCCGAAACATCAAGCAAAACAAGCAGAGATATGCTACCAGTGTCAGCATTCCTAAGAAGGTAGTTGTAAACCAGGGGCAATGCTGACTCTGTGGAGTGATTGACTCTAAAACGAGTCCTGAACTTACTATTTTAGAATGGTTTGAAGTTTCAAGATATGAGCTCAGCTGTTCCACTGCGACGAATTGTTCAAATGCCTTTAGTAGGAATGGTAGAAGTGTAGAACTGGGTGTTAGTTGCTCAAGTTCTCTTGTTCTAGAGTTGCTTTTTTTGTAGTGGCCTGTACAGGATTTCTAAAATGTGCTGGGACATGACCTGAGGCTATTGACATATTACTGGAGTTAATTATGCATGGCTGCATCAGATAAATGGACCGTAGAAGCAGGACAATGGGAAGAGGGTCCAAATGACTAGTTGTCTTCTTTGATTGGGATATAAACATCAGGACGAAATTAGTCGTGACCTCCCTGAATGTAGACATTGAGGTGCTGCAAGGAATTGAAGGACGTTACTCTAGGTCGGATTCTTCCATCGTGGGGAAGGGCTCATACATAATCTTCTTGACGAACAAGCTAGGGAAGCGATCAAATAGATCATCACTGGGATAATTGGTTAATGAGCTAATGTGGGAGAGTTTGTTGAGAGATGTTTGATCGTCGACATCAGCATTTTTTGTGTTGTGCATCTGTGATTTAACAATAAGTTACAATACTTCATATTATGCTTATCGTATTTTCCCTATTGTTGTAGTCACAGCATCAATTTACCTGCTTCAACATAGCACTTGTGTAACTTTACTTGCTGAAGGTTGTTTGAATTTGGAAGTAAAATCTTGGATGACGTTGTATTAGTGGTGTACTATTGCTGCGTTAGCACTGCCTAGCTTTTCTAAGTTCGCTCATATTTCATTAATATATTGCGAACTAGCAGTAATATCTTCTACAATTTTCAGCAATAAACTAAAACACAAACTGGTCTAGTTGCTTGATGATTAATGCTTCTCCCTTTATTATTAGGTAATTTAGCTCTAAACAAGACTGCCGCACAGTCATCTACTTATATCGACATAGGTGAAACCAGAGGTATTATATATCAGGCTGATTTTGCCGTGGATGGGCTCTTTCCTGCGGCCAGCAATACCTCTTCTATATCATGCTCCCACACATCTGCAAAAAATACGGATGGCTATGATGGGCGAAATGCATGGCTGTACGTCCTGCTTTCACGATCAGAGGCGTTTGTTCTGACGAGTATTAACATTGTCAACCGGCAAGGAATCAACGGTAAGAGGTTTGTTTGTGCATGATCTCTACTTATTACATTCAAGTTGCTTGTTACTAAAAATACCGAGACGTCAGGGAGGGTAGGTAAAACAATCAATTAGGATGTTTACGTAATCCTGTCAGCCTATTGTGCTTGACACATTTTTCCTTGTAGGCAGCCTCTAATTTATTGAAGACATTGTTTTGTAAAGCATATGCTGAAGTACAAGGTGTGACATTCACTGTCGTATAATCAGATTCGGTAGTTGATTCAAGCATCCTACAGAACGCACGAGTAACAGGCGTTCCAGATGGGTTGCTGGAATCTGCTAATACGAAATGACCCTGCCAGCATCCTGCTGACAACCTAGCTGTAAGAGTGCATGGGCACTCACTTGCACTCAGGGTAGGTGGTCACCTGAGCAATTCGCTTGTGCCAACGAAGCGGCGAATGTTAGGGAAGCTATTTGAAAAGTTAATAATGACTTTCCTAACCGGGATCCTTTTGGTTTGCTGCGATGCATTGACGTGGCCCTTATGCCGTGTCTGGTAGAAGCCTAGTTCCGAGAGCATTTTCATTCACCAAAACTATTTAGAGGGTTTAGCTTGCGTGATTTCCTTAGAATTGCAAAGCTTTAAGTTTTGAAATGTGTACATGCATTTTAATTCTTTCCAAGTACATTGCTGCCTACTCCCAGAGCTAGAGCAGTGGTGGTAATGTGCTAGGTCTGCGTTCGGTAACTGCTGTCAAAAGCTTTGCTTCTGCCTTTTCGGAGAGAAATATATCGACTACGGGACTCAGCCATTCATTATAGATCTCAACAGCTGTCTAATACACAGCATATTGACAATGAAGGCTCTTTAACACGTTAACCAGCATGCATCATGCTACAAGTTACTTGCGTGAGATACGTATGAATTCAGTTGTGCATTTTGCATCCAGCTTTCTGAACATGTCATTTAGCCGCACGGGAAGCCAAACTCAGATCCTTGAAAGACTATGTCTCCAGCTGGTATAGAGATATCAAAACTACTAGCATTGTATTGTTAGATTATTTAAAAGCGCATAACTGCAAAGAGCTTCGGTTAGAGATTAAACTGTCCATTTGGGTTCGAAGGAACGTTAGAATTGGCTTAGCTGCCGATCGTAATTATTTGCTATAAAATTTGGACAAAGGTTAGACAAATCATCTTTATTAATAAAATACGGGTTAATCATAGTTACGGCTATTACCAATACTTTTGCAATAAACAATGTGCAAGTATATTATTCAAGGACAAAGCCATTGCCGTGAAACAAACGAAATTTACCACTTCGCACTTTACATTATTTTACCTAAAATAGAAGCGTAATCATTATCATCGGTTCTGCTTGGAAACTTGGTAATGACACATGATACTAGAGTGGAACTTTAGTTGGCTAGATCGAGCAAAGTGCACTTAAAAAAAGTTTTCTCGTTGACACAGTATTTTTAACTTTCTGCATGATAGAAATAGTGGTTGTGTTGCTCTGGATGCATTAGTTTTACATAGCACCCAGCATTGCTAGGTTTTCACATTGCCGTGACTTGCTGAACCCGTAAATTACTAAGCATATCATCTACAATAAGATCTTCGATAGATTCTGTCTCTGTGCTATTTGAGTCGTATTTAAACAATCGCAGTGTCCTTGAGAACTATTCATCTTTACCCTCAGAGATAAGTCCTTGCAGCAATGTTGAGCTTGAAATCACGTAACAATGTGGAGCTTTAGGTTGATAAAACCATTGGTAACTGAATGGAAGTGAAAAAAATTATCTCCGTGCAGATGCAGTTACTAAACGAGTATGCTAAAGTAGGATTGCACGTTTTGACTAATTTGAGCTTGCAGCTGTTGTTTCAAACTTACTACTTCCACTTTGAAAAAGTGAGCATTTGTTTGTTTCCAGCAAGATATTTATCAGTCTTGCAAATCATAACCCTTTTCATTGCTCTTTAGAGAGGTCGAATGAAATAACTCAATTATAGTGTTTTTTGGAAATCTTTACTTAAGCTGACATTTTAGTTTTACATCCGGTGATTAAGTTCTTATAGTGGGAGGAAAAAATTAATTGTTTTTGAGAAATGGGGTTTGTGAGCAGAGTACATGTGCTGCTCATATATGGGCTTAGTTAGATAATAATATTGATAGTAATGCATATACTATTGCACTTCAAGACAACACAATCTCTTTCTTGGAACTTTATATTGGCTCCAAAGATAGCCCTATGGAAGTATTAGCTCTTGGATGCTCACTAACAACAAGAATCTCATGGTTTGGAGTGACATGTCCATGGTATACGAACTTGTTTAGTGGCAGCATGCTCAGTGTCAGCACGCATAAGCAGGATATAAAAGACCAATCACATGGACCCACTAAATGCTTTCGTCAGTAAATGCAGTTTAAAATTGTCCTTAAATTTGATAAAGCATAAGAGAATTATAAGTACCTCATGAAAATTATGAACCTAAAAGTCCAAGCGTTTAGCTATATTTTGCAACTTCCGACTGCTTTTAGTTGTTCAGAGACAACATCGATATTAGGGCCTCAATCTGTATCTTTACTGAAGTTTTGTGACAGAAATTTGGAATTTTCCTACTAACATCGCAGGGTGAATTTGGATTTATTCCTTTAGGGAGACCTTGCAGTATAAAAAGCCGAAGCCCACAGATAATTAGCACTTTAAATGAGATGATTTTGCTATTTGTGGAACATTCATTCAAGTTTCCTTTAGCTAAACCTCATTTCGTTTGTAACTTCTCTACATACATGGTCAGCCTTTGCATGTGTACCCTCGTTGAAAAGTCCCCTATTGCAACTAAACCCCACTTCAATGTCACTGGTTTAGCAGTAAGCTCATAGGAAGTTATCAGCATGGAAAGTGTTTCGCCCACTAGTTTCATCGAGCTTTGAGCTCAACTAGTTTTGATCATCTACAATCAAAGAGATTTATCAGACGGCTGAGGTCGTGGGGTCATGCCAGTTGCCTACATGAAGCCCATAAATAGAGATTCGTCATCTCCAGACGTCATCTCCATGATATACAAACATATACTATGCTTTTATTTCAATAAACTGTATCTTTAAAGTTAGCATCCTTAGGTCTAATGGAAGAGCACTGGACGCCTTCCCTGAGGCTACTAGGTCATTTGTAGCTGCATCAACGTATTGATTTGGTGGTCAGTACCTCTCTGAGAATGGACCTAAGTATGTTATGTTATTTTCAACTTCCTCATTAATTACTCCGTAAAATACACCCACAGATACCACAAGTAAATCTCCGGCTACAACAAACGAGTTTCTCCAAGGATCGATGACTTAATTATTACAGGAGAGTCACTTCCTCAGTACCGACAAGCAACATGAGTACAATTACCATTTACTATAATGGTGCCTTTTTTTGCTCTTGCTATGCTGACACACTCTGGTGTGGGTTTGATTAGACAAAGTCTTGATGTATCATAAAACCATTACCCATTCACAAAGCATTAGCTTTGATATTCTACTACTGGTAAGTGTGCCTGGCTAGCACCTTCACTCGCCATAGGCAGTTGCATACTTAATGATTTTGACATAAAAATAAGGCCAATGCCTACTCATAAGATTATGCCTGGCCTTTTGCTAGGCTGGTGCATCGGTGTACCACACTATGTGTACCCGGCTAGAATATAGGTTTTAGCTCGTTTCAGTTGCATAGTCCCCTGCTGCGATATAATAAAGCAGGCTTTTCCATGAGTTTTGCAGAGGATTTGTTTCCCAGAGTATGCACAATGTTATCATCTAATGGGCATAGAAACTTTGGGATGACACCTTATGTTTTATTTATGACTGCATACCAGCATGGCTTGCATTTTTATAGCTATCTGCCTTCCGGGTTCCCAGCAGCAGAGATTTTAGGCTAAGCAATTCATAGGCAGTGTTGATCATGGGCAGTTAAAACGGCATTGTTGGTTTCGAGTAATTTGGTTCGAACTTCTAGAATTCTCCCCCTCGCCAGCCGACCTACATTCCTGCCTTTAACTAGGATTTTACAACACTTCAGCAATCACATTAGAACATTTTATTGTGCCGTTGTATTTGGTACATATCCGCTGGGATATGTATCAACGTTTATCTTGTACCACACCATCATGTATTACACAACCGGAGCGGTGCAAATATCAGGTATTGTATTGAATCTGGTGGGCATACTAGCGAAACTGTGAAGCTGATTTGGTACTACACCGTAAGTGCATCCACAGTTGCATCTTTCCCGCCGACATGCCCATTTCCCAGTCACCCAACGTATCAACGTTCTTCCAGGTCCTTTTGTCACATCACTTTCAGGCCCCGTCATCTCTTTGGGACTCCAGCTATCTATAGCATTCCTACTACCCTCCTACCACAAGGATATCGGCAATTACCACATCGCTTTTTCGGAATCTACCTGTTTACAAATACCTCGTAAAACCTCAAATATCTTGGGATACCGTGCCTTTATTTCGTATCTCTCCATTTCTTGGAACTCTAGGCTGCACCTTGTCACGACGTTCCCGAATCGTCCGCTTTAAAAAAACCAACACTTAAGCCCACCTATGGATAGCTTTAGCGGTTTTTCCCGTGATTCTCCTTTATGTATCGTGCATGCTCCACTGTTGTTGTTTGTGCCCTAACGATACGTTGCATGCTGACTCGTGCATGTAACTCCCCTCATGTTATTCTTGGCTAATTAGTCATGCTTCATAACCATTCAATTGTGCTCGGCAGTTGTAAGTGCCTCCAAGAATGGAGCTCTCTGGAGCCTTTATAAATTTATTATTCTTATTATCAAGACTGTCCACCGTTTGCCAGTCAGCGGCTCCGAAACTTTATTTCTACATCCTTTCCAACTGATTCGGTGGACCTCCAACCCCAGCTACTTGGTCCTCGGTGTGCATACGAACAAATTACACTGTCAGGGGGTTCTCAGTAGAAACTACACCTTCCAGCAGCAAAGCTAATCGTCCGAAAAGTTTTGCTGTGTACCTCACTACAGATCCTAGACTGTCAGAAAATGAGAAGTCACTGACGCTCTGTGAATTCGATATTTATGGATATTCCGTACGTTGGTGAGTCATTCTTGTAGCATCATGCAACCTCCGTTACATGTCAGCCTTTGGCTTCTGATCCTCCCTGCGATCCTTATACATCAGGTGGGTCGGATTTAAGGCGAGGATCTGATTATAGCATGCGGTTGGGCTGCAGGCTCCCCTAGCCGAGCTGTCACAAAAGTTGCTGCCTCTCCGGATCCTTTTAACCTCTCCCTTTCCTCATGTTTGCAACTATAGCGTTATGTACTTCGGATAACCCCCACAAGTTAGTAGCTCCAGACCATGCCGATAAAATATTCCTATGGCAAGCGCTGCTAAGGCAGCGGTTTTTTCAGCTGCAAGGCTAGCAATAATGTTGTACCGTCTATACTCTGGGGACTTGCTGTCGGCCCCAAGCCTCACCTGCATTGTGCCATGGTTCTATTGCTTATCTCCAACTTTCACCTTAAGCTTTGGCATGCCTGGCCATCACTCGTTTCGGCAATCAGCTTATCATAATTTCTTGAGTTCCATGGCCCAATTGGCCAAGGCAACTCAATACCTAGCAACGCTCAGGCTGCCTAACACAGTGGGGGATATTTAACAGATCTTCCCAAAACTCTAGACATTCTGCTCGTGCATAGTATCCGGTCGAGCACCTCAGCGATCTTGCATCCTGTTTCCCTGTGCAATTTCGTTCGAATGCATGCAGGTCCTGAGCTTCTTACATCCTTCCGCTTAACCTGAATCTGTTTATTCCGACTGCAAAGCCGACTACACTGGACCTTGCTTTTTGTTGCTCAAATATAACTCAAGCTTATTGCCCTCCTTACTCCCCCAAACTGACGACGCGGTGGTGCTTTCTTTTGACGGAGTCGGCTTCTCTTACCTGCCCTAACAAAAGGCTTTTTGCCTCCATTGCTGGATCAGTAAGTTTCACGTAACACAATTTTGTTAACGATTGGGAATTTGTGTATTAGCTAATGATCCCATCAATAAATGATCTTAGTATTTTTAAAAGGTTCCAAAATTGTATTGATATCATATTTTATAGTAACTGCAATATATGTGCATTTTTTTAAGAGGCGTTGTTAGGCAATTAGGAATCCCGTAACATTGTACTTCATTCATCTGTGGTATCACGTTAAATTAACAAAAGCCTGAGTCCACGTGGTTAGGACCAAAGATTAGGCATGCGGGGAAAACATTCGATTGAACCTAGCGATTGCCCATGTTCGATTTTAGAAGAGAAGTTTGTTTACCTGATGAGCCATAGGGCGGCAACCTATATATATATTATCTAGGTTCATGTTGTGTAAAAGGTAGATTTCTCAAATGAATCATTTTTTAAGCTCTCAAAGCACATGATCATCTATCACTCCGCCTTGTCAGTGGGTCAGGTTAGGCAGAAGACCGAGAGCCTGGTGTTTCACCCCATGAAAGGAGGTAATGTAGTACGAATACCGACAAACCAGTTTCATAATGTCTGATTGAAGTAACAACCAATGTTTGCAGTATCCTTTACATGGTTAGCCTAGATATCCTGTATAAGACAATTGAGAATGAACTAGCATAATGCCGCGAGAAATGTTAGTTTTTTATAATCAATTAAACGTACTATACGGGATGATATGATACTACCGATAGTGGATGGGGGTTGCGATGGCTGCTTTGGGTATGCAATTCTTATTTTGTTCAAACATCTGAAGCGATGTCTTGAAAAAATGGTTTGGCTTCGAGCTGATAAAAGAAACTTGCACTCTCTGTTAAAAGAGTGGGAAAGCTGGCTTACGAACTACTCTTATCGACCAGCGGTTGAAGTATTACATGGGAAAAGTTTTGCTGCTTTGAACTCGATAGTCCGAAACACTGGTAGCGTAAAGAGAAGATGTCCAATACTCTCATAAGGAGAGATTACATCTCTAACCACGAACTTAAACCAATGAATGGTTTGAAGATAATGCTCTGAACGATAATAATTCCACCATCCTACAAATCGAGATTGAGTGTATGCCGGTCAGCTGTATGTAGTCCATGCTGCTTTTCCTTGGATGCAGACACCGTGATATGTGTCCCTGTTTTTGAGCTGTGTAGCTTCTTATTCTAAAGACAGATAATGATTACGTACGGGCAGCACTTGTAACTATAAGTAATAGTAATAGTCAGTTTGCTGTTGCTGCCTCACTAAACGTAATCTCTTTATAAACACTGGGCCGATGTAGTAGCGCCCGGTGTGGTAACTTTTTCGACAGCTCGGTTATTTTTAGGATGTCAAGAGGGGCACATGTAGGCTATATGCACTCACTTAGAGTCAAATGAAAGGTTTTAATTCGCAATAAACTGCACGTACGATCAGCAGGTAGCTGGCATGTTCTTGCTGCCACAATATCAGAGGTTCTCGTGACGGCAAACATTTGTTCCTGACTCGATGACAAGGAAAGCTGGGAGCTGCGAGGAAGCACCGATCGCACACAAGCAGATTGTATGAGCTGCCATGGCCACCATATAAAAGTTCACCCATTACTCAAAGAAAAACAGAGTAGCTCTCTAACCAAGTGTGGCTACTTCCGTCGGCATAGATATACAGGAAATACAGCCGGTTTTGGGCTGGTGCATAAAGGAAACAATGTGAGCAGTGCCTGAAGCCATTTTCGCTGCTGCCGGATCGTCTTCAGAGCTGCCAATGCTTCAAATCATCTAGGCCAACAAGTAGCCCACACCCTGCTAGTACCCTACACCCCTCCGCCCCCTGTTAATCCTTCACACCATCGCCTTGGCTTGTTAAGACTCCCAAACCGTAGTTGTCTCCATGAGATTGAGAACTCATAGAGCTTTTTTAATGCTCATGCTGCTTTCATTTCAGCCGGTGGTCGGATGTAAAGAGACTCATCACAAACTCTTCCAACCAAGCCAATAGCACAAACACTTATTTTTACTTCTTTTAATTAGTATATTTGATCAGAAAGCTGATTTGAAAGTGATTGCATTTAAGCTAGAGCAGTATCATTTTTTAGACCGTGCTTCACTTCGTTGTGCTTGCAGACATTTCCCGCCCTTCCTCATCGCCCTACATTTCCTCAGGGATCCATGACATTCTGCAGAATCAGAAAATGCCCCTGGGAGTAATGGGAAATCTTCCTCTAGTGTTGATCACTTACAACAAGAATTTTGTATATTACATACACGACCATCTCTTATCTCTCTGCGCAAACCGTGCGTCTTTTATATGGCGTCTGTTGCAAAATATTGTTTACACAAATCGTCAAAACCTGAAAATTCATATACGGCTGCTTGTTATAATTTGCGCTTTCGCACAGTGGGACAAACATAAACGATCATAGTACAAGTCGTCGAAGTCAACTCATGACGCCTGACGGGGTGGATGATTGAATGATGCTTTCGACGGAGCGAGTGGCAGCTGCGATTCTAGCGGCAGCGGCGCCAGCGGCGGCGGTGGCTGCGGGCAGTAGCGTCGGCGAGCCATACAGTTCAGTTCCGCCGCTCTTTCTGACGCCGCCAGGTAAGTATTCGTGCCTTCAAAGCGGGTGGCTGGCAGCATGCCGGGCGTTCCACATGAGCACAGTCGACAGTGATGAGAGAACTCCAAGATCCCTTAGGATTCAAAGATACAGAAGCGCCAGAATGAAGTGTTAATATGACTGAGGGCGACTGAGAGGCAGAGGCGAAGCCTTGCCTCTAAACCAAATCCTAAACCCTAAACCTGAACCAAAGCTCAAACTAAAACCTGAACTTTAAGATCATAACCCAAAAACCTCATCACAGGTCCTGTGGTGTAATATCCAACCCCAGAGGGGAATGGCCGGGGCTATGGGCCTGGAAAGTAATCCGGAGGAATGCCTGGGGCAAACCCGGTAATGTTCCGTACTTGTTGCACCAAAGCGATGGACTCACTGTAGCCAGCTGTACATGCGATTGGCATCACCTGATACAAAGACTCGACCTTATCGAACTGCTCACGCTTTTCGACAACTTTCACTCCATCCACGCGCCCCCGCTCAGCAGCCGACATCAAACTAACTATCCCCGGCAAATGACTGTTAATGGAGACACTCCGCTCAGCAGTCAGTTTGGTAACATCCTGAACCATTGCCTTCATCCGCATTGTCGAAGTCATCTTACAGGATATGCAGGGCAGGGCTTATTAGCCATCGCCCACACCCAGTGAGCCAGCAACGAGCTGGCAGCCAATGTGCTCTGAGAGTGAATAAGCCTCAGTGGTAAAGACTTTAAACTTGGAAAGCAGAACCCAAAGTCTCAGTTGCTTACCGTTATGCATGAGACTACTGCTCCAGCCTTTCAAGTTCATAGACATTCGAACCCAGCAGATCCACTTTTATGGTCATGACGGGTGATTCTCTGCCATTGCTTGTATCTGAAATTCGATATTTCTCAAAGCACACAAATCTTTTATTGTATTTAGTCACAAAAGCCAGCAGCACAGATGTGCATGCGATATATGTCCAAAGTTAACACCAATCACCACATGCAATCATAGTTTGATACCCAATATGAAATTATAGCCTCCCAGCAAAGCCCAAGCTTGGTCCAGATAATAAGGCTTGTAAACGTGTGGTTGTGTGAAGAACCCTTGCACCTGAGCCCTTTCGTGAAAGGAAAAACTTACAGGGAGAGCGAACTTATCCCAGAACTTCTCATCATGATTTGAGAAGTTTAATATTTCATTACCGAAGTTCACTTTAACGTGCTATTCCAACACCATTCCATATAAAGCAAAATGAAGTTATGATTACATAATAATCTGAATTTTTAAATTGATTGAATGGACGTTTTGCACAACGGTTTTGTGCATGTAAATCTTCATGTACATTTTCATTTCATTATTTGCCAGGATTATTTTGGGCAACTATCTATTTAGAATACTTAAAGTCTGTCAGACACTTCTACGTAATGAAATGCACACTACATGAAGCAGCTTCTAATTGTTTTTAACAAATTATGAAAACATTATTATTAAATCTTCGTCTGAATGTTGATGTTTTTCTCAGAAAGTACCATGGAACATTTAAACCATTAGAGTTAAAACTGAATTAAACCCTGATTCATGTTCTATCATCAGCACAACCTGTTCCCTAAGGCTTTACTTCAGTCAGATTGCATTGGTCTTTGTGGTGTTCCTGAATGCAATCTCAACCTTGTCTATTATTGGTCAGCACAATATCAAACCATGCTTTCTGGCTTTTAGATCCAGTGCCTTCACTGGACACTGAAAGTAGTTGCTTATTCTTAACAGCAAGCCCATCAACCGTGCTGGCTGGAAATACCTCCTAACACAGGGTGATTCTGTGTCATACATTTTCTGGACAGGTTTCACAGCTACATCACTGTGCTTTTAAAATGCTGCCACCTTATAAGAGATGTCCCTGAAAGCTTAGAGAAATTAACTATAATACTAATATGTTTATACCACTCTGCAGAGTCTCAACTATTTAGACACTTTTTATTTAGCCAGAAAGCAGTAACATCATTCTGGGGTTATGGTAGTATCACGACGCAACAAGCCAAACATGTTAACAACGAGACAGTTCATCACAAATATAAAAGATGCGCAATACAGTGTCAGGCACGCAGTAGAGTGAAAGAAGACGAATCGTGTGTACCCACAAGTGTGATATATATGGGTTAAGATGAGTTAATGTGGTCGATGCATATTTCTAGCGTGCAAGTGTTAGGAGTTCGGAGGCCTGGGGACATGCGAACTAACTATGCCCCTCAAATTGTGGTTTGTATTACGTAATGTTTAATATTAAATTCCGATCAAGGGGTTTTGTGTTTCTGTAGTGGTTTGGGTGTGTTTTGGTATGACCGTGGAAAAACCAGTGTTGAATCTTAAAATGCGATTTTAAGTCATGTTTGTCGCTTGACTTTGAGCTACTGTAGGTCAGTGAGAAGTTGTGTTGTGATGACACTTGTGGAGCTCGGACGAAGAGACGCTATGCGACAGAGTTTTCACTGTTTGAGTGTTTGATTTTTATACTGGTAGACCGCTAGAGGTGTGGTTTTAGGAAGTCGTGACCAGATGTCACTGATGCACTTGCCAATTTGTTAATAATAGTTACAATATTAATGACGGTTTGGTATACAACGTTAACATTTCAAATAAATAAGTTACGTAGCTGAAAGTAGGTAGAACCTTGGCTGTGGAATTTGGTCGTCTAACGAGGTCAAATTCAAATATATTCATTGCTCCCGATTCTGGCAGAAACATGCTGGCCAGAGAAATGTAGAATATTGTTTGGTACATTCTTTTACGGTAGTTTGATTAGACGAGGCAACATTTGACCTGACGATTTATAAGACTATTATTGTTAGAGAAGGTCATTGTCATGATGGCCAGTAATGAATTTGTATAACTCTAAAAGGCATTCAAAGGTTTGCAGCAAAAACAATAGAGATATTAAAGGTAATATCTGGGTCGAGTTGGCTGGTAATGTGGCAACATGCAGTTACAGCCAGAGAGAGGAGAAACAGATCGAAGAAGGTGACAAATTTAGCTGTACAAGGTGATTGAGTTGCAGACTTGTTCTGTCCTTCCTGGCTAAAAGGGACTCGAAGCACTTGCCGTGAGTGCAGTGTAGAGGACCACTTTGTATCATGCAAAACTGATTAAATGGATTTTTCGTGTTAAAGATTCCGTATTATCCTACTTTGAGAGAGACTCTGATAGTTTTGTTTATTCAAGAAACCTAGTTGAAACTGCTCGACGAGTCCTCGCGAGCTTAAATAAATATATTAAGGTTACACTCATGCCCTTTCGGCAGTGGGAAGAAAGCAATATAGGCAATCAGACAAACTCTGACTTTGGGAAAGCTGTGCCCTAATGTTTATTAGAAGTGGTGCTAATTTGTATGCCCAAAACCTTAGGGACTGGCTATTATTTCTTTCATACGTCCGCATATGTATCATATGCATACACATACTTGTGACTTCTTTTTAAAAACACTGCAACGGCATATAGAAAAAGTAGGTAAGGGCTTTGAGAAATACTTCCACGCCTCTATTATTTTCCGGTCCTTAGGTACAATAAAACATTTTTGTCAGACGTTAAGACAGCTAATACAATCCTCTCTTTTGAAATAGTCAATTAGAGATATATATATTATATATATATATATATAAATATATATATATAGTATATATATATATATGTATACTTATATATATATATATATATATATATATATATATATATATATATGATATAGTATATAATTCATGTATGTAATTTTGCTAAATAACTTAATCTAAAACACTCGGAGAGAGCTTAACGCAGTTAAAGAATAACACCACGAATTTGGCTGTTAATTTGTATGAACAAAGATTTTGCTTTTAACCTTGCTGAACCGTGAACTTTAAAAATAACATATGATCTGTGAAAGATAACCCTGCACTTTACTTGTATCACTAAGTTGCAAAGACTCTACCGGAAGCGTTTAATCTTGCTCCATAAGGCGCTAGGGTCGTATGTAATGACTATCCCTTTACAAATTGTCCTATGAACATACCTTGGCTAGATAAAGTCTAATCCACTTTCAACTATAGCAATAACTGCATTTTTGCGTATTGATTACTTTGTTCCTACTATTTCAATAAGGATGCTAATTTTTATGTTTCTTACCTCGGTCATTTCCTTCTTAATAATCAGGTATTTGAATTTATTTTGGACTAAACGCTTCACATTAGTTTACTAGATCTGTGGTTTATCTCCAGAGTTACAGTTTAAACCTCATGGGCGTTATTTGTCTTGCGTCTGGACTCCTCTCATATTCTAGTTTCTGCTGTTTAAATTGGCCGCACAGACTCAACAGTTCCACTTCCAGGTGTAGCCCGGTCTCGAAAAAGTGGCTCCAACTAAAAGGTTGCTGATTTGATGGCTTCATCTATTTAGCCGCATAAGAGCAGTAACGGCTCGCTAGCGGCAGTGGGAAACGGAAGTGTAATCACTGGATGAATTGAACCCCGACATGGGTTGAAAAGAGAAAGCACCTTGCAACTGGACTAAGTCTCGGGGTGGTTGGGAAATGCCAGTTAAGGTTTCCTAGCCACTGAACGTCTCCTGTGCCCAGCCTTCATGAACTCCATGTCTGTACTAGCCCAACAGAGAAACAAGATATGAACCACTGGAAGAGATTAGACGGCTGGCAGCATGCTCCCATTTAGACTGATCTGGTTATGAGCCATCAGTACTTTGCTTCCAGCGAGTCCGTATTTGGGCATTCGATAGCATCTGCCTATTTATGTCTTTTGTAGATCCGTTGCAATGCCGTCACCATAGCCGTGGTGGTTCTGTGATTACCAACTCAGTGATATTTCTTTTATTTGGTGGTGGTTTAATGTACAACTGCTTGCTTGTTGTAAACCACTTGATTGGCATTACCGAACAGCGAGAAAATACCATCTAAGTGTGGTGATATGAATGTTGATCATTGAACATTTTTTCAGTTTAATATCGGGCCTTCTGAAATTTGGATGAAGAATACTTTTGACAATTTACTGACTCAACTCGCATTTACACCAGCTTTAACATGTGGCCATTAGTGAGTGCAAACGCATGGAACCCATTTTTATGCTGCTTTAAAGAAAGCGTTGCCGCAACGTCGATAACCAGCATTACGAGATTATTTGTCTTTTGAGGGAGTATATTTTGTTAGTCACAACATCGTCCAACATATTGATTAGTAGTGTCACGGCTTAGGAACTGAAGTCACTACATTGGCAGCCCACAATAGGAATCAGCAGAGGGTGTTCGTTTTTTTGAACTGTCTCGTTAAAGCAGGTTTAGTTAACCAATGTTCGATAGCAACACACGTAGGTACCTTGGAGATATCTACTACCGCTTGTCTCAGATTAGTCATTTTCTATTTTCGATTTAATGGAATTTGACATCTCTAACAAATTTTTTCACCACTATATATCTATTCAACTATTTATTCTTGATATCCGTTGTTTTAGGTTACTTTTCGCAGATAATCTTAGTGCTATGGCGGCCTATAGACAATGCAGGTGAGGTGTAGCTTTTGGCTTTCTGACGTCTCTTGGGGTGCTGTAAGTTAGAGGTCAACATTTTGGTGAGCAGTTATCGTAACAATAATGGCTTAACCTTCTCACTTCACTGAGGTATTTCAATACTGGCATCAAAACAAGCACAATGTCAGTGTGGCCGTTTTTTTCTTGCAGGTTTAAGCTTGACGTCAGCTGAACTCTGGATTTCCTTCCTGTGCTGTTTGCCATAAGCTGCTAGGTAGGCTGATTTGACTAGGTTTTCCTTGAAACCCCAACGCCGGCTGAGTTACATTTATTCAACAAATGTATCCAAATAATAAGTTTCAGAGACGAAAAATCAGAAACTAAAGTCAGGACTGACTTAATGCTGACTGCTGGCTGTTTCAGAACTAGACAAACTAACTGATAAGCTTTTACTTAAAGGTAAACAAATAATTGCCAGTTGTGTCCAGCGAAAAACACAAGTATATAGACAAAAGGTAAAGTCTGCTTATGCCAGTACGCAAGACATCATTTGCCCTTCAACTTGATAAATAGAAAAAGCCGTCTGGAGGCTTGATTGTCAGATCAGGAAGCTCACCAGTGACTAAACATTTTTGCTGTTTCAGTGTGAACGCATACTCAACTAAATATGTTATTTTCCAACGATTTTTTGAGCCAATGATTTTTTGAGCTAACGATTTTTCAATATATGTCTAGGCATCTTAATTTTGTTGCAAAATCAACACGATCAATGTGTGGAATATCACGCTTTGATATCAAAATGAATGCATGGTTAGGAATGACAGCATGCAAGTGTTATTAGTGGCAGCTTTCAACTGTGTCAGTACCCATAGGCACAGAGAAGACAATCTAGTGAATCACATAGTGCTGCTGTCATAAATAGGTTTTTACTTTCTTTTCAATGTGGTCAGTCAGGTGATGTTTACATATATGTTGAGTGGAGTTCAGGTTTTGGAGGTTCGCTGGTAAAGGCATGTCTCAAAAGATTAGAGGTTTGTACTAGGTATTAAATGAGATTCCGGAAGTTAGGTTTTACGATACTTAGCATGGTGGGGCAGTAATATGATAGTTAGTTTGTTTCAAAGAATGAAACTAATTTTAAGTGATGAATAATTTGGGTCAATCCGTTGCTTTTACTGGTAGTTTATGCAGATCTGGAGAAGTTTTGGAAAGTTTGTAATATTTTGTCAGGTGTTATTTTGTGGACTTTGATGGTCCATGGAATGGACGTGGAGCAGTCAACGAGGCCAATTGTATTTCATAGAATATGATTAGCTGGCTTGTTTGTAGAGTCGAGAATATATCGTAGGCTGGCGTCCTTATAGCAAAGGCCGTAAGTTGTGCCGATTAATTGTTCAAACCTCTGGCTGCAGGGTTGGTTTGCGGTGGGCCGATACTGCTGCACTAATTACATAGCAGAAGGTAGTCCTACAACATTTCCTTCTATGGTTCATAGGTTTTGCTGGGAAGGGGCGGCCTCCAGAGGATATTAAATAAATAATTAAAACAGCTGATTAAACAGTTTTTTGTATAGTTATAATGATTTCTGCATATCACACCGCTTGCAGGCGATAAGGATCGCCCAGTGCAGGATTTCGGGAACCCAACACCTCGGGCTGATGATCGGTAAAAGCAACCTGCTTCCCAGAGCAAATCTCACTGAGTGCTCCACATGAGGTTCCAGTCTAAGTTTTTTGCATTCATACTTGTTCTGTCTATATCTGAGTAAAATGTTAACACTGAAGGCGAAGTCTTCTGATTGAAGGCCTCCCTGAATAGCCAACTGGGGCACAGCCACCGGAGCGTGTCGCTCTGCCCTCTCGAGGAGTAATGACTGCCTTGAAAGTGTTCCTGGCTTTGCTTCACGAACCAGGCATTGGTCTCACAGACATTCAGGTTGTGAGGATGTGGTAACCAAACGACAGGTTTGAAGAGAACTGCTTGATTTGAGCAGAGAGAGAGGTGAGAATGGCGGCCAAGCCAAATGTGCCACCACGACCGATATTTTCCTGTCGTGTGTTCCTGCAAACGCTGTAATCACCCGTTGACCACCAAGTGACCAAAGCAAAAATATAGACCTTTGATATAAGAACCCAACATGCAATAACTCTGGTCAGCAATGTAGAGTTTGTCTAGACTGAATTTTAGCAATTTTATAGCTGCAGCATAGAATCGATTGAGGGAGCGAACTGGTTGTCTTTTAGAAAGGACAATGGGTAAACAGTAACTGATTGGTAGATGCAACAAGAGATTTGCTTGTGCCTAAGCGACATGAGCAGATTATGTTGGTAGTGTTTGAGCGCTTGCTATGGTTTTCCTTGAACTACGAAGTTGGGTTTGTAAAAAAATTTACTTTGAGGTAGTTTCTTGTTACGTATTGATACGGCGGTGATGTCATCAAACATTCTTAGGTAAATCTAGACACACCCGTAGTTGAAGGCTGCGACAGATCATATAGCTACAGCAACATCATTATGCAATAAAGCAAGTTTGAGAATTCAGTTATCACGCCAAGAATAAGATGTTGGGAAGAATCCAGAAGTCAAAATCAAATAAAAAATAGACCTGAGGTGCTTCCTTGCTATACTTCCAAGACTTCATTTGGTCGCATCACTGGCAGTAACCCCCCGAAATAAGGTTAACAACATTGTATTTCTGTTCCAGTCGTTCCTCGACAGCAGTGTGAGGGTGAGATACCCGCCCTTTCAGCACTGGGAGCATTCCGCCTACCCTCTATCAAATTAAGAATAGCTATCAACTAAAACAGATTTCTGCAAGAGTTGTTTTACCTAATATTAAGGGGGAACATTGACTGGATTATTAGCATGGGGTCTGCTCTGTCTGTTATTGTTCGGGAATAATCATGTTGGGCATTCTTCTTCCTATGATGGAAGTTTTATTGAAGTTTGGCAATTTCTTTCTGCTATTTTTATTAATCTATACTCCAATAACAGGAGTGCTATTTTTATTATCTGGCTCATGTTTGTGTTCATCTAACGCTGCCTGCGTGTTCAGTCTGTGACACAAGACCTATGAATGCATTGGGCAAATCGAATTGAGCAGATTTTTGAATAGTGTGCTTGTTGCAGCATTTCACTGTTTCCACGCTGAGCGACAGGTGCCCAATCTTAAACTTAACTCAGATGCATGTGTAATCCCCACCAAGCTTAGGTACCGCACTATACGTCCTAAGTGCAGTTAAACGTTTTTTGGTTTTTTCTCTGTGGAGCTTTCATTTTCTTGATAATTGTTGGAAGAGACTTGGACCTTAAATTTAGCATTTGAATAGTTTGAAGAAGATATTTAAAGTCAACATGTCAAGCATATCAAAAGTCTGGCCTTGCTGGTTGCGCCCTTTGTCTTTAGAAAACAAGAGCTATTCACCTAAGAGTTTCAGAATCAAAAATGCGAAGAAAAGAATATATCGCTGATTAGCGTCGTTGGGTAACTGCAAGATTAAGCTTCATGCCCAAATATGGGAAGAACTAAACAGACGTCAACAGATCAAGTCATGCGGAACCTAGCAGGCCGATACCATTAAAACACTATCAGTACTTTTATTAAATTAAACAGCTCTTTGCTTTTATGGCTCCAGCCAACAGTAAGGCCCACATATTGCACTTGCTGAGCTGAGAAAGGCTATGTCTGAAATGGTCTACAAGGAAGGATGAGGAACAGCCAAACGTAGGGAGAGAGGCGCAGCTTGCACTTTTCCTTAATAGCAGCAAAGAAAAAAAATCTCACCCGAAAGCCGTGATCATACAACTTTCAACTCTGACTTGGGGAAGAGAACAGAGACAAGATAATGGTTTTGACTAGTCACATTCATTCAATGGGACCATTTATGGTGCCAAAGCCAGCTAAGTACTGGTCTGAGACTAAAACCAAGCTTAAATTAAATCTAAAATAATATCAGCAAAATGAATACAATAAAATCATAAATCCTTAAATGAGCCAAAACTAAAAGCACCGAAACTGACCCAAGATTTTATATATCTCTATCAAACAGAAATGTTTTGCTAAAATAAACTTAAACAGCAAAGGTAAATATTCAGAAATAAAAAACCGTCTGGGTTTTGCTTAACTTACTGAGAGATAGACAAACCTAATTGGGTAAATTAGTACGATAGCAAAAGATAGAAGAGACTCTGCAAGTCGGTGAGAAACATGAGCTTGCTGAGTCAGCACTTCCAGAGTGTAGATTGCTGCTCTCCCAGCATGTATTCATAAGCTGGCTGGTCACCCTCCAGTTGGCTCTGTGATTTCTGCAGGTATCAAAGTGCTCCACAGCAGCAGTCTTCTTTTAGGACTGTGCTTCTCCCACCCATTCACTCCCTTCCCCCAGCAACAAATTCTAGTCACGGTTCTTTGTAGTACAATTCGGGCTTGGCGCCTAAAAACACAGCCAGAACTGGGGGCCACACCACCAGTCCTCCCAGCCACATCCACCAGCTGTTTGATAATGGTGGAAATTAGTCCTTAGGGCACTGGCCTGAGTGCTGGCAGCCCCTGCACCACATAATCAATCGCGCACACAGAAACACAAACCAATAATCTCATTAGATCCCAATGACTGCACCATACACTGAAAACCCTGAATACGATCGCGCTTCGGACTGCTGGTCACGGTGCTTATTTAGCACGAAGATACAGGTAATAGCCTCTCGTCACATGAAAGCGCTGTACTTAAGAATCGAGCATCGCCATGCCAATAGCTTTCAAGCATCCACACACTAAGGAAGCGATTGACTTAACCTTTGGCAAAGCTTTGTCTTTGATTAGCCTGCCTAAGGTGTTTCTGTGGTCATTGTACACCACTATGTTCTTTTATGGCCAGCAGATCAGCAAAAAGAGTATTATCCTCACTAGCAATCCAGGTATGACCTGCACATTCCACACAACACGCTTCTGTTGTATGAGTGTTCTGGCCACTGGCTGTTCAAATGAGAGTCTTGTGAGACATGATGACGTGCAGTTAACGAGACTCTTCATTTATCTCAATCTGTTTTTATGCAGGAAGTTCCGATTAATCGCCAAACAACAACAATGAAACATAAAATGCATTAGTGTCATGAAGCTTCACCATCTGCAATTGGTGTTTGTATTGGCTACAAGTAAGGCAGGTGTTAAAAATATAACTTGCTAATTACAGCAGAGTTCTGGCCTTCACACCCACACCTCATCTCTACCCTTCAAATGGGTCGCCGCCATGATGTACAACGAGATTAAATAATGCAGTCCATCGGCTTGACTGACTGGCTTTGATCTGAAGACTGAGTTTCTCACCACTTGGGTCCTTCATTTAGCTGAGCCACCGTTTCTGCGTCAACGTGCTTCATAGAACTTAGAGACAAAGATATGAGCTGTCATCCTTCAAATTAAAGTCCATGGAAAATATAGCTCACAGCTATTTTGTGTAACTTATTTCTACTAATTTTTAATGATATAATCTTCAAAAGTTTGATCTGTTGAATGAAATATCAACCAACCTGTTTCTTAAATGCCATTGATAATCATAACTTTATGTGTGACTTGAGGTAAACAGTCTCTTTTAATTGGCACTTGAAGAGTGAATTGGGAAGAATGAATCACACTGAAAAAGATCGCTTGAGCTTATGTGATTTTGGAAAGATCTCTCACGAAAACCCAGAAAAGGCTAATAGAGGAATCAAAATGAAAAGTATCTTCTGAACACTTGTGTCTGCCAACTCTATTGAGAATTTTAACTCAAAGTATTTAATAATGATAATACATGAATTTTCTAAACTTACTGATAAACTTAACTAGCAAATGGTAAACAAATATATCATAAATTAAAGCCTTATTTTTAAACTAGGCTCATCATGAGCTTCATTGGTAAAACCAGAATGTCCTGCACTTTATGAACTGGTCACTAAAAGACTATCAACTGATAAGACTGGTTGCATTTTATCTACTTGTTATTTCAAACTTATGGTGGCTGCTACAAAGACGTCCAAGTTGGTCCAGGTGTGGTGAAATCGTTACTAGACTTACGTAACTTCTCACTGATAGTCGTGTGGCATAATATGCTTCAAGAGCAGCAGCATTATCCAGGAGCCAAATTGGTCGGTCAAGAGGCTGAGCACTTAGCTTGCTCTTCTCTTGGCGGCTATTCTTGGCCCTTTAACGAAAAGTTATGTGTTTTTAGGGTTGTGCAATTTTTCGGTCCCTTAGTTGTTTAGACTCAGCGTCCCGCAATGCAGCTAGCTGCGTTCGCCCATGCGGTTGTGGAAAAGATCTGAATAACTGAAGTGAATGATTGTATTCAGTAAATGTTTTTTCTGGCTTGTAAAGTTTTCCATGTAATTTATGTAATTTTCAAATATCCATCTGCATTAAATGGTATGTCAAATGCGGATATTAAGCTCAGAAATCAAGGAACACTGCCGATAAAGATTAGGAAATACGGGATTGTGAAGTCGAGGGAATAATCGAAGGCCAGAAAACATTTGCATCTTGTGCCTATTTCTTGTAATCAGTTAGTGTAAGTTCTCTAAAGTGGGTGTTATTTTTTTCTTTTTTCAGTCTTACTGATCGCATTTTGGTCCTAATTCGCCTATCAATCTTCATTGCGTTCTTCTAAGATCAAGGATTTCTTACTGATTTTGTACATTCTTTACTTTAGAGCTATCCACAACCAATAGTTTTAGAAGGATCGTTCCGTGCTTTTCCAGCAATTTAAGATAATAATAACAACTTGATGAAGTATTCGAGTAATCTATATCCAGGCGCTTTACTTGTTGATGACCAGTTCTGAACATAGTCATTGACAGCATTTCCAAGTATCTGAACTTTTTTTCGCTGCTTCTCATGACCTGGCAGTGTTGTTCTGGAAAGTGTTCTTTGCATGAGCTTATCGTGTTGTAAACTCTCTCTTATTATATAGTTATTACAGTTTCAAAATTGGCTTTTTATCTTGACCTGCTAGTAGTAGTGTCTCCCAATGCAACTTACATACTCCTGTCATTTAAATGGCAACTTGCCTAATTTTAACTGTTGTCCGCTACCTAAATCATTCTATGGAATCTCTTGTTTCTAGTTCCAATTTAGTTGCTGCAGGAGCTGCAACTTTAAGCTCGTTGGATTATAGATTTTTTTCCCACTTGATTTCATGTCTAACCTTCATTTTATAATAAATAATTTTGACTTATACTTGAGACTTTAGCATTACTTTTCTTACTAAAATATCTCATATTTCGAAATTTGTGTATAATCATCTGATTGAAAGGATATAAAGCAAAGCTGTTTGTAATACTTCTAAAAATGTTTGGGTACTTTGAATATGTGAGGATTCACTTAAGAGATTTATTTGATTAGGCTACTATGGCCGGCCAGACTTGAGGAGTGCCGCTCTGGCTTGCATTTGTGGTCCATTTCATGATCCGTAGTTGGTCTGACCATATGGATCTTATCAACATGTAGTTTGTGCCAGCCCTGGTATTGAAGATTGCAGTGAACCCTGAAAATTAAAACATGATTGTTGATGTTGTCCTAAATGAACACAGGTCTTTCTCCCTGATGGTAATTTTCTAACATAACTGATTTAACTTGATTTTTTGAAAAGCTAATCTGTTTGAGTTCTGATGGAAAATTGGGAACTAACTGGTTTGCCTTGTGTCTCTTGTTGTTTAGCCAGTGGTTACTGACGAAAATAAACCTAGATAAGGTGACTGATCTGCTTTATAAGTCTAAGCAAGTTGAGTAAGCACATAGCATTGGCCAATTAGTTGTTCAGTCTGGCTTGTGGGATGACTTCTAGATAATCCGTTCCATCGTAATGCACAACCACTGGTTCTGTCAAACGCAAGATAATTATAAAAAGATTGGTGCTGTAAATTAATCCATCTTGCCATGCATCAGTGCCGAATATTCAACTAGTGGCGTTGCCTTTAAAAATTGTTTTTCACCTGGACCCTTCTTTGCTTTTTTAAATGAGTGGATTGGTGATGATATGACTTGCCAATCATTATCGTCCAGAGCTAAATAGCCCTTTTGCTTTCCGCTCGTCTTTTGTACCAGATAATTTACCCTTAGTAAGCCTGATTACTAGTGACTACATCTGGAAGCTTCAAAGAAATGAATTTGTAGGTTCTGCTCATTATTGCAGGTTAACGTGTCAGTCCTGATACTGCTTGATCGGGCGACTTTGATTATGGATTAGGTGACTGATCGCGTTTTTTCGTGAACTAGTAAAGAATTATTTTTCAGTCAGGAGGCTCTGGTGTGGTGAGAATTGCATTATTCTGTATTCAACAGCAGTGCAGGCTTGGGTCTTATTTTATCAGATGTATTTTAATGAGATCCAGTTCATAAGTGCTATCAGAACTGTGCTAGCTGAATCTCCATTGATAGAAACTTATGGGAAACGTGAGTCTGATCGAAATCGCCAGTCAATATCATACGTGGGTCAATGCATGGTGTCAATATTCATGGTGGCATGTTGAGACCAAATAATTGCTTTTTGTACCGTCCTGCTTTCTTTCACATTGGTCGGAACTGAATTTACAAGATAACATCACCTTGCCAGTACTGTCCATAGCTAAACACCGTTTTACTTTCCTCAGCTGCTCGTAGGCTGTACTCTTGTCAATCAGTCGTAAGCCTGTACTATGACCCTATCTTCAATTTCTCTTGTGTTAAATGGTTGTATGATTTTCTGTCTATTCGTGGTAGATTGTGGTCACAGCCCTGGTAATTCTTTATTTATCGAGTGTCTTTGACTATACGATTGGAGATGTGATTGCTTTTTCTGTTCGTGAACTATTAAAACAATACTTCGTAATATAGATTCCTCTGTTTCATTTGTCGCTGAGGTTCTGGTGTGGCGCGAATGTTACTCTTCCTGTATCTTTAATGGATGGTGTTATGATCTAGGTCTCACCGAACAGATTGTTCATACTACTGATGTCCACAATAGTTGTTTATTGGATTTTTGCTACAAATCTCATCGATAAACTGTTGGTAAACGATCTGTTCACAGCATCGGCTACTGCTGGCGATGTCGTTGATTTTATTTTATACAAATTGCCTTATTGTAATGTATCTCCATCTGTGGGAACTCCACAAACAAAGACCATGTGCTTGTTAGTGCAGGGAGTTTTTATAGTTTCACAGCCTGGGTGCCGCTTTCGGTACGCATTCGGTAGCCATAGACTTGCCTGACGCAAAAAGGGAAAGTGGAAGTATAGCAGTGCATGAGTTGTAGGAGCAGCATAGGAGTTGGTAATTCATGTCTGCTGAAAAGATGTGCCATAGTCGGCAGTGAAAGTAGTTGTCCAGATAAGAATTGTAGTTGATTTAGTGTAGGTTCCAGAGCTAAAGCTATGTCGCCAACTGTCTTGGAAGGGAGGTGTGAATGAAGCTATTTTATTGTCCACATATTGGACCTCTGGGCGCGAAAAGGCTGGTATGCAGCAGTTCAGCTGGTACGAAGGAGTCGCCGTGGTGGGCCTTGTGGGGTCAGGTGTAAACTTGCTCTGTAGTTTTTGTCAACTTGGCAACCATCCTGCTTTAGCAAAGGTGCACGTGCTCAAACCTGACCAAGACCAGCCTTGCAGCCATGATTCATTCTGCTGTAGTGGCATAATAGCATTTTTGGGCAGCCCAGCCAAAAGGAACAAATAATCGGTCGAGACAGAACTAATGGCTAGTTAATCTGTAGCACGTGGGAAAGCTCCTAATCTTGAGAGGCATCATGATGTGTAGCTGTAGAGGCAGTTCGTACTATAACTGGCTGAACACTGAATATCGATTTACTGAAATTGTATCACTAATGTTGGCACAATCAGACAAGAATTGAAGGAAGTGCCTCCACACTGCAAGGTGGGTGATCGCCTGAAGACTCTGGTTATTCTACTCTGAGATGCTTGAATGGCAAGCCTT
This sequence comes from Cristatella mucedo, assembly GCA_009760855.2. Taxonomy (NCBI): domain Eukaryota; kingdom Metazoa; phylum Bryozoa; class Phylactolaemata; family Cristatellidae; genus Cristatella; species Cristatella mucedo. The sequence continues at coordinate 10,921 of WPIO01000122.1, read as the reverse complement.
TGCTGTTTTGATAGAATACATGTGGTGCTTTTACATCTGACACAATTTTTGGGTTTTTGATAAAATGACTCCACAGAGATCCATTGATATTATATCCATTGGACTAAGGTCTCTGTACATAGGTGTTCTGCGTGTTTATCTAGCTTCTGTTCTGATAATTGGTGTTAAATTATCTCTTTGGGCTAGAAAAGAAATAATTATGTAGTATAGCTAGTAGTGGAATATCCGTCGGCTATTGGAACCAATCATAGTTTGCATTTCTTCGTAACTTTCTTAACCTGTTCTGTTACTTCCGTGCAATCAATATCTCAGCTGCCTTCCTGAATCGTTGTTTAGGCGGTAACCTAGCCAAGGTCAAGGTCTGTTGGTAATGAGTTAGTCTGAGGAAATGTTTTTATAAATCATTTATATTGCCACAATCACTATGCCCTTCCGTGGCACCTCCTGGACTTGCGCTTTACGTTGCATGTCTGTTAGGATACTCCCTGACTTACCAACAATCCTTTTAACGGGAGGAGCTATTTAAATGAAATTAAAACACAACTATTTTGTGCTCATTGAGGCTCGTGATCTTCGATCGTCCTTTCAATGCATGCATCACTATTTCTACTGTCATTTGCTGAAGTGGACTGTGTGTAAGGGTGTGTATTGTGTGTGAGCTTTTGTGTTGTGTGTGTGTGTGTCTGTGTGTGTGTGTGTGTGTGTGTGTGTGTGTTAGTGTGCCTGATGAAGTGAGTGGAATGATGGGGAACAAACACAAGAAACGGAGGATGGATGATTAGAATGGTAAACACGTTAATTTTATTTTTTGGCTATCTAAGATTGCGAAATGTGGCTTCGCTCAGGCTTGGCATGCTACGTTCCGTATATCTTCCGGCAGTAGCGTACATCCGCTCCCAATTTCTGTGTACTCATTCCTCTGCAACTGCACATGCTTGTGTATTCTGGCTGCTTACCAGTTTTATCTTACCAGCTAGGCTCACCTTTAGTAGACGTTCACGAGCTGCAAAGCTAATCTTGCCAACCTGACTTGCTTTCCACTCAAGTAGGTCAGGGCATAGTACATCGTTGTGTCACGTTTAGTGCTCCTCTTTATTGGCTCGCTGCCTAACGAGCAGAGGTGTGCGTATTCAATCCAATGTAAGCATCGTACCAGACATCATTTACCAGGCACAAATGACTGGGCTTTACTCATAGACCACCTCAAATCATCTTTTGCTTTTCTGTGCATATGCTCCCAGAGATTCAAAGCACGTTTCAACTAACGATACATCCCTTGACGTTTTAGATATTTAAAAAGAAGCTGAATAGGCATCTATGCCTATGGGAATAGGAGTGCGGTCTCATGAATCTCCTGTGTAGCGCGACCCTTGTCGGGCAACCGATCATATCGTGCTGAAGTGCCACATAAACTATAAACCGCATGTGGAACTCACTACCACCACTATAATCACGCCATGGGAAACCGCTCCAGTGTAAATCTCTAAACATCCTTAAGCAGTAACGGACATTATCCTTATTACCACAACAGTGACCGATGCGATACTTTTATTTAAGCATTCACTGCACAAAACGCATTGGAAGGGACTTCAGTCTAATCAGATGGGCGACTTACTACTCACTAGCTGGCGGATTGTTATTATCACTATCGTTTTAAGAGAAGCAAAAATATGATTCCGAGTTCTCCGCATTATATAGAGATCGTGGCTTTGCTGGAAGGGCAACCATTTGAGTATCACTCCTTGCTACCCATATGTTTGAGTCATCTTACTAAGCTTTCCTCGATGCTGCATGTAAAGTTGCTGTAGAAAATTGCCTTTTTAGATGTGTAACTTGCTATGACTATAGACTAGGTATTCATTTTAGGTAGAAATACCTAAACATGTCTGTAGACGTATAATAAGGCAATATTAGCAGAGTACTTGGCAGAAAAAGATATACAAAGTTTAGTGAAATGATTCATATAAACCGTGTGAGTTGTGCCTGGATCGCAGCGGTAGGTTTAATTCGCCGTTGGTTAATGTTGTGTGGGTAATCGAGTAGGATGAATGATTATCTGATAGACACTGCACAGAAGCTTCCTGTGACTTGATGAACCACCGACTGCTAATTTATTGTGTGACTTTAATTTCTGGCAAACGTTTAAGTATTAAGGGTAAAGAAGAGTAAGGACAGAACCAAAACAATGAAAACTGCATTGTGTGCAGTAGCTGCTGATCTGTTTATAATGGATTCTTCATCTGGTTTGCTCAGTCAATCAATTTCGTGGTGAAAATGCTGTATTTGTGCTTAACCGATGTTTATTGCAGCCAACATATTATGCTGCCTGTGCATACTCAAATCATCTAAAAAAACGAGATAATGCGTGTAACTAATCATACTTTTATTAAATGAGCTAAACGGTGGCTCGAAATTTATCTGTAATGTCTTCTTATCTGTTAGTTCCACAAAACCGACATAGCTGGAGAGATGACAGAAGATCCATTTTGGGGGTTGAAATATTGCAACCTGCTGATAGGCTTAAAGCGAGATGCCGTATATGCCACTGTCAAATATAAAGAAATTGAGGATTTGTAATTTAGACAACGTCGAGGCTGCCTCTTCCCGCTCTGTAGCGGTGTTCTTGTAGGCTGCAGTATTCGCAGAGCACAACATGAACTAAAGCTACTTAGTCAAAGAAAGAGAAAAACAACTTATAAAGACTTGAAATCTGAGGAACCTCTTATTTTCAAAGTTCCTCTTATGACGTTCGCTATTCACATCAAAAACTCAGAACTTTTCCAGAGAAAGATCCTGAAACATTGCAGAGCAGTGTGCATTCCTGAATATCTGATGTGTAGGAGAAAGGCATAATGATCGCTAGCATCAAAAAGTCCCGAAAGGATCAACTGAAGAAGAGATAGTCTACCCTAAATACATCAGCTCTCCTGTCAAACGCTCTACTTTCAGGTATTTTATATTGCGTTAAAATTCGCTGAGATCAGGGCTACACATCTAATTTTGGTTTGTGATTTCAGACTTTACTTCTGTACTGCTGCTTGTTGACTTACCGGCTTGTGTAATCAGGCGATTACAGCTGGTAAACCAGCAGCTTTTTAGCTTTTCAATTGTGAGCTCAGTTGCCACATCACGCCACTTCTCGCTGACATGTACTGCTACCTGTCAAGCAACGGATAGACGTTTAGTTACTATGGTAATGATAAATGCCCTATTAAAGTAATTGAACCACAAGTAGACAGTGTGTAGAAAGAACAATCAGCGACGATTACATCATGGGTCTCTTACACGTATGATGGATATACGCATATACAGATGTAGGAGCTCATTTGATGTTTGTAAGTTATTGTCGATTACATTGAGCAGAAATATGCTAGGATAGGCCAGGTTAATTGTTCTGATTAATTAGAGTTCTCATCAAGTATTCACTTGGACACGATCTTCACTGAACAATATGTCTATTAACATCCTGACACCAACAACATGTCACTAGCACTATATTAGACCTCAGTCATTTTAGAATAATCTTCAAAAGGTGGTGGTAGCTGTGTTCAGGCACTACGTAAGCTAGCAATATAAAGGAAGAGAACTTCAATAACTTCCTTAGTTCGTTTCTATCGTTCCTAAGAAACTTAACCAAGTAGTGTCCAATCGCCTAAACATACTTTGTAACATCAAACTGTGCATTAAGTTCCGTCTTTTTTGGCTAATCACTCTTGTGAATCAGCTTGCTTTACAGTGACTCAGTTATGAATGATGATACATGTAATAATAATAATATTAATGCACTTGATGTTGGAAAGTTCTAGTAAACTCAATTTCTTCCTAGGACAATTTGCTGAAATAAATTGATTAATAGTGAGAATATCATGGTAGATAAACAACATTAACAATATGGTTATGGGGTCATATGCAGAGTTGGCATGCCAATGTGGTTATTGTGCAGCATGGCAGTGGCAGCACATAAGCACACCAGAGACTAATCACAGTGAATCCACTTAACACTGTCCTAAATAGGTGTATTTCAGTTTTTTAAATGTTAAGTCATGGGATGTTTGACGCAAGTGGGAGGGAGTTCCAGGCTTTAGGAGCATATGAACCAAATGCACGGTCTCCAGGTTATTTGGGGGTTCGTACGATGTCATGGTAAACTTTCCAAAGCTGGTGATGCAATGCTAGCCTGGGGGGAGTAGGATTCTGAGAGATAGATGAGTCAAAGAATAAGGTGACCTAAAAGTGCTGGAAAAAATCTGTTGCCGTTGCTTGACAGGTTGCAGTGAGGGCGGCAAGAAGTGGGTATGGCAACTGAGTCGCTCTCTTTGCGACTAGCTGTTGAGTTTTCACCAGCTGTAATCGCCTGATTGCACGTTGGTAGGTGCAGAAAGAGAGTTATATGTGGAAGTGAAAGTCGGGATGTCACAAATGCATGAACCAATTAGATGTAGTAGCCTGATATAAACAAGAATTTTGTGTTATGTAGTTGAAAGTAGGGCAGATTTGATAGGAGCTATGTGTCGTACAACGAGGTAGATTCTATCTCTCCTTGCTTAGGTTGATCTTTCGGGACTTTTTGATGCTGATCATCATGCCTTTCTTACCACATCAGATCTAGCTCTGGGAATGACATGCACTGCTCTGCAATGTTTCAGGATCTTTCTCAGTGGAAGGCTTAAGGTAATTAGCGCTGCCACGGCACTATACTTCTGGCATCCATTGTTCATTCAAAAGCATCGACTTAAAGGTCATATCTTCGTTTTGAATATTGTTATTCATTTGTCCAGCTTTCTATATGATGCGATCTCCCACCGTGATTTGAATTGATGCGTTAGTTTTCAAATCTAACTGTTAAACTATACCTGTGTTAAATCTAAAATCTTCGGGGACGGTGCCTTTGAAAAGTACTTTGTTGATTTTGAGGCTCTTGCAAGTGACATAAAGAGCGTTTACGGCAATTACTATGAGCTTAAGTATCGGTAAAGACATCCGGTATTTATAGTCAGGGCCTTCGGACTGTGGGAGTTATGAGTTTCATCTAGTGCGGTATTAGTTCACGACTAAAAAGCCTGGAACTCATTCCAATGTGTATTATGTCACTGCTGGTTTGTCATTATAACTGAAATGCACAATTTTTGTTAATTATTCATTGCTTTCTCGATAAATTTTTTTTGGGTATGCGTATATGTGGATAAAAATGGTGGCGTTACTCTACAAACCACACTTGTATGTTTTTAGATGCTTGGTCAGATTGAAGTGTTTTTTTCTTGCGTTTATTGAACTTGGTTACCTAACGATTTGATTGTGCTATGTTGCAGCACGAGTAGCTCATAGAAAGAGAACTATTCGGGTGCTTTAGACTAATGTATTATTATTGTTTAACATTATTATTTTCTTTATGAATACACCAATCAACATGCTTTCCAGATGACGTCTCTGGTAGAAGATTGTAGTTTCCAATCTTCAAATAGTAGCAGTTTCAAATTAATTTACATGTCGCTGGTCAGTTTGATAATATGCCTTAAAGCAAATATATTTCATATGTTTAAGAAACGGGTTACTATGAGATTTACAATCGTATCAGAAATAAATGATTCAAGTGCATTTTAATACTGACTGAGCCATTTAAGCATGTTAACGACTAAGTCTGTTATGCTGCTTATGTCTAGCATCGCTAATAATTACAGTTCTTCCAGTTGCTTTTACCTGACAGAATAATTTTGGCTGCTCACATGTGTCTAAATAAGAGTAATAGTTTGTGAGAAAATTATTAGGTCTTATTTCAATTATTCTATTATATATTAATCTGTGTGTTCAGCAGTTTGCAGTCAAGTTCATACGCCTGTTGAGCTTCCTTGATAGCTTTTCTTTTCTCGAGAGATGGCTTAAATGGCACAATAAGTGTTACCCATGCCTTGCTGAGCTGTGTTTTCTAGTATTATGGGTAAACAACACTGTTTAGTACTGAAATATAATTTTAGAAGACCAGTGGAGGGAAAGGTGTTAATAAAAAAAATTTTAAGAATAGGTGAAAGTAATTCCGGCACGGTGCAAAAGATTTTTGAAGATTAAGTACAGAAAGTGAACATGGAATATATGGGCAGCAAATGTAAAAATATGGAATTATGTATAACAAGTTTCAGGGGAGAAGATCAAAGGACCAAGACAAGACAGTGGAATGGGGATGAAATATGTGTTTTGATGGTAAATTATTTTACTACTAGAAAACTCGTTGTTTTGTGTGGTTAAAATGCATATATATATATATATATATATATATATATATATATATATATATTATATATATATTATATCATGCATTTTTAATAATATATATATAATAGGTATATATATATATATATATATATATATATATATATATATATATATATATATATATATATATATATATATATGCAGTGAAATTTACAGCTGAATGCAGTCTCCGATTGACTACTTCTGGATCCTGAAATGCTACAAGATATATATTGTTAGGTACCTTCGTGCTTGCTGATTAATATTCGCAACAAGAAGTTGGATCGTCTTTCAAATTCATTTCGCAGCTGCCTCGTTGAATCAGGTATATGCTTGAATCAAGTTTTTTAACGAAGAAGGTATTGTTTTTTGAAAAAGCCAGGCGAGCTTTGAGTGCAGCCTGTTTAATGTGAACATCCCAGTCAAAGATAAGTGATCATATCCTGACTATTGACGACTTCTCCAAACGTGTAACATGTTTGTTTTTGTGTCTAATTTTTTTATGTCACCCTGTATCAGTAGTCACTTAAATTAAAATGGGTTTGTAAGTGCAGCTAATCTGAAAGAAGTGTCCCGACAGTAGTTCTCTTATTAATAATTATTAATATTGTATTTGATGAGTCCTCAGAGTAACTTAATCTCTTTCAGGTGCTTTACATTTGCTGCAAGGTGATGCAATTGAATGGTGGTAAAATCGTGTTGAAACAAACAAAAGGAATAATATTATGGGTGAGATACACAGGGTCGGCATGAAATGTGTTGAGGGTAGTATGCACAGTGTCAGCATGCATAAATGTAATGACGAATCCATGGGCACAATTTAAATATGTCCTTAATCTGGTGTTTTTAGTTTCTCTTTAAATGTGGTCGTGGATGTCTGATGCAGGTCGGGAGAGTGGTGAGTTCCAGGCTTTGGGAGCATACGAACTAAATGCACTGTCTCCAGTGGATTGAGGTTTCACAGGCATTTTAGACTGTTGATCCTGGCGGGTGGTATGATGTTTGGCCTCATGGGGGAGTAATTGAAGATAGGGCAGGAGCCATAGAATTAGACTGTAAAAGTGAGCAAAACCTGAAGTTAATCGTTGTTTGACTGGTAGCCAGTGCAGGTCCGAGAGAATGGTGGTAACTGCAACGTGCTGCACTGACGGACGTGCTTAGCCAGAGTTTTGGACCAGCTGCAGTTTGATCGCACAGCGGAAAGGCAAGTGTTGAGTGAGTTGCAGGAGTCGAGACGAGATGTCACGAATGCATGGACCAACTTATGATCGGTATCCTTTTATCTTAAACAAACCCAAATTTCGTAATTTTAAGTTTGAAAATAGGGCAGATTTGATTGTGAGTAAGATTGTCGTCTAATGGAGAGGTCGTTTTTGAAGACACCAGACGCCGACAGGAGATATGCTGGCAGAGCCAATTTTTAGGGACACACTTTCCAATCTTGAATCACACTGGGTTTCCATAACTAGTGTTGTTTGTCGCCAGATTTCACCAAATGTAAGGTACAACAGAACATCTTAGTTAGAATTGAATGATGCATTATTTAATGTAAGCTGTAAAAAAGAAAAATACCCAGAAGTCTACAGTGAGAGACATCGGCTGCATCAACTTCAGTAACATTGCCTTTTTAGAGTGAGGGTGGCAGATGAGAAAAATCACAGTTCTTCAATACTTGATATGACAGCCTGTTTTCTTGAGAGGCACCTAATTCAATCAGAAAGAATCCAAAGTCAGCCTTTACCCTGTCTTCTAAACCAAAATGATCTTTAGTGAGTTAGCATAGAGTCAGAGACAGGTCGATTTGTGGCACCTTGTTGAGCTGTAAGTTTTGTAGAACTGTTTGTCTACTCCTTTCTTAGCACACGTCAAATAGACGCACGAGGTAGTAGTTAATTGTGAAAAGCAACAGTCATTATCAATATACCTCTGCGATATCCATTAAAGATGCCAAAGAAGCTGCAGCAAATAAGGGTCCTTCTTGGATAAAATCTGAATCTGGACCAGCTTTGTCGCCAGATTTTTGTCTCAGTGCTACAAATTGTGCATCCCTGCATGGCCAATCCACAACATTAAAAACAGTGCAAATAAGAAGGGATTTTCTTAAACTTAATCTGTGAACCCTTTGATTGAACCTGAAGATCACATTATCGTTAATTACTTTCGGTTGATTTAGAGTACATTATTATTTTCAAAATAACTATTAGGGTTGTTAAAATTTACAACCATCATTGCCAATGGATTTGACAGCAAGGCAAAGTGTAAGTAGATCTTCGATTGCCTTTTGATGGAATGAACTGATTATATCTTTTTTGAGTCTACTTAATATGATAGTTTATGAAGACGGATACACTGATTCGAAGCTGCCGTAGATATGTTTTTAAAATTTGCTGCACTTGTTTTCATCGCTATATTGTTACACATCTTAAAGAAGATGATGTTAGGAAAATAAACAATCTAAAAATGAACTTTAAGTAGTCGTGACTTTTTACTATTTTAAATGAAATCGTCATTTGACTACCGAAGACCTAGGGCGAGAGTCTCAACTGACGCTAGACTTTTTAAAAAATAGAGTTTGACAATCAATATCATAAGGTAAATACAACTGTATTTTCTACTTTTAGATCTTGTTTTAGAAGTTGGATAGTTGTTTGGATCTGTTATTTGGAAAGTTTACCCAATTAATCCTCCCGCTGTTATTGATTTTGGAGGCTTATTGTTCAGGTGTTGATGCAACCAAGCAGTACAAAGATATACCTGGGAACAAGCGTTATGTGGAACGTAAGAACGTGCCCAAAATGAACCCACTAGAATCGTTGAGTCTGATGACAGTGGAGGTTATTACTGTTTTTTTATATTTTATGTGGCTGAGCTCTACCATAGCTGTATTCGTTGCAAGAAGAAACTATCTTAATAACATGAAGATTGCCTGTGGATTCAGAGAGGATCCATGGGGCTAGAGAACTCCGTGATGTGAATTAGTTGTTATAGAGCAATAAGGAGGAATGTATTCATCAAATTGTAACTGATCAGTTGGAAACGTTAAAGGTAATACTTATTTATGCATTTTAAATCTGTATTTTAGAGCCATTAAATTCATTAAAACCTTGTTGAACATCCTTTACTGTGGTGCGTTTCACATTTATTTTAATTAGGTATTTGAAGCCAACATTATCAGGCTAAGGGGTCCACATTTGTACGTCTGTCCAGAATACATAATGGCATCTCAACCGCTTGGAATTAACGCGTCATTGTATTGAAAAGACATTTTCCGCTGATGGCCTGTTTTAGGAATAGTCTTTTTGATCACTTCAAATACTCCCACTTTATACAGGCACTACTATATGGTATTCATCCTTCAAATAGGAAGTGAGCATGTAACTAGAAATGTTTTTAAACGTCGACTTACCCCTGCGTTTTACCGCCAATACTCGGAGTATTAACATCAAATGTCTTACTTGCTGCCGTTAGTAATGATCACGAAATTCGCAGCATGATTACAATTTCCTACTATGTACAAGGTATATAATCGCGTCAATACCATATTTAGGTAATAAAACTTCGAATATGAAGAGTTTATTCATATAATGAATTTAACTATGTTTGGTTTTGTACCATCTTAATTAATTGAATGTAAGTAATGTTGGCTAGTTGGTCAAATATGATACCTGAAGATCCTATCTTCTTGAATATCCATAACTTGAATTGTTGAAAATCTTGAATCTACGTATCTCCGAGCCTTCTCATGGAGTAGAGAGGAATGAGTCTCAGTGTATTTCTTTTGCCGGCTTGTGCCGTTGTTTGAATACCATAACTGTTTGAGGGTTCGACGTGCTGTACCTGGCGTTGATTGGAACGGTTTTGGCTTTATCAGTATGAATTTCAGTGCAATGAACTTGAACTGAACTGTTATCGAGCTTGTCCAGATAAGGTAAAGGCTTGATGTTTGAGTCCGCTTCTCACTTTGTATGTAGCATTCACTGCAAACAAATGATGTCCAGTTTTTTGGTCTTGATTTTGTAAAATGTCGTTTCTAACCTGTTCTCTCATCCCTTCTGGCTGTGAGAACCTTGCTCTGTGTAGCCTTTGTTAAAATTGAACTGATGCTGCAGTTGGTTAGTAAGACTTTTTGAGCTATTTACTCATATTGTTTTTATAAGTGTGTTATGTATTTGGTAGGGGTAAGTTTCATAATTAAAATACGAATTATATTTGGAGCACTATTGTTTTTATTTTATTGTGAAGACACTAATTATCCAGCACGCTTTACTTGGATTTATTCTTTGAGGAAATGTCTGCAAAACAAGGTTGTTTTCATGTGAGGAGTGTCCTTGCGTCATTCTTATGAATTCGTGTTGTTAGCTATTATTTGAACGTTTCTGCATAAACAAGAAAGGTAGTGATCAATAATAGTTTATTCTAGTGGTTGTTTATATTGAGTTATGTGGAGTTTTCTCTCACTATTATGTCTGCAAATCTTGCTATTGTGCTTGCCTAGTTTTTGTTATAGATGACATCGTTAATACTTTAGTCAGTAAATTTAGATCCAGGCCTTTTTATTGGATGATTTTATTGTTGAAATTTGTGGTTGAGTCTGACTTTGTTTCTTTTATAAAATATGGTAGTTTTTTGCTTTTTGTTAAAGTATGCTAAGATTTGGCATATAGTTGCTTTATTT